>JAEMWC010000352.1:435000-522500 GCA_016490735.1 Pachyseris speciosa
CTTGGAGCTTTTCATGGCAAGAGTTACTTCCGATTGGCTATCGACGGCATAAAGCTTCTCATACTTAATAAAATTAATTTAAATTGTTACACTTTGTATTCAGTATTAAGTTATTTTCGATTTCTTCAGCAAGCTAACTGGATAACCCAGCAGTTCGTTAGTAAGATATTTCAAAATATGACTTATTTTAAATCAACGGATGTAAAGATCTGCTTGCTATTGTTGCTAAGTCGCTCGTGCGTGACACAGATGAAATTAAATTTCAGCTCGAGGTAAGTTTGGTATTTCTTAGTTTGTAAACCTTTGTAGACATTATTCAACGTCAATATATTTTTTAAACGTTTCAAAGCGTAAAAAATATTGAACCCTTTTTTTTATAAAGCTTTGGTAGAGGAGTTAAGCTTAATTTATTATAGTGTGCTTTGTTATGTTGCGTTTAATTAAAGGCACTGCATTGTAATTTTATCGAACTTTGAGCGGTGTTCGTGCAAAAGTGCTGCGAGATCCTAAAGATTTGAAACCATAGACACAAAAACCAATAACTGAATTGTCTTTGGTTAGCATATCAAAGGATTTGAAGCATTACTGGACAGCTTTTTACCTCGCTGAATTTGGATTATTTTAGACTTTTGGGTAAATGAGAAAAGTGTGTCTAGTTAATCGGGGCTCAATTCGCTCATAAATGAGCAGATATTTTAAAACTTGCTATGCTTTGACATAAGAAGAATCAATATATTCAACAAGAAATTCTGCGAGAATTAGAAGCGGCCTTTTTGCCCATCCGAGCCGGATTAATGCACAGGATGCGGTTGAAGTCGATCGTACATTAATTCATTTTTTGTTGAAGACGCCTTTCAGTTAGCGTGACAGACGATTCAGGCAGACTCCAACACTTGTGACAGCTTGTCAAACTGTGTCAAAACACCAAATGACTAATCCTCGGATTTGTTTCACACAAAGTGAAGAATTTGGTATAAAGCGGCTTCTTAGATCCGTCGACCACTTTTTCGACGATAACCGATATCTCCACCACTGCAAAGCTAAGCTAGCTTTAACTACAAACAACGTCACGCAATCAAAACAACTGCCTTGTTGATTTCATTCAGTATTGCAACATCATCGCATTAACTCGTGCCTAGGCTACTACTCGGTCAATAGGATTCAAAGGCTTTTGCGATTCGTGACTCCTACCCCTAAATAAAATTTTTTGTTCAAGAATACGGAATTCGAATACTGCATGGTTTGAACTTTCCATAGGTAGGAAAATTATTATCAAGCGATAAATACAAGGCGACTTACAATTTTTCACGCATTCCACAAAATTTAATGTGTTTACTTGCATAAACTCAATTTTTAGTTTTCCATTTTGTTAGAATAAAAAACGTTCTAATATTTGTAAACTGCATTGTTTCTTGTTTCTTTTGGTGTATAACTAGGCTCATAAGGTGATATTATACAGAAGGAAAGTTATTCAAAAGATTGCATACTTTTCTACTGGAAGCGACGTTAGGCAGTTTCCGGTTCTCAAACGTAGCAGTAACCGTACGCAAATGGTGGTTTTATTTTCCTTTTAAAAGAATAATAGTTTCGGAATTTAAATAGGATATGTTTCTAGCTTCCCGGACAGACAAAAATTATTACACAACGCCGGGTAAAAGGCTAGTTACAAACGTCTTACTTTTACAAAGGCGAGAAATTGTATCAGTTCAAGTCGCTGTGAATATTTTTAAATGAGTTATTTGTGGTTTACCGCAAACAAAAATATTTCAAGTTTTTCTTCTTAGTTACTGCAAACTGCTTTCCAAATTCAAATAGCCCGTATTTTTGGCTTTCCAAAGAGATAAAATTCATTGTGAACTATTGAACTGATAACGAGAGAGACGCGTTTTCACGCAACTGACAACTTTGACAAAATTAATTTATGCTCAAGTAATGCTCAAAGCGTACAGCTGTGTGTGGAATCGGGTTCAGTAAAAATTTCTACGTACGCGTATTTCAGAGAAATAAAAGCAAATCTTTCTTCAATATGAAATCTTTTCGTTTGCCTACCTCGGTGTAATAAATTGCCTTTTAGCCAATTTAAGTATATATTCTCTGCATTATTTACGCACAGTTTAGATACAAAGACGCGAGCATCGAGAAAATAACCATAATCACGCAAAATATAACCTGTAAAGCCTTTTTTTTACCTTTATTCCATACCCGCCTTGTGCCTTCCAGCCCTTTTAAACGCCATTTTGTCGAATTTTTTTCCTATGAGTACTGTACGTTATAAAGTAACTGAAGGCAGAGGGGCTCTGAACGAACCCTCACCACGCGAAAGCCAATAAATTCCAAACAAATCGACCTATCTCCTCTAATTGTCACCAGAGATACGGAAGATTATATGCCAACCCGTCCGATGTTCTTACTTACTCAGAAGGAAAGTTTTTCAAGAGATTGCATACTTTTCTACCGGAACCGAAGTAACGCAGTTTCCGGTTTCTTAAACTTAGCAGTAACCGTACGCAAATGGAAGTTTTATTTTCTTTTTAAAGAAAAACAGGGAAACGGAATGCAATGAACACAAAAGGGAAGCACATGTATTACAAATATGAAGTTTCGACCACTTGAGTTGTCGAAGCCGATTAAATTATGTTTATATCTCGAACAATCTCGTAACATGTAAAGTAAATTCACTGAAAGTTATGGACTTTCTTCAAAGTTTCATAGGCCTTATGAATTATTTTAAACGTTGTTACAATTTATCATTCTGGAAAAGAAACACAAATATCAAAAGATTTTGTTTAAAACAACGGCCTCGTGTTTCGAAACTATAAATATCTGTCCAATCAGAAGTGCCCGTTCCCACGAGTGAAACAGGCAAAACATAACTTGCACGCAATAGCGGGAAAGCAAGCGTAATGCTCCTCTCGGTGAATTTTAGTCAATTAAAGTTTATACTCTTTGCATTATTACGCGAAGTTTAGATTCAACGACGCGAGCATCGAGAAATTAATTATAATCACTCAAAATATAACCTGTACAGCCTTGTGACCCTTATTCCATAGCCTCCTTGCTGAAGTTTAGCCGTCATTTTGAACTCCATTTCGTTGAATTTTTTCCTACGAGTACTTTACATTATAAAATAACTGAAGGCATGGAAGCTCTGAACGAAACCCGGCTCACCACGTGAAAGCCAGAAATCTTTTTGTTTGTCTACCTGTAATAAATTGCCTTTTAGTCAATTAAAGTTTACACTCTATATTATTACGCGAAGTTTAGATACAACGATGCGAGCATCGAGAAAATAATCATGATCACTCAAAATATAACCTGTAAAGCCTTCTTACCTTTATTCAATAGCCGCCTTATGCCTTCTAGCCGTTTTGAACGCCATTTCGTCGATTTTGTTTCCTACGAGTACTGTCCATTACAAAATAACTGAAAGCAGGTGGGCTCCGAACCAACCCTCACCACGCGAAGGCCAATAAATTCCAAACAAATCGACCTATCTCCCTCAAATTGCCACCAGAGAGACCGAAGATTATATGCCTATCCGTCCGATGCGCGCCAGTTTCCAAATTCGGTTGCATGCGCTGTAGAAGAGTTCCGTTGTTTGCCCGGTAACCCAACGGGCGTACTACGCGTTCAAAAACTGAGAGATCAATCAGACTGCCGAAACTTTAGCCTACGAGGCAAAGCCACAAAATTTTTAAAGTGTCGAGAATATGGCATTTCATACTATGCCCAAGCTGGCAAAAATGGTCAGCCACGAAGCTACCTTTCTTTTCATAATCGCGTGACAATTCTCAACGAAAATCCTCTGGCCGAGAGGGGCACGGGCCTCTCGACGGACACCACGACAAAAAAAACTACAAAAAAAAAAAAAAAAAAAAAAAAAAAAAAGGGTATTACTAGAAGCGGCTCGTCGCTAAGCGACGGCCGCTTAATAATGATTAAGAAATGTTCATACCTGTGTAAACGTCTCTGTAGCGAGAAGATGAAAAGTGTAAAATTTCGAGTTCTCGCGAGGTGAAATCCGAGCTTCCGGTAGGATGACCGTTTTTCGTGGCTTTCTGCCGTTATATCGAATATTTCAAAACACTAACCTTATATCCTTCAATTACTTACCTAAGCCTTCAAACTGACAAAGTACGAGCGAAATCGATTTTTTGACCGTGATCACTATTTCTTTGATTTTTACTATCAATCACTCTTAATTTTTAATGTTGTTATTTGTGGTGTTACTCGCAGAAACATCTTCCAAATCTATTGAGGCTAACTGCTCGTTTTCATACACATTTTCTCGGTCATACAAGACGTCTCAGTCAAAATAAAAACCGATAGAAAAATTCAGATTTTCATTTGGGTCCATGGCGTGACACCGTAGCTGCCCGTGCATTTGTACTCTCATAAGGCATACTGTTTTAACCAATCGGAGCGCGCGTTATATCGAAACTTTATTATAATAGACCTTTATATAAATACAGAAGACACAAACATACACGAAATTATTACTTACTCTTTACCTACAAGTACACATGCCTTGTTAAACGACAGAGCCCGATGCCAACTCCCGTTTGCTATTAAATTTATCTATCGCGTTGTTTTTAATGCTAATATATTTTTCTGTCTCATATTTAATTTTAACCTTCAGCTTGAAAACAGTTATATTTGGAAGTGTTTCAGTCCTTCTACAATCCCACAAATACTCTTTGGCAATTAACAACACATAATTCAGTAAGGGACATTTGAAGTTTATTATTCCTATCAATATAATACATCCTGTAAAGTAAGGTGCACGAATTCTTTTGTTAGGAGGTAATAATAGAATTCGAAGTTTTTCAATTCAAAAAGTTTGTGAGTGCACGCATTTGAAGAGAAGGTGAGATAAAGTTTCTTGCTCTGATTTACAGAAGGAACATTTATCATGATCGGTGTAGCCTATCTTATAGAGTTTGGTATTAGTGTACAATATAGAATTAAGAACCTTGTACTGGAAAGCTTTAATGTATGAATCAGTGGCTATTGTGTCAACCGGAAACCATAGCGTTGTAACTTCAGTCAAGGCTGATCAGACAATGCTTAACTGTAAAATTAAAATTAATTAACTGCAAAAAGTAATGAAAAGATAGATCGCGTTTTGAAAACTTTGAAAAATTAACCAAGTTAACAGACCTCGAGCTAAAAAAGAGTTCAAACTTAATTTCGAGTCGGTGGACGGTGAACGGAATCGCAACTGAAAATATCGAGTGAGGGCAAGATAAAAACGAAGTGGGCCGTGCCATGGGTTCCTGGCCGTGCATGCTGTTGCCCTTTTCTGCAAAATTGCATGCATTCGACTGATAAGGCCTGGCATGGATAGATATTATTAGCTAAAGCAACAAGGGTTTTAGTGATGTATCATTGCTTCCTTATTATAGACTGAAAGTTATAGCCAGCCGAATTTCTTCAGTCGAGATGTCTGTTATTTCTTCACACTTTTTCATTATTTGCAGTACCGTTTTCGTTACTTACCCGCAAAGGACCAATTGATTATGAAGTACACAAGAAGGATGCAAACCATTGTCAACATAAGAGACGATTTTTGTAGACTTTCCTTCGGTTCATGAACTACGTCAGCATATTCAGCTATGAATTTTCGCAGAAGCTGAAGTAAAGCGGAATAAACTGACCTTTCCGGTTAGAAGATACAATGTCAACCGCTTGAGCGGGGTACGGTGGAGTAATAAAAAGAAAGGAATGGACATAAACCGGTAACCGATGCAATATTGTTGTCACATTGCTATAAAACGTGTTTTTAATTCTGCAACTGTTCCAAGGCAACAAATTAGTTTTGGTTGAGGGTTAATTCTTCGTATCTCGTTCAGTCGCTTAATTCCCTGCCCTCCCCCCCCCCCCCCTTCATTGGTTATTGCCACCCCTCCCCCCTTCCTACCAGCCAACAACATCATTGAAATTGAAAGTCTTTTCACATGACGTCACAGTGACTGTGTTGGTGTCACAAAACAAAGAAACGGCTACCAGGTTGGTGTCCCAAACTAAACCTCTGCGAATTGAACTCTACTTTTCTGCAAATACTTTCTTTTGTTTCAGTAAACCAATCAATATGGCGGGTAGGCACGTAAGCTCTCTCCGAGGGAACCTTTCAACCAGCGCCAAGTGCTAACAGCAGTAAACGGAAACGACATTGTATTAAGAAGAACACTTTAATTAAAAAAAAAAAATTTTTTTAAAGCTAGGATTTTTGCCTCGCTTAATGGCGCACGGTCAAAAGCTGACCGCGCACCATTCGAAAGCAAAATCGAGGCAAAAAAGCCTCTCTGAAGTAATTATCCAAATGAAGAGCCTATTAGCAGAGGTTGCTAACAACGTAGCAACTGAAAATAGCAAAGCTGATTTTACCGCTAAGGCCAGTAAATTTTTTGTTGTGCATCGTCCGTCAACACGGCGTTTGCCGATTGGTAACAAATTATATTAGTTATTCTTCGAAGAAGTCACATCGTGCCTTCAGTACGAATCACTGCCAAGTACAAGTTACCCTTAACTACAGTCAGTAGCGAAAATTAAAATAAGTTCCTTAACGAGAAAGGTTTTAGCTCGAGAGCTCAAATATGAGTAAGTTTTTTTGTGTCAGATACTTCGAACGTGAGCATGAGTTAACTAGGGGGGTCCGAGGGCATGTCCCCCTGGAAAATTTTTAAGTTTAAGTCCTCTGAAATGGCTGGAAATACATTTAAAATTAACAAATTAACATGCTGTGGTGAAACTTTTATACCTTCAGCAACAAAACAGCGGTGTTTTAAAACAAGAATAGCCAGGTTTCGATAAAACGTTAAATAGAAAAGTAACTTCATTTTTTTTGTATGCGCGGTGCCTGATGTTAAAGCTTTTACAGCGAGTAAAGTATGTGGACATTGGTCGGCGTCGTTGTTTCCCGTTTGGACGGGTAACTTCCGGAAAACTGATTCTCCTTCTTAAAACTCAGTAAATTCAGTAAGCTTTGAGCTCTCAAAGTAAAAACCTTATTTGTGACGGAATTTCATTGTTTACGTTTCACCTTGGTCAATATAGTCACCCGGCAAGTCACAAAATCCACTTTGCTTTTTTGGAAGCTTCATTGGAATAAAAACCAAAAGCGAAAACTAAACAAATGCTATAAAAAGTGTTAAAACCAACGCAAAGCTATTATCAATGTTGCATTCATTCTTCATTGTTTTTCTTTCCCGTCAGTTTACGGCAGTCATGTAAGAAGCACGATAATCACGCAACTTTCATGTACTGTTTTTGCTCATTTAAATGCATCGAGTGTATCAATAACAGATATGTTATGAGTTAAAACGCAACCGAATGCACCTGTTCCCTAAACATCATCATCATCATCATCATCATTTTATTTGGTAATGCAGGTTACAAATTCGCAGCCCGTAAGGCTGATGTGGACCTACAAATCACTAAAACAATGAAATGATATATCCTATACTACTAAAATGTAAAATTTATTTTAAAAGAGAAAATATCTTAAAACTTATAAACTAAGTTAAGTAATAAAATGCCCTATTTAACCTAAAATCTATGAATACCAATAACAAAAACTCGTAGGGAGTATCTAATAATAAAAATAATCACTGTTCTTATTCCTCATCATAATAACTTCCTTACAAAAGGAAAAATAATGGATATCGAACGAAAATCCTCTATACTGGAGAGAATGTCTACCAGCTTCTGAAATAACCCTTTTGATGGCCATTTGGTTTGGTACACGAGTTCATCTAGTAATAACTTTCTTTTTGAAGAGATCCAGAATTGGTTGTGGTTCCAAGCCAAAAAATACATTAAACATCAGGAAAAGGATGCGCCCCCTATAGAGATAATCAATTGGAAGCCACTTAAATTCCTTCCTTAAAATGGAAACAACTGAGGTTTAGTTCACAGGTCACAGCATCCTTTAAAACAAAACCGACAGTATCTACTGTAGTTTAAGGATTAATATGATGCTTAGACATTATGGGTCGGTCATTAATAGTTTAGAAGGCGTTTAACAAAACCGCGCTCTAAGCCATTTTCAATTTTGCCAATAATCATATCTAAGCATTTTCTGATGCTAATGGTAACAAAAAGGCTTACATCCTAGCCCAGAAACCTACTTAAAATAAACAGATCTGAAAGTCCACTGATTGCCTTCAGCGGTCTTAAGCCGTAACCTCCTACGCATTCGACGAGTCCCCTAAAAACGACTGCCTGGGAGGCTACTAAAGCCGCGTCCTAAGTTAGACTTTGTTCAAATAACCGGCCCTATTTGCTTCCCTCGTCTGCAAGTGTGCCTTGTTCAAACGTATTTTTCCGCGTTTGACGATGTTTGCTTGTATTGGCTTCCAATTGCTATTGGTTCATCATACTAGCCAGAGAAATTGCTTTGGTTCTAGTTTTACGATACTCAACAACAACAACAACAACAAATATACTTTACCATACCTGCTAATTGGAGACACAATAATAAAGCAAATACTAAATAAGTAATAAATACTAAATAAATATTAAATTTAATGACATTCTAAAATACTTGTGCAAAAAATACCAATGTTATTCTATTAAGAAAGATATAGAAATCTGCCGATAGTATTCTATTAAAAATACTCCTTGTCTCTACGAGCTGCAGAGAAAACAGTCAGGTCCACATTCGTTGCTAATTAAGTTCAGTAATAACTGCCAAGAATGATAAGAGCCCATCCAACTTGCTCAACCAACTTGTAGAAGAATGTATTTCTTGTATAATGATTCAAATTAAAACTTGTGTAAAGCAAAGTTGGCTTTGTACTTTATGTTGCACTACATGTAGTTTCATGTTTCGAAATACTATCTAAGAAGGCTTTAACGTTGATACAAGATATTTGACAAAATCGAGTTGTCCGTGAGTTCACTCCCAAAGCAGAGCTTAGCTTGCCGGGCGATCTTTGCATTTCTACTCAACCAAGTCTTCAACATTTGCGTACAGCTGCGCGTCATACGTGTTCATGTTGATCAACCTCTATAGTAAACGAAAAAAAAAGATGTTTTCGTACAGCGTTCCACCATCAGAGTTGTACTAGACTGTGTAACTGGGTGTCTTGCGCCCCTTTAAAGTTAGAAACACCTTGGTATGACATTTTGTTAACCGGTGGACCTTCTTTTACTCATTGGAGCAACAAGTATTTATCCTTTTGTTTACTCGAAAAGAAGGATACCCGTATCATTTTACATTTTCGACACCAGATCTTAAGTTTTGGTTCGTATGTGAAGGCTACTGCCTCGCTAAAGATAGTGAATATCTGTGATTTGAAACATAGAAACTAGTCAACCATTGTAATAGTTTTGTGTCTCGTGTTTAGGTAAGCCTCGAAAAATCGACGGTCGTGAATATCTGTGATTTTGTTGTCATGTTAAAATTGGCGGAAATATAAAAAGGCTCACCTTGTGTTGGTTTTCCATTTGTTTCAGTTTGTTTCTCAAATCAGCAAATGCGGGTCTTTCATTAGGATCTTCCTGCCAGCACATCATCATTATCTCATACCTATCGGGATAAAATAAAGATGCCTTGTCGATCAATAATTATGTAGCATGAAGTTGATGAAGTCGACGTCCTTCCCAAAGGGAAATCATTACAATGTATGAAGATCGTTAGAGTAGTGCATGTATTCTCTATCGGTTTTCAATTTTGTGAATTATTTTGTAAATCATTTTGACTGTTCTTCATCAGTCAATATGAAAACTTGGACAAATGCGTCTCGTTTTATTTTTTATTGAAATATTTTTAATAATGATGGTCATAGGTGAAATGCATAAAAACAAGAGGATTATAGCTTACAGTTCATCACCCACGTGTTTTGGCTTTGGCATCCTGTATCCCTGCTGAAGCAAATTTGCAATTTTCCTGCCATCCATGCGTGGATATGGTGACCCGCCTGAAAAACACATTGGAAAATCCATAAATTTCTTCCGAGGACCCTGAATGGAGTATTACAACAGTAATGCCTTTTTCCGATCTTGTTATTGGATTTAGGTTTCATTCAGGTCTCAAAGATTCTCTTGGTCCCTTGTCTAATCTCTTTGTCCGTTATTTGAGTCATCCTGAAACAAGCCGGTTACAGACGAACAAGTTTTCCTTAACAAGTTTTGACTTGACAAACTTTATTTGCTGGTGTGTTAAAAAATACTTGTCAAGTTTTTCCTTGACAAGTGCACTTCTTCAAAAACTAGCATGCTAGTTTTTGAAGAAGTGCTCTTGTCAAGGAAAAACTTGACAAGTATTTTTTAACACACCGGCAAATAAAGTTTGTCAAGTCAAAACTTGTTAAGGAAAACTTGCTCGTCTGTGACCGGCTTGTTTCAGGATGACTCAAAACTTGTCAAGGAAAACTTGCTTGTCTGTAACCGGCTATGTTTTGTCTTTGAATGTATTTTTGTAGCTTTCTGATATCTTATCAAATTATAGAAATCAAGGGAGGTGTATTCAAGATGGCGGCTGTTCATTCAGCATGACGTCATGTAAACACCATATGACCTCCACGCGACTGACTTAAGAGCGAACAACCTGAAACATACAAACTAGTCAACCTTCAACTTCCACTGTAAATACTCTTTGATTTTTTTAATATTTATTGTCAGCATACCCTAGATAGGGGACTACCACTGTTATAGTGAAGTGTTACCAAAACATGTATGGAACCTTACCTATGGTGAAAATTTCGTAAAGGAGAACTCCATAGCTCCATCTATAGACGAAAACATATCCATAATTCATAAGAACTATCCCACTAATCTCATCAATCCCACTGCTGTACTGTAGTGAGGCACCTTTTGATTTGAGTGAGATTGAGTGTGACGACGACCTTTCAAATGTAGTGTGTATGCCTTAGATATTTACTTGCTCATCAAATCTTGTTTCTACAATCTCCTCATCTGTTAGTGAGTATTAAGGAAGGGTGACAGTTCTGGGTAGGTAACTGGTCTGAAATTTCGAAGGCGTACTCGTAGTTCGTACTCAAATCCAAAGGTCCCAAATATCAATATAGGACTTTACTCCTGTTTGCTAACACATGAGGCTTAAAATTATTGCTGGAAGCCTTTTTTTTTTTTTACTGATTCTGAGACTGTTTACAAGTTCTCCGACCGATTTGCCGAAAATGGTGCTGGGTTGACAATGGTATGGGGACTCTAACAGTCGAATGGGTTTGATAAAACAACTCCTCAATAAACATTTATTAAGTTTTTTGTTCTTGTGACCACAGGTGAGATACTTCAACTTACACGTCACTGTAAGTGGCGTATTTTCCATACAACAGTGCCTCATATGCAGTCCACTTAACGGGAAGACGGCCCTACCATGAGAAAAAAATATTAACTATTACAGGAAACCTGAACTGTTTGAAAGTGTTCCACTAAAAGCCAGACGAGAATATGAAGGTTGCCTCACAGGTATATTGCCACGCAGTCACAGCCACTTTTGCCATCACCAGTACTATCACCCTCGACGTCGCCATCCCCATTGCCATCCCCGCCATACTCACCATCACCGTCACCATCACCATGACACCGTCAGTGTTAACGTCACCGTCTTTCTCGTCTTTATCATCAGTCATCGTCATCGTCATCGATATGTCATCGTCATTATCACGATCATCATCATTATTCTTTCCGTGAAATATCACGACTGTGAAATACCTTTGTCTTTCGTTCATAAATGTTTTCCTGCTGCACATCCCTGGCCATTCCAAAGTCTGTCACCTTACAAGTTTCTCCTTCTCCAACCAAGACATTACGAGCAGCAAGATCTCGGTGAATGATCTGCAAGAAATTGCGTTTCGATCGGCTTAAAAGGGGTTGGGGGTTCCAAGGTACCATCCCCTTCCCTCCTTTTGGACCCTTCCCATCTAAACAAAGGAGGAGGAAAATAGAATACTTCACAAATTAATGTGATCTGGTAAGCTACTCATTGGGCACTAAGGCCACATGGCAGCTGGCATTACCCCTTAAATCTACCAAATCAAAGATTGCGCCTGAGCATTAGCAGCCATGGACAGCTGTTTCGGCCTTGTTAGGCCTCATCAGCATGCATAGCTAATACCCAAGCTCAAGTACCCACATGGATAAAACAAGCAATGAAAATGTGAAGCTTGTGGTAAATGGCTTGGAGATACAAGAATGCCTCACAATTTAATGTGTCTAGGTAAGCTGTAAGCCCCTCATTGCGCACTAAGGCCACATGGTAGCGGGCATGTACCCTCGTAAATGACTTGCCAACAACAATCTTTCGCGAAAAATCAAAATGAAAATCACCGCTTGGAATGAATTTTTCTTTAGCCTATGGTTCTTAGCTGACTAAGGGGCTTTTTATTGTTAATGCAATCTGTGGATTTGCAAAGGTATAATCATGTCAGCTTTAAGGAAAGGAACTTACAGATCTAGATGAGAGGTAACTCATTCCATCAGCGATTTGCCATGCAAACTTCATGAGCTGCTGTGACGTCAGACTTGTCTGTGGTTTGATATCCGGGTCCTTGTAATAAGTGTCATTCAATCCACGGCTCTTCCTCAGGTAACCCAATAAGTCACCATACGGGACATACTCAATCAACACCAACAATGGCTCTAAGCAAAAAATCGGAAAAAGGCATCTATAGAGTGTTTTCTCATGACGTCACGGCGGCCATGTTGGTGTCCCAAAACAAAGAAACGGCGGCCATGTTGGTGTCCCAAAGTAAACCTCTGGGAATTGTACTCTATTCTTATGCATATACTTTCTTTGTTTCAGTAAACCAATATGGCCCGTGGTCACGTGAAAGAAAACGCTCCATGTGCAAACTTTTACAATCGTTGTGGCACGGAAGGTGAGACAATAGAAAGTCTTTTCATTTTTTTATGCTGCGTACTCGGTTGAAAAGAATTAAATGGTAAAATTTTAAGAAAATACACAACGTTTTTGGTTTTAAAAACACATGTTTCGACAGTTCTTCTGTCATCGTCAATCATATTTAATTTGGTGAGTTAATTCTTGTTTATTTTCATATACATAAGACGTCAACTTTTATATCTCGACGTCTCGAATAATTTATCCCTTTCCAACCACTTCTGCCCTATCTAATCTAATTCTATCTAAGCTATCCTTTTTAGATGAACTGAGATGTCAGTGGCTGGGATTTTGCTTTATAATTAAGTGCGTGAATCTCTACATCTGAACTGGGTTACTATCTCTGTATCTGGACATCACACTATATGACGCCTACTAAGCAGATTAAGGTACGAAACATCTCAGACTTGATATATTAGAAGCACCTCACCAGATTCAGTGACGCATCCCAACAGCTTGATGACATGTGGATGAGGTTTCAGTGTCTTCATAACTTCAAGTTCTGATAACAAGTCTTTCCTGTCTGACTCAGGAGCAGCAGCTGCAAGATTCCATTGAAATCTAAATATATCATTTCTGACTATGTTGTAGTTGTTTGATACCTCAGCTGATTACAGGCTACATACGGCGACACTAGGTATGTACTTTACTCAGCGCATTTTGCATTTGTGATATTGATCGTGTCATTGTGAGATAATCTATAAAAACCAAATTAAAGTTCTTTCAAATCCAATCTTTCAATGCATAATGAAGTGAGGAGCGCATATAACAAATAAAAGAATTTGCTTTGAGATTTAGTGATAATTACCTTTGCTTTTATAAAGTAACAAGGTGTGCATCGAATTCGAAAAATACTTGGCTCAGGTACGCGCTTTTGCAATATACACTGCTCTTAGCCAGCACTTTTTCAAATTCCTTAACAAAATGCATCACAGAGGCATTAAACTGGAGCTCAAAGTGGACCTTCGCTTCTAGTTTTATTGCGTCTTGCTTTATATAAATCCACTGATTTATACTCAGTATCGTCGTCATTGTTATTGCTATTATTACCATTACAAAAAACATTATCACCATTATCATCATCATCATCATCAAGTGGCACCTTTCAACATTTTCACAGCCACTTGCGTTTTCGGAGACCTCCCTCGGAGACCAACGGCTGTTCCCTTGGCAACCTGACCAAAGGCACCTTTACCAATGATCTTTTCGATAGTCACGTTTTCTCTTGGAATCTCCCACGAGCGTGTGGATGGATGTAGAGGTGCGTATTGACTACTTTGCGAGGTATTTGTCTGTGGGCGTTCTGGCAAGTCGTGTGATCGGCGTTCTTCATCTAATGCCATGTACTGGCTTCGAGAGGAACTTTCAGACGCTTGTTGTCTTGGCACTGTAAGATTTGGCTCAAGATTGGACATTTCTACTGCAGTCTAAAGACGGAAAAGAGAAGAGGAAAGTAAAAGAGAATTTTGAGGCTCCAAGTATGTGTGTACAACCTGATTGGCTTTAACGACACTTGTAAAATTCATGAATAATTCATAAGAGTAATGACCAATCTACTGGTAGTATTTGAGTCACATGTCTACCTCTCCAAATCCCAATACAAATCAACCGCTGCATTAAATTTATAAAAGAGTCATGCTCAGCTAATTAGTATGCATTAAATTTAATACATGCATGCAGATCTCTACTGATTAGCATGACAAACACAGGGTTCTTATCATTTGTCAGAAAAATCCGGATGGAATGACCGTTGAATAATGGTAAGCAATTTTCCCAATTTACCGACCAACTGGATCAGACTGGCGCTGAACTTTTCCTGCAAGGTGTTACATCATGCGCAATCACTCGTTCTGGCGCAAAAGGACCTGGAAAGGGAACGAGTCTCTCAAATTACCTTACCATTTGACTTCAAACCGAAATTTCCGGATTTTTCTGACAAATGGTAAGCACCCACAATCTATTGTTTCATTTTACAAGTAAGATAAAGCCCATAAAGGTCTCCCGCTCATATTTTATCTATTATATACATGTAAAGAGCTGATTCAAAACCATACTTTGTGTTTTCCCTTTTCGTCGAGTGGATCTGGTTCGTTCCTTAAACAAAAATATCAAAATGAATTAAGGATGCTTAGCAATTGTTTCCCTACTCTTTGTAACAGGTCTTTTGTGCGATAGCTGCAAAGAAATTTCGTTTCGTTGCATGTTGCATTATTTTTATCTTTCAATAAAAAAAAATTAATCAGCAACGAAGGTCCACCCCAGGGTTTTATCAACATTGAATAGCTTTCTTCCTAAACCTGTTTTTACCTCCCTCCTCAGTCGTTATTAGGAAAAGTGAGGTCATGTATATATCAATTAACATATAAAGATATATATATATATATATATATATATATATATATATATATATATATATATATATATATATATATATATATGTTAAGTTATCAGCAGAAAATGATCCTGTTGTCCTATTCTAACAAGGAAGGCATAAATAGGGTTACTGCAGCATTTAGTTACTGGGTTACAAAGCTGAGGTAAGCAGTATTCTTTTGTATAAGACATAAAAAGGTCGACAGAAAGGTTAGTTTGGCAACTATCTTACCTTTCCTTACTTCTAGCCTCTGAAAAGCAATGCAAACAACACCTGACTAAATGACTTTAAATTAAATGTTTGCAAATATACGTTAAAAAAGGAGCTCAGTGCTCTTAAAGAAACCAATTTCGTTTTTAAAAGTCCATCAGTAATAGTAACCTAAAGAGTCTCTTGAATCTTTTCGACACATTCCAAACAGGAAATGAAAGCTAGAATATGATTCCAGTCAGAGATTCATTGGCGATTTTCAGAGAAACACTAACTGATTAAACAAATGCAAACAAAGAACGAAAGTGGAAAAGAATCAATGAAATCACCAGAAAAGAGAATTTAAGATATAATGCTGATTACCTTTTCTGTGCAGCCAAACGACGTAAATAATAAGAGCAATGATGATCGCAACAAGTGTGCAGACCACAGCAATCAAAATGGTGCAGTTACATGAACATTCACTGCATACCTCAACTGCAATGATAGAAAAGGAAGCAATGCTAGCGCACTGTAAAGATACAACAAGTTGGAAACTCCGATAAATTATTTATATGTCTGATTGATAACCCTTGAAAGAAGTCATTTGCTTTACTGTATTTAAAGTTAAAAGTTTTTCAAATAAGTTTTTAGTTTTGCTCCTTTATAAGAATTACATTAAAATATACTAAATCCTCCGAACGTGCCAAAGTGGTTTCCTCAATGCAAACCTCTCGATACAATTTCATGTAAACAGAACGAAATTTTCATTCATTTGAAACACTGTACCCTGAAATATTTTGATAATAGAGGATTACTAACGTGACATGTAACGTACATTGTAACAGCTTCAAATGTTAAATATCTCATAATTACAGCTAAAAACTCAGCTAAAAACGTACCCTTAGCTTCAGTTGGAATCGTTTTGTCAAAGGTTGGAGAGGTTGTAGGTTTCATTGGTCGAGTTCCTTTTATGGATGAAGCTTCAATGCTAAACTCTCCAAGCTTCCCATCCTTTGCAGCTTCTTTTAGGATTGAAAGGACCACTGCTTCTTTGACAACGGCACTGAATGTCAGGGTTAGATCAACAATTATACTGCCGCACCTACAGACAAAAATGAAAGAAAACAACAACAATCAAATCTGTGTATGCAAAGCCATACATGTATAGAAGTTATCCAGGCACATCAAATTTGAACTCAGCTAAAGACAGGCAAAAAAACCTTCACCTTTAATTTCATTTTGTTCCCAAAAATGAGCACACAAAATTAAAAAACAAACAGATAAAGAGAAAGAAAAAAATCCTGAGTTGAATATTACATACTTCACAACAAAATAATGATTGAGATATAACATACATGTATAGCAAACGCTACTGGTACACAGGCACACTGACACCACAATAATTATTATTTCTCTACAAAGGAAGAAACACCCAACTTCTTGCATGTTTTTTTGAACAATTGACAACTATTTTCACTTGCCATTGGCCTCACAATGCAGATTCATATAGATTACCTTTTATTGTATATTCAGCAAAATTACTGTATTTTATTGGTCAAGAGCAATAAAATTGATCCCAAAATGTACTCCGTGGGTTACCTATTAAGTTTCCATGGCAATGGCGCGTGAGCACAGCTGAGGTAGAGCATATTTCTGTAAATTTCAACGTTTTGACAGGCGAAATTGGTCTAAAGGACAAACTGAATTTTCAATTCCTTGGAATGACGTTTTTTGCATAATTTTGTTGAATGTACTCCAAATAAAATTTTTGGACCTTGTATTGAGTAGTTTTATTGAAAATACTACAACTAAAAACTTGCATTACGTTCTCGTACAATTCCTTTTTAGCTACTCCTGATTTTGATTTTGAATGTTGTCAGATTTTGAAAACCTTTAAAATCACTTGTACCTATTGATCATAAATTGTACTAAAGGTTGTGCGATTTCCCATGCTATAACTTTCTCAAGTGTGAAATTTAGCTTACGTGACAGTTCTCACATCAGTGTCTTGATAGGCACTCTCATTGACAAAAATCTTGCTGATCTAAACACAAAAGAACATATTAAATTGGGTAAGCGAATTTTACAGAAAAAAATCGACGCAAGAATTTCCCCTCTTATGTTTGCAGGTTCACACAATGTACAATCTGCAGAAATCATACAAATTTGGTCAAATGATGCAACACTAACATGCAAAAATACCACGGTCTCACTCGGAAAAGAAAAAATCCGAGTTGCCAACAGTAATCGGTCATGGGGACCTTCCAGAATACCGGTTGGAATGATCGAACGACTGAGCTTTGGGAAACCCGAGTGGTGAATCAAGGTCATTTTAGTTGGGGCTACGTGCAATAGGACCCCCATCACGCCAGCTACGAACTGCGGCAACAGACCAGTAGACACACAAACTACCCGCATCGTGCAGACACGTACATATATGTGTAACTATAATAATTGTATGAGAATAGAAATATCAATAAATAATAATATCACGGTCTTATTCGGAAAAAAGTTCCGAGTTCCCAACGGCACCCAGTGCGCCAATAAGATTCTTGGGCAAAGCCTTTCATATAAAAACTTTAACTGTCAAGAAAATTCTCAAAACAAAACAAAAAAAACTTCAGTCAGCTGATTGCGGGGCGTAATTAATACATTGTAATCTTCCTGTACATTTGTCTTACATTTTCCCTCAGATTAAGTTTCATGTGAAACTAAAAGAACCAAAGGGTGATCGCAATAATAATAATAATAATAATAATAATAATAATAATAATAATAATAATAAATACTGAAAAACCAAAACCCCATATGATACAGCGTTCTATTTTATGTGAAACTGATATAACACAAGATACCTCACATGAAACAACCAAATGAAAATTGTTGGAAATAAAACAAATGGCATCAGATAACATATGTGTGTAATATTATTCCTAATATACACACACAAACAGTTATGGTCTTTATGCCAGTAAATTGTGAACTGGCAGCATAACTTAGAGCATAAGCATACTTAGCATAACTCAATGCCTACCGTTTCACTAAGTCTCTTTGACAACATTGACAACTGATTGTACTTGCCATTGTTACAGCTTTCACTTGTTATGACAAACATTACATTAATCTTTTTCCCTGCAATGACTGAAAAACAAAATCGAATATAACTTTTGTACTCAGCACCGTGTACGCACAGTGTGTAGTCTGGTTTATATCTTTTAAATAAAGGACCAACTTTAAATCCTTGCTCCTCACCCATGATACCCATCAACAGACAACCACAAATTGTTGACCTGTTTTGCTGTCATAAGCAGACACCCTGGCAACTGAGCATAGGTGTCTGCTTGTAGGGGGCGTTGGCTTACAAGGGGTTGAAAGACTTCAGGTACTATTAAACATACCTTATATTTAGAATTCGCAAGTCTGTTGCATGAACAAAAAGACAGTGGATATTCTGCTAATGGAATGCTGGAAACACTTGACAAACTGTACACTGTCACTAAATACAGAAACAAATCGATAGGGTAATGATGCGAATGGCGTGCAACTGCTGTTTGAGCTTGACTTTCAAAGTCTGTCCACTAAAGAGAGATTGCTTTTGTTTACAATAGGTGTCACCTTACAGGAGGTTATAAATGTATAGTGTAGCACTTGTTTCAGTGGAGAAATTACCGGGAGCATACAGTAGTTGGGTGCAGCCTGCTTAAGGGAGATGTCCACTCATGCATGAAGGTGACCAGCTGGCAGAGATTCGACTCTACCACATTGTAATTTTGTTCAGTGATACTGAGGGCCCAGTAATTCTATAGCTGTAGCTTAATTTAAGACAGTGATAGAATTAACCATTAATTTTGTCAAAGACAGAGAAAGTTTTTCTTTTGGATTGGATGTAGAAATTTAGCCTCTTACCACTTTGGCCAGCTGTAATCTATGTGTTCACAGACATGCTCCACCTTCTACAACAGCCTTCAATTACTTATATTTGCTCCAAACTGTAATGTTGTTGTTTCAGGGTTCAAGAAACATCATTCTCAACTTATCTTTCTAGTGTCAAGTTTGGAAGATCTTTAATTTGTATCTGTATATTTATCATATTTAATTATTCTAAATATACTCCAGGATTGACTTTTGAAAGACTTAAATGTTTTATGACATTTTGGTCTATACACTATTAATAATGATCACTACCATAACCTTGACTATCATCATCATCACTCAAATGAAGAATGATCCTCGCAGTTGTGAACGCAGTCATTCACAATCATCATAACTATTCATCTCTTAACAGATCAACAACCACTACATGTAAGATATAACAGAAGCTTTTCCATTAGTTGGTAAAAAGGATGCATATCTGAGACAGGTTGTCTCACTTTTAGCCCGTTGTTGTTCTGCCTTTTTACATTTTCTTGGTCATCTTTTCAATTTTTCTAATGCATTGTATATAATTTGTCATTGTTAATTTTTATCAATTGTAATATTACCGTAATTCTTATTGCCAAAGGTCATAAATAAAGTTATTATTATTATGTAGGCTTGCTTTGGAAAAAAAAGATGTTCTGACATGCACGCACTAGCAATTTATGCTCTTTTATTCCAGGCTTCAACTACAGCTGTAAGTGCCTGTACATGTACAGGTATCTGGTAATCAAAAAGACCTGGATGTAGAGAAACAGTATATTAAATATCAACTTACAAACATTGGTTTGTGCTGAATCCATGCCAAGGTAATTTTTCACTGTACAGGTATAAACACTGTCATCAAGGACTTCCTGGATATATAGTTTGCTTTGGTTACACACATTTCCCGTCGAATCACAAGGAGTCCAACTAAATGAAGGTTCAGGGTATCCCTCTGCTTGGCAGTCAAGAGATACACTTTGCTGCAACTCAACCTTGTACTCACTTGGAAGACTTACAACTACAGGAGGATCTAAAATGAACCAATTGAAAAACATGCAAGTTTAACAACGTAGCAAAATGGATGTTTATAAAATATATATAAGCAAAATTATAGTTCCATACCCATTAATTAACAAAGAGGAGTGGAGAGGGGGGGGGGGGGGGGGGGAATAAAAAGTTACCACAGATATTCACTTCATATGAAAATGATGTTTAAAAAATGGCCTTTTTTATGAGGTGGGGGAAGAAGTGTTAGTATTTTTACAAACTGGCAACACTTTCTTTTTTTACACTACAATCAGTCCAGAAAGATAGAATTACAAATTTAGCCATTGCAGATAATTACTCAGAATACCTATAAGTTAGCCCAAGTAAAACAAAACATGCTAGATAGACACCACAGTTTCCCCCCGTTATTCTCCAGTTGTGCACTTTTTTGTGTTGTTTTGTTTTGCATTCACTTAAGCCTGGTTTCCACATGATTGCTATGATTGTTGCGATCACTGAAAACCGTGTTCAGCGATTGCAGCAATCATGGAAACGCCTATGATCTGCAACCTCAGCGATCGTATAGCAACTGTGATCGTTGCAAATAATAGCTGAGATAAAAAAATTTCTATTTCGGTGATAATAGCGATCACATCGCACAGCAATCGAAGTTTTCCAAATGGAAACCACTCTCCAACAATAATTTTTGTCAAATGAAGAGTGATCCTCGCAGTTGTGAACGCAATTTATGCAATTGCGAAAAGAAGCCTGAAAAAAATTCAAGACTTCAACGGCGTTAATGAACCCTTGACCTCACGATTACCGGTGCGATGCTCTAACCAACTGAGCTATGAAGCCACTGACGTTGGGAGCAGGTCAATTGTGGGTTCATATGTTCCCGTGAAAGAAATGAGTGTGAATGATATATGAAATAATTCATACATGAACTGCGGAAATGAAATCAAATGAAGAATGATCCTCGCAGTTGTGAACACAATTTATGCAATTGCAAAAAGAAGCCTGAAAACAATTCAAGACTTCAATGGGGTTTGAACCCTTGACCTTGCGATTACCGGTGCGATGCTCTAACCAACTGAGCTATGAAGCCACTGACGTTGGGAGCAGGTCAATTGTGGGTTCATATGTTCCCGTGAAAGAAATGAGTGTGAATGATATATGAAATAATTCATACATGAACTGCGGAAATGAAATCAAATGAAGAATGATCCTCGCAGTTGTGAACACAATTTATGCAATTGCGAAAAGAAGCCTGAAAACAATTCAAGACTTCAACGGGGTTTGAACCCTTGACCTCGCGATTACCGGTGCGATGCTCTAACCAACTGAGCTATGAAGCCACTGACGTTGGGAGCAGGTCAATTGTGGGTTCTTGAATTTTTTTCAGGCTTCTTTTCGCAATTGCATAAATTGCGTTCACAACTGCGAGGATCATTCTTCATTTGATTTCATTTCCGCACTTCATGTATGAATTATTTCATATATCATTCACACTCATTTCTTTCACGGGAACATATGAACCCACAACTGACCTGCTCCCAACGTCAGTGGCTTCATAGCTCAGTTGGTTAGAGCATCGCACCGGTAATCGCGAGGTCAAGGGTTCAAACCCCGTTGAAGTCTTGAATTTTTTTCAGGCTTCTTTTCGCAATTGCATAAATTGCATTCACAACTGCGAGGATCATTCTTCATTTGATTTCATTTCCGCACTTCATGTATGAATTATTTCATATATCATTCACACTCATTTCTTTCACGGGAACATATGAACCCACAATTGACCTGCTCCCAACGTCAGTGGCTTCATAGCTCAGTTGGTTAGAGCATCGCACCGGTAATCGCGAGGTCAAGGGTTCAAACCCCGTTGAAGTCTTGAATTTTTTTTCAGGCTTCTTTTCGCAATTGCATAAATTGCGTTCACAACTGCGAGGATCATTCTTCATTTGATTTCATTTCCGCAGTTCATGTATGACTTATTTCATATATCATTCACAATAATTTTTGTGGGATTGTAGCGATAGAAACTCTATCTCCCAGAAAACTTTGCAATCAATCATTTTTTATATCCCATCGCAGCCATCGCAGCGATCAAATGGAAACGGGACAAGACTCAAAATCGCGGTGATCGCTTGTCTCTTTTTTTCCGCGATCGTCACAAATGCAGCGATTGTAGCGAACATATGGAAACCAGGCGTTACTTGTATAAACGCATGACAAAGTATTATTAAACTTAAACTTAAACTTAGATTCCAGTTTTATTTTTTCAATGTGGAGCAAAATGCACAATGGAAAGCGTGTGGCAGTATTTTCATTCGTTAAAGCAAACCACATAGTCCAAGCCATCTTAAATTTTTGCTTTGAAATTATCCACTCCCAAGAATATTTGCCAACTTTGCAAAAAGTTGGATCTTGACATGCTTATGACTTTCTAATAAAATTTGGGGATCACCAAGCTCATTTTTGTGTATTACCACTTGAAGCTAAAATTAGTGGTGCTTCTAACAGGCTATTGTGTTGCCATGGTAACCTACAGTGTTGTATAAAGTGGAAAAAAAACTTGTTCACTGATGATTGGGCATTTGTTTGACAATAACTATAAAGGTAATAATGATCCATCAAAGTACAAGAGCTGAAAAGTGCTGGAAACTGGAGTTAGCCAAAAATAATTGCATTTAAATGTCTTAATTCACACAAGTTTGAGCACCTGTTTCATTTAAATTTTGCTTGCACTTGTAGGCTACTGGAAAGAAAATGAGCTTAACCAAAAAATCAACAGCAACACAACTATACTGCATACTGCCATATTGTATAGTACTTTAGCTTGCTTCAATATACACATACACCATATGGTGGTTGCATGTACGTGTCTGTTGTACTGTAGTTTAATTATTTCTTTGGTTCAATTTTTATTTTCCTTTTTCTGCTGTGTGTGTTAAGTATGATAATAAGTAGGATTAAAGGAAAAAGAAAAGCTGACCCAAATAAAAAAATTGACCTTAACATTTTCAATGTACATGTAGTGTGCAACCACAATCTTTTCAGTCCTATGAAAAATGGGAGATTAATAAATTATGATTGCCTGAATAACTGTTGGAAATTCTGTCAAATTTCACTTTTCAAGAGGATAATGGAATAAAACTATCAAATATCACTCTTAGTGTAAAACTTAATTAAACTTGACTTGTACGATTTCCAATAATCATACTTCACATTATTTATAATTCTCAGGTGTCTTTTTTCTCACTTACTTTTCCTCAGCAAAAATTAATAACTTACAGTACATCCTGGGGAACAATAATTGTAATCAGTAATAATTATAAGACATACAGTACAGTATACAATAGTATCTAATTAGTTTAGCTATACAAGACAGTATACAATAAAGACATTATTGCTACAATGTACATACTAATACATTTTTTCTACTTACGTGGCACTTTCACCTTAAGTTCCTGGTTGTCTGACATTCCAATGCCATTGTTTGCTGTGCAGCGGTATGTTCCAGCTTCAGTTGTGTTTATATTTTTTATAGTGTAAGTGGCATTCATGCCCTGTACTGTCAGTAAATCTTGCACTCCACCATTTTCAAAAACTCTAGCCCATGTGATATTTGGAGTTGGTTCACCAGTTGCTTCACAAACCAACTGAGCAGTTGAGCCTTCCTGCACAGTCTTTTCAGGACTTTCATGAATCTTGGTAATTTTGGCAGGAACTAGAAGGAATGCAAACTAAGGATAAACATCACCTTTGACATCAGTTCTACATACACTGTATACCTGAAGAAGTATGTTCCCCTACAAAATGAAGTTCATGTCACACTGAGGGCAATGAAACACAGCCCTTACAATTAGCACCATGGTTAACCGAAAGTGTCTGCTACTTCACTGATGAAAATCGGCCACTTAAATAATATTTTTTTAATTAATATTTTGAATGACGTACTTGCTGTCAAAAAAAAAAAAAGCAAAAGCCTTGCATGGTCGCTTGCAACGTTTTTGCGTCAGGCCCCTTCTTTGAAAGTGATTGAAAGGGCTCACATATAACTTGTTCTAAAAGATTTACAAATAACATGTAAGTTTTCCGTTAATTATTGTAGGGTAACTAGAAAGGGTTTGAGGTTTACATTGAGGAAGCAGATGACAATACAACAATGATGATGATGATGATGATGATGATGACGACGACGACCCAGGATCATCATAACCACGATGATGATGATGATATGAATGAGGATTGATGATGGTAGTGTATGGATGATGATTAATGATGATGCTAATTAACTGCACAATTTCAAGTTTTGAGAGTGTGTAGGACAAAAGAAAGAGGGTAATGAGAAGCTTGATAAGAGCACTTTCAATGGGAGAAGGGTCAACATCAGCATCACATCACACCTGTTAGTAGACATCATTTAAGTCCTTGCCCACACTTACAGCTGTACTGCACTTTTCAACTATCATCCCACATAAATTCTGCTTGCAATTCAGTAATAAGTGGGGCATTCATCTATGACCAAAACAATAAACATGGAAACAGGAAATCCTATATCTCACAATGAAGCTCAATCCAGTAGCTATAGCTACCCAAATTATTTTTAAGGTCCAGTTTAGAGTCAAAACCACCTCCTCTGCCTCGATTTCTAGAGCCCTAGAACCTGTCTCCACCCACCCCAACCCCCACCCCAACCCCCACCCCCACCCCTGCCTTTTTTTGGAAAAACCCCTTGTTCCATAATAGCAGATCTAACAAAAGAAGAAAAAATAATTATGGTGCAGATAATAATATTGAATATGTGAATGATCATCGCAGTTTTAAATGTAATCATTAAAAATAACTATTTATTTCACTCCCAGGTAGGAATCTTATTAAGATCAGTTCTTGTAACATGGGCACCCAATGACAACTTTCGGTAGATATCTGTTCGGTGGTGGGTAATCCGCCTTGGGTTTTCGGTGTCCATTAAAGAGTGCACTCGGAGTTTCATAAGTAACTAAAACATGGCCTAAAATATTCGCAGTTAGGAAATTATAGCCCCTGAGGTTTTCGGAAAGGTCGTAATTGCTGTATTTGGCAGTCAAAAATGCCAGCTAGCATTTTCGGAAAGAAAATAATTAGTTCCCTAGAAAGCTTGTGGAAAGTTCATTTCAGCTTGCATTTTCTCAAAGGAAGATTTTGTTCCCTAACATTTTCAGGCAATTAAACTTTCAGCTAGGGAATCTGAACAGCTGAACTTTTTCTAGCTTATGAAAGCACCACTTTAAACAGACTTCAAACACCACGAGGTACTTAAAAATGCCTTTCTACAGCTTTTGGTTGGTTTGGCTCATTGGGTGTCCCTGTTGTAAGAATCTTGCAAGATGGCAATTAAGATTTAGATCTTATTAAAGGGGCAATTGCAATGTCATGGTTATTTTTTGGTCTTTGGGGCAAAATGTGGGTCAGTTGAAGACTACGAACATTTTTATATGCCAATTGGTCTTACATGTAGATCTCCAACAAAAGGGCAAAAAGTTATTATTATTTTTTTTTAAAATAACATCAATGCATAATCAGTGGATAATGGTTATTACTCGACGGGAGAGCTGACACCCAAAAAACAGTGGCCTATTTTTTTTTTAAATTGCAATCCATTTCCATCCTGACCATCCATAGCCAAGGAGTTATTTTTTATTTGACTGCACTATACTAGTAGGGTAGTTTTGAACAAAATAAAAGTAATAACAAGAAACTTTCACTAACAGACAAATATGTAATTGTGTCACTGCTTCTACTTTTATCAATAATATTTGTTTGTTCTTGGGTTATCCATCTTCAAAACATCCCACTGTACCTTTAATAAATTTTAAGTACACAATTCTTGAATGGCTTTATAATTTCTAATTAATTATCTGGATAAAATTCACTAACTATGATTCTACTTTCCAGAATAAAATTTCTCAATAAATGAACAATGAATTTCTTATTTGGAACAGCAATAACCTTATTGGTATAAGCTCAGCTTGTGAAAGTTACACTAACATTTTCAATTTTATGTTGTAAACCTAATCTTGTTCATACAGTGTGTCCTGCCAAAGGACTTGTGAATGACCGACCTGAGGGGCAAAATTAACCTAGATTTACCTTGTACACTGGAAACAATTTTCTATTGGTTTCATGCTTGTTACAAGCCTGTAAAATGACCAAAAATGGGTTATTCCAGAAAAAATCCCCCCTCCTCCTCCGACAGATGGGAGTCTGGAAAATATCACCAGAAAAGAGATTAAGAGCAAATGTCACTTAAAGGCTTGAGCAAAAAAATTTGGAAATGGTCAAGCAAAACCTTCCTTGATACTTTGGTGTAGTCAGTCCTTGGGATGAAACTACTCACCATGGTATTTGTTTGATTTCTAACAAAAACCTGAGTTTACGCCTCAAAAAGCATTTTTGGGAACATTTTGCACCTTGAAAATTGGAGTTTTGTTAGCAAAACATTTCAAACAGCACCTTTACAGAGAAAAATCTGCTTAGATCAGAGCAAACTTTCATCCTTTATTCCCTCCCCCTGGTATTTAGATTTTCATCAAAATTAAGACTGGATGTGAATATTTCACTCATTGTGAATCGTTTGATGCTGGGGGGGGGGGGGGGGGGGGGAGGGCTTCTCCATAATTTTTCGAAGGCTAATCAATTTACAATGTATACCTCAGGCAAAATTACGATTTTCCACAGGCGATTTCACGCAAGGCCATTCGATTGTTAATTATAGATTGTATTTATTCAGGTTTAACAGTTAGATATCAAGCAGATTTCCCGTTATTATTTTTCAAATATCGCATCTTCCCAGCAAGCGATTAATTTATGCAAATTGCTGTCTTCGGTTAAGTGGGCAAGAAAAATGTATAACTAAACTGTCAGCATAGTTAACCTCTCTGAAGGGATCTATAATAGGTAACTTAAATTATACATATACCACTAGCAAAGCTATCAGTTCGAGAAGCATTTCAGAGTCAACGGGAAATCACTCAAAAGTCTGTGGTTCCTGAACATCTCATTCACATGGAGAGAATGCATGTCTGTGCATTCAAACCACAGTTCTCATCTTCAATGACAGCTCAAATGGTTCCTTTTACAGCGACACCCTATCCAATTTGCTGCACCTGTAATTGGCTCGGCAAAAAGCTCCAAACATCATCATTCTTTTTAGAGTTAGCTGACGGCCATCTTGCATCTTGGTATTTCAATACCTTTCTGGCATTCAGTCCGTATAGGCTGCTTCGTCAACGATGTGGGGAATGCTGCAGGATGTTTAAACTTTGAAATGCCTTGCTATAAAATTGCTGGCAGGTTAATTGTCATCTAGTATGAAAGCTGCGAAGTTCAACGAATTCCTGCCCACCAAGGGTTCACTATCTTCAGTATGGTGTTTATGTTTGTGCTTGTTTCTGCTGACTGGTTCTTATTGCTCGCAACTCTAGGCATGCCTGAGAAGAAATTGAACAATATCAGGCCCCAGGTGTCTAATGAGCGGATAACTCTATCCAGTGGATAATTCGCTATTCAGCAGATAAAATGTATTGCAACTGATACACTTTATCCGCTGGATAGAGTTATCCGCTTTTATATTTGAACAACTGGGGCCTGATTTGTTCTGCTATTTACCCCAAATTTAAGTTCAGTACCATACCTTGAAGATCTTTAATGCTCATTTTAAAAAGGTTTTCCTCCATTTTGGAATTAAGCTGGTACTTAACAGAGTCTGAACACAAGTGGAGCAATTCAGGTAGCCCAAATGATCTAATAAATTAAACGCCTGGGGTGTCCATTAATTTTAGGGTCCTGGTAAGGGAGGCCCGGAGGGGTGTTAAATACTGTCGATATGAGGTGTTTATTAGAAAGAGGTGTTTATTTCACTTTAACTCACTGTCAAAATTTGTGGAAAACGAAAACTTGCCGTTCCTTGATGATCGAAATAATGTTACCGACATACTGATACAGAAATCACGAAGATAAAAGAGCGCTATAGATACTTTTGAATTTGGGATTGAACAAGATGCACTTGTACTGCTAGCCAAGCAAGCAAGAAACTAAATTAATTGCATGATTTTACTCTATGGAGCGTTTCCTTGGTTTCTGAGGCAATTCTTGGGGGGCATCAATTAGAAACAGGGTGTTTATTAGGAGGAGTGTCTAAGACAAACTTTCCACCTCAGGGAGGACGTTTATTCGAGAGGAGGCGTTTATTTCCGGTGGGCGTTGATGTATGATTAGTTTTGCGGTTTGCGAGGCTTTCTTTCTACTAAAGTAAGAGGCCACTTCCCGGGAAGCTAGAAACTCAGATACCTGAAACACACGCATGTTCTCTTCATTTCTGGTCTTCCTAATGGTCTGTACCTGGATTTGCTTTGATACCAGTCTGCTCATCCTCTTGAAAATTTTCATTCTAAAATTCTTTCTGTCTCTTTCTGTTTTGCAAGATTTTAGCGCCCATCGATGGTCGTCAAAAAGGGAACCCACATCATGCTGATCTATATCCCCATCCGTTGCTACACTATACCCACGAGTCAGCTATGAAACAGTGACTAACATACATCAAACCTGTTTGACACAAATTACCAACGGTATATGATATGCTATTTTGGGTGCCCACCCAAAGCTGGTACTTATTTTCTTGACTAACAAAATTATAGTCTCACTGATTTCTGTAAAGGTTCCACTTGCAATTTCCCTTTAAAGATCTGTGGATCAAATGGCCTCTTACTTTAGTAGAAAGAAAGCGTTGCAGACAGGAAAAGTTTCCATACATCAACACCTGCATTGCTCCACTTGTGTTAAGACTCTGTTCCAGCTTAATTCCAAAACAGAGGAAAACCTTTTAAAAATAGGCATTAAAGAACTTCGAGGTATTGTAGCTGAACTTAAACTTGGGGTAATTAACATTGGCTGTATTTACAGTAGCTCGTCTGACAATTCGTCTGTGTATAAAGACAGGCAAGCAGACGGATCATCCATTCACATGAGCTATCGTGATAGTCCGTCTTGTGAGACGAACCATCATGGTTAAACTCGCCAAGATGGGCGAATTGTCTTTGTGTATAATTGCGTAGTTCGTCTCATAGTCCTTCCCGTATTTATACTAGACGGATGATCCGTCCAGACGGATGATCCGTCTGGACGGATCAGATTCGTCATGACGGAAGATCCACCTCCAGTATAAATCGGACCATTAATCTGATATTGTTCAACACGCCTTGAGTGGCAAGCAATAAGAACCGGTCAGCGGAAACGTACACAAACATAAACACCATACTGAAGAACCCTTGGTGGGCATGAAATTGTGGAACTTCGCAGCTTTCGTAGTACATGACAATTAACTTGCCAGCTATTTTATAGCAAGGTATTTCAAAGTTAAACATCCTGAAGTTTAAAAGTGCTTTAAACAGCATTCTCCACATCGTTGACGAAGCAGCTGGTATGAAGGTTAATTACATGTACATGTACTTGAAATACCAAAGATGCAAGATGTCCATCAGCTGACCCTAAAAAGAAATAATGACGTTTGGAGCTTTTTGCCGAGCCAATTGCAGGTGCAGCAAATTGGATAGGGTGTCGCTGTAAAAGGAACCATTTGAGGTGTCATCAAAGATGACAACTGTGGATTGAAGGCACCGACGTGCATTCTCTCCATGTGAATGAGATGTTCAGGAACCATGGACTTTTGTGTGATTTCCTGTTGACTCTGAAATGTTTCTTGAACTGATACAGTAGCTTTGCTTGTGGTATGTATAATTTAAATTACCTATTATAGATCCCTTCAGAGCGGTTAACTATGCTGGACATAATTTAAGTTACCAGTATTATAGATCCCTTCAGAGAGGTTAACTATGCTGGACAGTTTAGTTATACATTTTTCTTGCCCACTTAACCGAAGACAGCAATTTGCATAAATTAACCACTTGCTTGAAGATGCGATTTTTGAAAAATAATAACGGGAAATCTGCTTGATATCTGACTGTTAAACCTAGATAAATACAATCTATAGTAAACAATCGAACAGCCTTGCGTGAAATCACCTGAATGATATTATTTAAAAGAAAGATAGTACAGAAAATCGTAATTTTGCCTGAGGTATACATTGTAAATTGATTAGCCTTCGAAAAATTATGGGGTGCCCGGCCGGAGTTCTTAGCATCAAACGATTCACAGAGTGAAATATTCACATCCAGTCTTAATTTTGATGAAAATCTAAATACCAGGAAGAGAAAAGTTTGTTTAAAGATGTCTTATTTTCAGCTTTTAAAAAAACATTTCCCCCCCTTCAAAATGACAAGGCACAGGGGTCACCAGAGGGGGCAAAGTGAAAAATTGATAACATATTTCTTGAGAGGAAGGATGAAAGTTTGCTATGATATAAGCAGATTTTCTGTAAAGTTGCTGTTTGAAATATTTAGCTAACAAAACACCAATTTTCAAGGTGCAAAATGTTCCCAAAAATGCTTTTTTTAGCCCTAAACTTCTCCCCCTGATGCTCAACTCAGGTTTTTGTTTGAAATCAAACAAATACCATGGTGAGTAGTTTCATCCCAAGGACTAAGTACACACAAAGTATCAAGGAAGGTTTTGTTTGACCATTTCCAATTTTTTTTTTATCTGTGACAATTTTTAGCTCCCTCTGAGTCTGAAAACCTAGAAATCTTTCAGTTCATATATTTATTACTAGCCTCCCACACAGTCGTTTTTAGGGGACTCATATTTCACCTCCTCCCCACTAACGCCTTCTTACCAAAAGCCAACATTACTTTCCCATATTGTTTGACTGGCGGGCATCCTAGCCAATCACGATCGAGCAACTGTACAGCGATGACAAGTAAAATTAATCCTTATTTGTGCTTCTTTCTCTCACGAATTTGTGAACATATCAAAGCCCTTGAGCCTATTTGTTTTTTAGTAATACGACGTGTTATGATCAAACAAAGAGTAAACCAACGTGAAAATAATCACACATGGTTCAACAACAAAGTTCGATCTCTCATGGTCTTGCATTAAATCAGATGAAATTTGCCCACGCAGCGATCCCCAAACGTCCTAGGGAAGCAGTCAGAAGTGAGTGTAGCTATAGGTCATGGGTCGTGGGTTGTGGGTAGTGGGAAGAAGTCGTGGGTCATTAGTGTGGGTGGTGCGTCGTGGGTGTGGGTAAATGTTGTGGGTAAAAATAAAAATAAAGGAAGTTGTAAAATTCGCATTAAATCATTGTAATGAAAACAAACAAATAAACAGGGGGCAACTAAGAATGGTAACGATATGATAAAATGATAAATTTGTCGAGTAATCTGTGCATTTCCCGATATTTTGCACTTGAGAGTTTTGTGAAAACTGTAGTGGTTATTGTTTACATTATTCCACTGTACATTGGGACGGGAATTCATGGTATAAAACAAGGGAGACGCGTGCGCAGTTTGTATCGACACTTAGAAAAATCACGCTAAAATCATGGCGGGCATAAACAGAGAGACTTGAGTGAAGAAAATTATATTTTTTGACATACCTCTCTAAGCGCTTTTGACTTTTACACTGGTATCAATCTGATCCTGTTTCTTGACATCGATAGTCGTTCTTTGACACAATAATTAGTCACTTTCCAGCTTTATCCGCCACGGTTTTGAACTTTGAAGTTGAGCTTTTTTCTTTGGTAAGAAAAGTATAGCGGAATGCCTTTTCCAACTGAATCGCCTCCGAAAAATCTAAGTTTGCAAGCTCGTGAGGGAACGAATTCCTGGTATCAACCAGAAATATTGTTCCAAAACAATGAAGTTCACGTCCATGGAACTGTTTTCTATTACAGTTTCGGTCCACAACGGTAATCAGCATTGAAGATGGACTTTTTTCGAGTCTACTTGGATGAAGGTAAGTCTTCATAGAAGCGCCATGAGTGCTGTGAACGTTTCGCAAGTACGAAGTACTGCCGGCCATTTTCTCTTTCCCAGGCTTTTTACGGATAGAAATCCTCGGTAAAAGACTGAGAATGAGAACAAATCCTTGCGGCGAGATAGCGTGAAAATTAAACAGGAGGAAATCAAATTAATTTTTCAATACGCCGTGATCGTTCAACGAAAAGTACACTTTCATACGCTAAGATTGCATGTCCGATATTTCACCTAAACAGCCAAAAATCTATTTATTTATTTGTGGAAATTTTCTAGATAACAAACTTTCTTTATTATCTTTATTTCTTCGGTGTTGCAGACAACCGTAGCTAGATTACTCGACAGGGCCTGCAAACTTCTATAGCAACGATCATCCAATAGCGTCTCGCCAAAGAAAGAAAATATTTTACCGCTCTCTAGACTGCTCTGAAGTGACTCCGTCCCCTCATGTCCCTCATTTCTTGCCATGTATGGAAGCCGCGTTAGGTTATCAGCTAAAACCACAGCCTCCTTCGCAGACGCTCTTTTGGCTCATAACACAATCTTCCCCAACGATGAGGAGGAAAGATTGCGTGACCAGCCAAAAGGGCGTCTGCGAAGGAGGCTACAAAAAACCATGGCCCCGAAAAGAATGCATTTGTTAAAAAGTCTGGCTGTAAAATCATCCATTCTGTAATTTTGAAGTACTTTTCACCCAGTGAGGTTTCGTTATTTTAGTATTCATACAATGTAACTGTATTATTATTGTTACACGGTGCCGGCAGAAGTTGTGTTATAATTTCATGCAAGAAAAACATTGTAGTATCTTCTTGTAAAGTGGATAGCTTATTGAACATTTGTTGATTTTAATTTCTGCTGCGCATTAACATCGTTGGGAGGAAAGATTGCGTGACGAGCCAAAAGAGCATCTGCGATGGAGACTGTGGTTTTAGCTGATAACTTTACCGCGGCTTCCATAAATTCCTGTCCTAATGTACAGTGTAATAAGGTAAACAATAACCACCGCAGAGTTCACAAAACTCCCAAGTGCAAAGTATCGGGAAATGCACAGATTACTCGGCAAATTTATCATTTTATCATATCGTTGCCATTCTTCAGGGGCCGACCCAATGAGCCAAATCAACCAAAAGCTGTAGGAAGGCATTTTTAAGTGCCTCCTGGTGTTTGAAGTCTGTTTAAAGCGTTGTTTTCTTAAGCTAACGAAGTTCATCTGTTCGGATTCCCTAGCTGAAATTTTAATTGCCCGAAAACGTTAGGGAACAACATCTTCCTTTGAGAAAATGCAAGCTGAAATGAACTTTCCACGAACTTTCTAGGGAACTATTTTCTTTCCGAAAATGCTAACTGACGTTTTTGACTGCCAAAAACAGCAATTACGACCTTTCCGAAAACTTCAGGGGCTATGATTCTCCAATTTCGAATCTTTTAGGCAACGTTTTAGCTACGAAAATCCGATTGCACTCTTTAATCGACGCCGCTTCGGGTAAGCAGGCGTTTGTGGGGCGGAGGTGAAAAACGAGTCCCCTAAAAACGACTGCGCGGGAGGCTAATTTATTACCTGTTATAATTCAAGTTATGTCCACAGGTTCTTTTATAATCACAGAAAACGTGTGACAAAAGGGACGAACTTGAAGAGAGCGGTTGCAACGATAGCTTGCTAAGAAGTGTGTGACACCTGACACTATTTTCGTGCCCCAGCGTGCCACCTAAAAGAGCCTGGAGATGAGTTTACTTGAGACAATCGCGGGGGATCGTGGCAGATACAACACAACATTTTCCAAACACACACAATTTTTGTTTCTTGAATTTCAAAACGTCATTATTTTGATTGGAAGCTAAGGGTTTTAAATGATTTCATCTCCGCTACATTCACTTCAGTGTTTTCCTTCCCGATTTGCTGGCGAAAATTGAAAGGCTTTCTAATCAAGGACAGAGCAATGATATGGACAATTTTTTAATTATTTTTAAAACAAAAACTAGTGAGCAGCACACAGCAACAGATCTTGTCAACACAGACTTCATCAGGGATTTAACAAGATTACAAATTGAACTACTTTTATACTAAACATTTACAGTATAAAGCACGTGCAAAGTAGGGTGTGAACAGACAAATACGCACAGGATAGAACGTAAATCCTGAATTACAAAATGTGCAATAGTTAATTTTTGTATCTATGTAAATAAAATTTTTGGGGGGTCACGATTTAACGTTAAATCGTGACCCCAAAAGTAACTATTGCACATTTTGTAACGCAGGATTTACGTTGTATCCTGTGCGTATTTGTTTGTGGGTGTTTTTCGCTGTTTTTTGCTGTTCTACTTTGAACGTGCTTTATACTGTAAATGTTTAGTATAAAAGTAGTTCAATTTTTAATTTTGTTAAATCCCTGATGAAGTCTGTGTGATCAGACGAAACCGGTCGGACAATAAACAAAGTTGACAAGATCTTTCGCTATGTGCTGCTCACTAGCTTTAGTTTAATTTTTTTTTTCTTAAAGATTCTTTAAGAAATTATTTGGCTGACCAAAGTATTGTGTGAAAAAGTTTTTTTTTTCTTGTGAAACGTTAAATGCCCATTTTATTGTCCGTTCAATATGCAATGGCCATTTTATTTTCCGTGAAACATGATCAAGAGGCCCCACCCCACCTTCCACCTCCTATTCGGAGGGGATGCGCCGTTCTGTGCATACTAATTTATGCATGAAATTGTCCTTTCCTTTATGCATGAATTTTTTTCGAAAAAAAAAAAAAAACGTCAAGGTAATGCAATTGTATTCATGTTCATGCATTGCTTCTTTACATTTACATCTAAATTTTGAGAGGCATCATGTGGGATCTAAGCACATTTCAACAAATGTACACTACATGTGCATTCCTTTACTCACGCTAGGTTCTTTTAAAAAAACACAAAATTGGATTGATTTGTAAATACTTACAATGTACACTTAATTCCATGTAATGCTGAATGATCCAGTGTTACTGGGGGTTATGTCAAATTGATACCGTCCGTGGTACAGTGCTTCATGTAGCTAGTGCTCAAACCTACAAACATGTACTGATTTCTCATATTACTTACAATGTACAACTAATTCCACACTATGCTGGATGGTTCCAGAGTTACTGGGGGTGATGTCAAATTCATACCGTCCTTGATCTGACATTTTTACTCCAAGAAGTGTCATCTCTGCCCGAGTGACTGATATGTCAGCTATGATTCGTGGTTGGAAATTGGCCAGCACTGTTGTGGTTCCACCACTATTTCTTGCAATTAGCACACTCCACCACCAGTTACATTGGAAAACTTGGCCAATACAATTGTACCATCAAGAGTGTAGCTCCACACAAAAGTGATCGTCTGTCCTTCCAGCACAATCCATGGGCTTGGAGGACTGGAAACAAGTTCAGTAACTGCACTTTCTAGGGAAAAAACGATACCTTCAGTGAAACAACAATTACTGGAAATACATTGAATGTATATGTACAATCAAATACTCTGAATTCTTAGGTGAATGGACTGTTTTATATTCTTTATATTTTTATCTTTTACACTACCCACAAACTTTTTGGCTTTAAGACTTATCTTGTTTAAGTAAAGGCTACCTACCTGCCTACCTACCTACCTACCTACCTACCTAATGGCATTAAGCTTTTATGAGGTCTGATATATGTTTGCCGAGTTGTACTGATCGTGCAGTAAAGCAAGTTCTCAAAGTGGTTGCAGTTATGAAGGGTGCTTAAACTTGTTACAACTCTGAACAGCTTGTAACAGGTTCAAAGACTGCCACACACTCCCTCTATACAAACTTAAGTCCCTCTCTCTTATACATCTTGTGGTGTGACCATTACGACAGCTTTACGCCATTCAACTGTCTCTCAATAGCTTGCGCACATTACAATACGCGTTTTGCTACAATATTATGTTTTGCAAATAGTAGGAATAAGGGCTGAAAATAGACGCTATGGGTACTAAAAGCAACACATTTATAAAGAAAAAACGAGACGGGCGTATCCTGTACGTGCACATCCTTTGCGTGCACAGTCAAACCTCTCGTAAGCAGCCACCCAGAGCAATAGAAAGAACTTAACGGTTGCCTACCTGGAACTCGCCAAGGGAGAGCTGCCTATTAATATTTAATTTTATAAAATTGTGTGAAAGAATGCTAACTTTAAACCTAATAGACTTCCAATGATATTTTTTCTGCTCAACTTAGTTCAACCCTGTCATTTGAGTACAGCTCTATTTCAATTCTTAACTTTGTTTTATCATTATTAGTTGAAACTTTAAGTTCCATGTAACATGCAGTAATATTTAGAGATATGAATCAGATATGTCATCACATGATGTCAGTCTGTTGGTTGTGTGACCACTATTTGGATTCGACTTCTTGAAAATCACGTCAACAGCCCTTATTCAGCTTATTCGCTTGTACGCTTTGTTTTACCAGTACACAGAATACAGATCATGTGATGATACTTAAGAGATTTGATCATTTGTCTTGTTCATTGAAAAGAGTGCATGCAAGCATGAATATGTCTCCATGCACTCTTTTTAATGAACAAGGCAAAGGACTCCCGAGTATCATCACATGATCTTCAATGATCTGTATTGGGAAAACAATTAATGTAAGAGAGAAAAAGGTCTATTGAGCCCAAGCCAGGCGATTTTGGATAAGAACAAAAATAGCAATAAAAACTTGAACACAAGGAGATTTAACGTGTGAAAAACCATGCAAATGTGGTTCACATAAAAATAATTTTACCTCACGCTCAGTGTCGAGTGTGAGGTTGCATCAACCTATTGTTTACTTTTTTCCCGTTTCCAAGCGTTTACCATGATCCAGTGAAAAATGTTCTGAAAACAGAAAAACTAATTTATTGGTGAAAGCTTTTAACAGCCGTAGCGCAGCGTTCTTTATTAGTGGACCCTTTGTCTTCAGTGTGGTAAAAATTGATATTCGTGATTGTCTCAATTTTAATTGTTATTTTGAGAACGTAAAGTGAATTCAAGTGAGCTCAATCAAGTTATTTGGTTACGTGACTAGTCAACCGGAAATAAAAACCTTTTAGCTTCATTCTACAGATTCTAGGACTGTTTTATTATAAGCTGTATATGTAATGAAAATAACGACCTCGTTCTCAAAACTAACCAATCTCAACCAAGTGATCAGGTCTTATTATTACTTAGCTCAAGTCACAAATGGTTGGTTTTAATTTGAGTGGGCGACAACGGAATCGAAACTGAAAATAAATGTTGAGTCAGGGCAAGATTTGAAACCAAGTGGACCACATATGCTATTTCCCTTTTCTACATTACACTGATTGATGAAGCCTGGTATGGATAGATATTATTAGCTAAAGTAACCAGGTTTATAGCGGTGTATCATTGCTTCCTTATAGACTGATTATAGCCAGCAGAGTTGCTTCAGTCGAGATGTGTGTTGTTTCATTATTTGGAATATATTTTTCGTTACTTACCCGCAATGGACAAATTAATTACGAAGTATACAAGAAGGACGCCAACCATCGTCAATACTGGAGGCGATTTTTGTGTGATTTTTGTGTGTATTTGTGTCAGCATCTTCAGCTATCATGCTAATTTCGCAGAAACTGAAGTGAAGCGGAACAAACTGACCTTTCAGGTGACAAGGTATACCATCGGCGTGACAGGGTGAAGTGAAGGAAAAAGAGGAATGAACATTAATCGGTGGTGTAACCAGTACTATATTACGCGATGTCACACGCCTCTGCAACTGTTCCAAACCGACAAAGTAGTTTTGATTGAGGGTTATTTGTTCATATCTCGTTAACTCTTTCTAGGTTCTCTCTAAACCCGAGCTGGGTGATGGATAATCGTGTTTCTTGCATGACCGCCGTAAAGTGAGGGGAAAGGAAAACAAAGAGTTAATGCAATATTCACAACAGTTTTGCGCTGGTTTTAACACTTTTTATAGCACTTGTTTAATTTTCTTTTTTGAGGGGGTTTTATTCCAGTGAAGCGGCTAAAAAAGTAGGTGACTATTGACCGTGGTCAAAACGTAACTTTAAAGAATGAAATTCCGTCACAAATATTGTTTTTACTTTGAAAGCTCAACGGTTTGCTGAATTTACTGAGTTTTAAGCAAGTGAATAAGTTTTCCGGAAGTGGCAATGACGAAACACTTGATTTGCCGGTGGATAATACACAGGGAAGTAAAATGTAATTAGTGTAACTTGATCAGCAACGAGATAACAGGTGGATTTTAATAAACAAGCTAATCCCTGAGTGCTAAACACACATAAATTATATCACTAAAACTTTCACTTTGTATAAAGCTGAAAAGGAAAACGAAAAATTTTTGGCCAATGAATAAGATGACGCTAGTTAAATTTAAAAACTTCCGTCCTTGCTACCAACAAAAAGAACCCATTCCATACGTATAGGAAAACGGCATTCCACCAGGAGGACGTTAATCGATATACACAAATAGAAATTGCATCTCTGAATGTGTCAATAACTTCCCTGTTGCTGCATATCGCTTCAGCTTCCATTTGCGAATATTTCGCTTTACATATTGTGGTTAAATATGAGTTGGATTTGGCTTTCAGAGACGACCATGTTACTAATGACTTACTTCACTTCTTTACTCATTCAAATCCCCCTATTCTGCCACTAGACAGGTAAGCTTTTGTTTTCAAAAAGTTAGATTAGTAGGACGGTCTCTGTGGCCTGATGCTTACGGTGTACGATGGAGATCATTAACGCTGTTACAACAACTTGATTCTTTGAAATAAAACTTGATTCTGTGAAATAAAAGTTGAAATCTTTAAAAAACAAACTTGAAACGCAAACTTGAATCTTTGAAATTCAAAAATTCAACCATGGGGATCCTTCATGTAGAGTGCAGCTCGAAGATAAAAGAACAACGCAGACAAGAAGCTTATCATGTCATGATAAGCTTCTGCGCAGACGCAGACGCAGACGCGGCGCGCATAGTACGGCGTATACGCACTTTTTAGACGCGTCTAAAATTTTGTATCTTATATACCGTTAACTCCCTCTAAGACGGACACTTTCGGGACCAGCTCTTATTGTGCATCTTAGAGAGGTGTCCGCCTTAGAGAGAGTTTTGCTACAGAAAATAACGTATGGGGCAGTTTGGACAGGGCCTGGAGAAGGTTTTCGCCTTACAGGGTTGTCCGCATTAAGGGTGTTCACTCTATACACATCTGGCCTTTGTTTTTCATAACCACAAGTTCGCTTTGTGTGTTTTCAGAAACAAAAGAATTATGAACAACCGTTGGCAAGTAGAAAATTTATATAGAGTTTTGTTTCTTTGGCACTTGCTGGCGATAATGAATTTGTGACGTCATGGCAAACAAAATGTGATATCTTTGGCTCTACGTCACAAGGTGCACTGTATGAAATGGTGCTTATGATGCGCCATATATTGTTTATTTATTTCGTCGAAAGCAAAGTTTGTAAAGTGTTTCTCTTCTGTCTTTTAGTCATGTTCCGGTGAGCGTGCGTTTGTGCCATCACAACAAACACAATTGTGATATCTCTGGTTCTACAATTCGCACAGAGACGATTGAAACAGCAAAAATACTACCTTTAATATGAATGTTCGGTATCATGTAAACTAAATACCATGCTGCTGGAGTTTGAAAGGAAAAACCTTTAACTTAGGGTGCAGATTTCAACTCCCAATCTTTGGATTAGATATGCTAGCACTCACATCGAGTATTTAGACTCCATGATGGAAGCCACGTACTGTCTTTCACGCTAACAAACTGCCTCTTCAACATAAAATTTAACTACGCGCAATTAAATAATATTTTACTCGCAGGCTCGAGTATAGGCTACATGTAGCCTCTTGTTTGATTTTTGTTTGAGCATGGTATCCATAGTTGTACACTTATTTCCTTTCAGATATTCCCACACGTTATGACCTACGACATTGCAACTAGCACCGGAATCAATGACCATTGTTCATGGCAAACCTCCAACTATCACAGAACATTTCCCATCACTTGAAACATCTGAATCGCCTGATATGCCAAATGTATATTCATAGTCATCACCCTGCTTATCTTCAGCTTCTACTTGCTTTACATGGTGATGTGTACCACCCCTTCGGCTCATGCCTGGTCTACGTGGTCCTCCATCTCCTCCGCCACTTATTTGTCTCCTCCTTTGTTTTTCACACAACTTTAAAGTTTTTCTGTCTCGTTACACTTTCTACACTGTTTTCCCTTCACAGGGCGTCGGTGATCGTTAGCTTTATGTCCCACATTTCCACAACAGAAACATTTGACATTCCAAGGGCTCGGAGCTCCTTTGTAATTCGTTTTCCCACTCCCACCGTTCATCTCGCAGCCCTTCACCTCATTACTTGTTCCTTCCATCGAACGGGCTTGCTTCTCTGATTCTTTCATAGCACGGGCACCTCTCTGGAGTAGCGGTCAATGACGTTCATGTGACAAACATGCACTTGCTAATCACTTGCTCACGAATTTTCTCAACCACACTTCAAATTTATTAATTACAGGTTTGGGCTTTCTGTCTCAGTCTGGTCACAAACTGAAGGTTTCGCTGGCCAGTTGACTCGTTTCACAAAAGCAAAGCCTTTTATACCAAACATTTGCTTGTGGTTTGAAGTATATATTCAAGGCCGCTGTCGCTGATAGCTATCTGAGCCTTCTTCGTCTTTCAACGTGATCATGAAGTAAATATCTTAAACATCTAATCCGGCCGTATGTAGCAGTAAAGCTTTCTTCTGGGCAGCATTTTTGACTCCTTTCCGTCGTGAACCATTCACTAGGGGCACCCCGCAACGAGCCAAATCAACCAAAAGCTGTAGAAAGGCATTATTTTTAAGTACCTTATGATGTTTTTGATTGCTAGAAGAATTTTATCTATTTAGATTCCCTAGCTGAAATTTTAATTGTCAGAAAATTTTAGGAAACGAAATCTTCCTTTAAGAAAATGCTAGCTGAAATGAACTTTCCACGAACTTTAAAGGAAACTTTTTTCCTAAAATGCTAGCTGACGTTTTTGACTGCCAAAAACAACAATTGCGAAAACATCAGGGGCCATGATTTCCCCATTGTGAATCTTTTACGCTATGTTTCAATTACGAAAATCCAAGTGCACTCTTTAATCTACGCCGAAAGCCTTAGGCGAACTATCCCCCACCGAACAGATATCGAACGAAACTTGTCGTTGGGTGCCCCTGATTCAAACGCTCGTAGCCATCTTTCCCAGCTTGTGGATATGCCAACAGTTTCTGAACATTCAAACGCATTTAATCCCGGTGTATCGTTTAAAAATCTACTTGCCATCTCGAGCAAAAATCTACAAATGACCCTCTTTGTCGCCAAAATATAGTGTGTTCTAATATTTAACCAGTGGATGATTCCGATTTAACCCGAGAGACCATAAACCCCGCTATTGCAAACCTCTTGCAACTTTAATCATCATTCCACAAGTACCCATGCTTCGTTCTACAATTTGGGGTTGGGGAGGTTAGAGCTAAACAGAAGCCTATACCCCTGTTCTTTAAAAAAGTATATTACTAATCATCACAAAGTTGTCACTCTTATAATGTGTAATATTAATTAATCCTCCTGACTGAGCATCCCTCGCAAGTTTAACTTCCGGATTTGAGAATAGTTTCTTTTCCACATGGTCAGTTTCATGCAATTAATTCAGATCTCAACAAAGCTAATTATTTACTGCCATTCCATTCTTGTTGGATTAAGAGGGATTGATTGTACATATATGTACTTGTTACATTAATTAGTTGAAATTCGCTATTATGTTTTCTCCTAGAAGAAAGTACAGTTACTGAACTTGTTTCCAGTCCTCCAAGCAAGTGGATTGTACTAGAAGGGCAAAACATTACTTTTCATTGGAAATACACTGTTGATGGTACAATTTTATTGGCCAAGTTTACCAATGTTACCAGTGGTGGGATAATTGCAATGCATTATGGTGGAAGCACAAAAGTGCTTTCCCATTTCACATCACGATTCAAAGCAGACATATCAGTCACCCGGGCAGAGCTTACACTTCTTGGAGTAAAAATGTCAGACCAAGGAGATTATGAATTTGATCTTTACACGTCTGCTGATGGAAACTTTCGAAACGAGGTGGAGTTGATTGTGAATTGTGAGTAACTAATTATTTAATTTACAGATCACTACATTTTTGTTATCTAGCTACCTTTAGGTCTGTACATGTGGGCATAGTATACGTTGGGTAGCATCATTTGGTTATGAATATCTCTGCTCTAGGAATGTGTGAAAAACTGGTTCAGACCCCCGTTACCTTCGGATTTACCAGGCCAAAGGGGCCGCTACTTTCGGGTGGCCGTTACTTTTAGGCAGCCGTTATTTTCGGATTGTTAAAAAACATTTATAATTCAGCAGTGGTTTCATACAAAGAATACACGTAGCATTCAACAAAGTACTTTGTTGTCAAAAAGGATCCACATGTTGGTAGTTGATAGCGAAAGTTGTTCGTATTATACCGCAACTAGCTTTTAGCTATTTCACTGTAAATAGGCGAGAAGGAGAAAATATTTTACACGCTCCAGTAACTTAACGTTAAATTAAATCTCTTATTATATTTATGTTGATCCAAATTGAGACAATTTCTCATCTGATTTGTACACGGCTTGGCTATGATTAGTGTCCTAACATATTCACACGTTTTATTTATCTAATGTTCCAAGCCTACTGGTGATTTTCACCGTAAATATCAAAGAGGAACTGACAGTTTTTTTGTTCCACTGACTCATGTTCCGTTAAATACTTTAATTACAGTGAAAGTCGGTCGAAACAGAGAAAATTTCCTTGTAGGATAGTATTATAAAGCCATAAGTACTGTTTGAAACATTACACAAACACAATGCGGTATTTTGTTGTTGTTGAGCGGTCGATTTTAATTAACGTTACTCTCTGGGGGGAGGGGGGCGTTACTCTCGGAATTCACGGCTACGGTAGTACAATCATGTACAATGCCTTGCATAACAGCACTGGAGGCTTTGAGAGATGTGTACTTGTGGCATATTTTAATGTGTCATTGCCAGAAGTACAGTCTTTTGCAATTTATACTGAACACCATTTATACTGAATTGAATACACTCAATTCATGGAATAGCTACAGGCAGATAAAGCTAACTATTCTTTCCTATCAGCTCCACCCAAGTTCATAAATCGCATCCAGGACCAAACTGTGAATGAAAGCACAAATCTGCAGCTGTCTTGTGAAGCATCTGGTAAACCAGCTCCAAACATCACCTGGACGAGAATATTTGAGGATGGTAGTAACAGTGAAGTAATGCACAGGCAACCCAATTGGAACTTTCCAAACATTAGTAATGATGATGCTGGAACATACCGCTGTACAGCTGACAATGGAGCAGGAGATGCAATTAGTCACACAGTGAGAGTGGTTGTGAAATGTAAGGATATATTATCATTTTGTTCAACGTATGATTTATTGTTTTCCATGATTGTGCTCCTTAGCGTTACTCATACACTCATGACGATGCCTGTTGTCTTTAGTCATGATCATGAAAGACATCTTGTAAAGGACCGAAGATGCGCTCTTTGGATTTGACTGTTTGACAAAGACTGGTAGAGGCTGACAGTCACTTTAGGAAGTTCTAGTCGTTAACCTGGGGGTGAACAGGAAAGTGATGTTATTGGCAGCTTTCAAACAGCTTATGAATACAGGAAATGAAAGAAATACATGCCACTAACATTCACTAAAACAGAGGCTTACAGTAAATAAAACGATATGCCAAAATTAAGCGCAATTGCAAGCTTAAGGTGGCTCCTACCGGTTTCTAGCATTTTCAAGCACTACTATTTTGATGGATCATTACTACCAATTTTTATAAGTTAGTACCTTTAAAGTGGTATCAAAGAAATACCCAATCATTGTTGAACCCTTTAGGAAACTTTTTTTGACATAAGAGGTTACCATAGCAACACCATAGCCTGTTAAAAACACCCCTTATTTTAGGTTTAATCTAAAATAACTCAAAAACGAACTCGGTGACCCCCATTTTTTATTTTCGGAAAATGATGAGCATAATATAATGAAACGTTTTGCAAAGTTTAAAAAAATTGTTGGAGCGGATTCAGAGCCACCTTAAATTTTCGAAAGGTGACTCTGAATCCACTCCAATAGTTTTTTTTAAACTTTCCAAAACGTTTTATTATTTTATGCTAAGGGGTGTTTTTAACAGGCTATGGTGTTGCTATGGTAACTTCTTATTTAAAAAAAATACGTTTCATAACTTTTTTACCAATGATTGGGTATTTTTTTGATACCAATTTAAAGGTAATAACGTATAAAGATTGGTATTAATTATCCACCAAATGCTGGAAACCGGTAGAAGTCACCTTAACATGTTAATCCTTAGAAAGTGAGTTGCTTCAGGTATGAACGAAGTTTGTGAATTTAAGCTTCTGGCATGACTTACCAAAGTATGGTGCCTACAGGCATAATAGCCATTGATACGAAATAATGTAATTATAATAATCAAATCCTGCAGGTATTTACAGCAATTTATAATAAAGTTTTGATATAACGCGCGCTCTGACTGTTTAAAACAGCGTACTTTATCAGAGTACAGATGCACGGCCAGCTACGGTCTCACGCAATCGAGTCGACCCAAATGAAAACTGACCGACCAAGTTCTGAAATTTTTTCCTCTGTTTTTATTTTGAGTGAGACGTCTTATACGACCCAGAAATCGAGTATGAAAACGAGCCGTTAGTCTCAATGGATTTGAAAGATGCTTCTGCAAGTAACACCACAAACAACAGCGTGATATTAATATCACGGGTGTTTTCAGAATTAGAAATTGCTGAAATTGTTCGAGTCGCGCAGCGGCAAGGACAATTTCAGCAACTTCTGGAAACGCAAGTGATATTAACCCTTAATTTTACGAGGACTCATTCCAATTACGTGTTAAAAACAGCAGGGTAAAATTTTCTTAACAATGCCGAGGCACGTCGAAAAACAGTCAGCCAAGCGAAGTAAAAACACTTTCCTTCGCAAGCCAAACAAACAAACAATTCAACTACTTTTTAATTTGCATCCAAAACCAGTATAGATGATTATCATTTACATCCAGTCCAGAGGTAAATACGAGTTTCAGTCCTGAACAAAAGTAACAAAGATTAAACCAAATGTTCAAAGCTTCAATTTATTTAATTTACCTGTGCTGTAGACTGTGGTTTCCACCACTTGAAAATACACATCCACTTAAAAACAGGCCTCCGTAAACATAACAAACGGTTTGTCCCACGGTTACCACCAAGTTTGAGCTACTCGTTCCTCTCATTAATGGTAAACTGTTCTGTGAACCTTTGTGGTGAGCTACAAGATGCCATGGTAAAGTAAAAGCCCTTGAGGCGTTGAATCATTTTCTTTTTCAACCAATCAATTCAGCTACGTCGGGCTCCATCGAAGTCGATCCAAGTTTTAAGCTTTTCAAGAGAAATCTCTTTTGCTTCTCCGTTTATCACTCGAAAATTTATCTTCGTGAGTATCTTTTAAAACTAGCTCTTAATCTTCACGGCTTTTTTATTGTTAGCCAATTTCAGCTGGATTTTACTGAACAATTTGCTTTTTGATCCCAATTTTAGGCCAAAAAACTACGTGCACTTTGATTGTTTTTGAACTTTGATGGTTTGACATTTTGACAGCGTTGGTCTGTTTCAACCAATAAAGTATTTTGAACCATTCTAAGAAGGATTGTGATTGGTCTGTTTTAGCGTACCTTATCAGAGTACAGATGTACGGAGAATATACGGCTGACGCCACTCGTACGATTTGGAAAATAAAGTTTTCCGAGAATTTTAGCCGAATGCGCGAGGAAATTAAGAAATTCTTTATAATAAAACAAATAAAGAAGCGTCGCCTGTGATCTGTTCTGTTGTAAGGCACTTGGGAAGCTGATAAAGTACTCAAGAAGTAGGGAAAACACTCGACTACGTCTCGTGTTTCCCCTACACTTCTTTCGTGCTCTATCCGCTTCCTACGTGCTTTAGAACAGAACACATCACAGGCGAGGCTTCTTTATATGTTAATATAAGCAAAAAACAAAAGCACATCAGGGCCACAAGTGTAAGGATAAAAAAATTAGCTTTTAATTTTCTGCTACTTCTTCTTTGTGATTACATTTGCGTTTTCAGTTGTTATGAGATCTTCCTCTCATGTTTATGCTAATTTATGCTCAATATCTTGCTAGCGAAACCAGGCCTTATACGCTTTTAGGACTCTTCACTTTGGCACATCACAAGGCATCCACGGAGACCCAAATTTTGCTAGTCCCAATTTTGCCCGTGAATTCTTCGTCCCATCCCGACTATCTGTCCCTGGGTCTCCGAGGATGATAACGAGGGTGTCGCCTAAAGTGGCCTACCCCACAAACTTACAAGAAAGGTAGTTACCATGTACAGTGTAGGGGTACTTCAAAGCAGATGTATGCCTTTAATTCGTAATATTTCTCATTACAACTTTACTTCACCTCAGTTTCCCCTAGGATTACACTTGAAGAAGAGTATTATGTTGCCAGAGAAGGAAATGCGTACCTTCACTGCCAAGTAGAAGCATATCCTCCTCCTACAATTACCTGGGAGCCATGCGATGCTCAGGAAAGTGTGTGTGACAACTGCTTCCTGAATATTTCAAACGCACGGACACAAAGGGCTGACTACACCTGCACCGCAACAAACGAAATGGGTCACGCTTCAGCAACCACCAGTCTCGGTAAGTTGGGTCTTAAGATAAAGGAGCTGGGTGACGAGCTTCTAACATTACTTTGAAAAGCTACAATTAAGAGGTATACACTGGAAAGCGTTAATTTAAAGAATAGCCAAAAATAACGTTTCATTTTTTTCGTTTATTTAATTTTCTCAATCCAGTACATATTATATAAAAATACAAAAAACTAGAAGAAAAAACGTACAATGCTATAATACTGCAAATTCGATAATACTCAGAGAGGAGAGCAGCACACATCTAGTATAACTAATACTGCACCCTGTATATTTAGCCAATTGTCCCCGCAGGGTTTTGGCCCAGAGGCCAAAACCTGAGGAGGCGTCATTGTATTCCGCGCATTTATATATACATAAGTTACTTACAGCAATATAAAGTCTATATGCCGGACAAAATCTCGAGTTAGATAAAATGAGCGCGCTTGAGATTCTGAAAGTTGATGACGTGCATCAATTAATAGCCGAACGGAGTTGTGGGTGATGAAGACGTCACTGCTTAAATATAAGATTTAGTATGCCATAAAATTGAGAAAATCCACACACTTGAAAAATACTTCTCGGGCCTGAAATGTTTTCTGGACATTTGATTTGCCTGGAGAGTGATGGTGATGTGATTTTAGTTACTGGCCGGGGTAGATGTTCAATTCTTTTCAGGAATTTGGACATTTATTGCTCTACGCTGATAACCGACTTCTGTCTATTAAGTCATGTTAAGTGGATCTATAGAAGTTTTTAGAAGTTTTTACGAAATATAGTAAGGCTGTTCCTGCAAATCCAGATTAAGGGTATTTATGACATTTTTGTAGCTGTTCCATTTGTATTTTGGAAGTTTTAATGGACTTCAGCTAACCTGCAAATCCACTTAACGCTTATTTATGACATGGTTACTTGCTTTTAGGTGGACAAAGTCTTTAGAGAAAGAAATGGCTACACTGACTCAAAAGTGTTAGGTTGCAGGTAACAAAATGTTTCAGGTGTTAAATTAATTTGTCGTGTGGACATTCCAAGGAATACTTGCCATTTATGAAACGCAAATGGACAGACCATTCAATTTTTTCATGTACTACTACTACTACTACTACTACTACTACTACTACTACTACTACTACTACTACTACTACTACTACTACTACTACTACTACTACTACTACTACTACTAAATAAATTAGTGTTAAATGAGTGTTTTTATATCCGATATAGACACAGCTAAATTTTTACGTCCAATTTTCTGGGTCAAAATAACCCAAACTTTAAATATTAGTGTAAGAATGGATAGCTGTACAGTATACCTTTTGAATCGGTTTCATAAATTCGCAATTCGTGTCCTAGAACGCTCAGCTGCGCCTCGTGTTTTGAACTTAGAAAAAACACTCCTGCTCAGTTATTAAACATTTTACTTATTGAGCACCGGTAGCATAAAATTAGCGGGTCAAACTGAATCAATTTTAGAACTTAATAAAATGTCTCATAAAAAAGTGCTTCATGTTATGAATGTATAGGTTGCGACTATGTTAAACTATTTTAGTGTTACTTACGCCAATGTTAAGGTTATGTTCTAGTATACACCTTATCCCAAAATGGCGGCGAATTTATTATTCTTTTGTTTGCTTGTTAATTAGCCCTCTTTCCCTCGCTCTCATGTACAAAATACAAAAGAATTTTGATGTGAAAACGAGGCAAAGAGGGCTAATTGACATGCAAACAAAAGAATAATAAATTGGCCGCAATTTTGGAATAAAGTGTATAGTGTACACTGTACAGCCTTGCCATGCAATTCCGTTGCTGAAGTTTTGCAATTTTTGAGAACATGCGTGTCATGCATTCATAACCAGGTGTGAACTTTTCCACTAAATTGGCCTTAATAGAACTGTGTTGCATTCCTGTTGACGGTTTTTCCTACAGCACCACAGAGGAATGTCTACGGCTGGGCGAGAAAAGTCCAAATTTCTGCAACGAAATACGAAGAGGAAATTGACATTTCTTCGCTGGAATTTCTCCAACCTTTTTGACTGTCTTCCAGCCTGATGTCATCCCACGGGTTTCGAGCTTGTTTTTAAGCCCTTATATTTTAGCGTAATGGTTATTTTACATTTGCTATTGCAGGTCTGGAAGTGTAATCCTGGATGTTGTCTTGACATTTACAACGGTGGTTGCAGAAGACTTTGTTATTTCCACTTTTCAAAGTGTTATTCAGGATGGAAAGCTTGGAGCACTAAGAATCAATGCTTCTGACCCATAGAAGGAATTCCCCCCCCCCCCCTTCCCTTCTTTTATCACGAGTACAATATAAATCCCGCCGCACACGTGAGGAATATTGATTTGATATTTGAATATTGATTTGATATTGAGCTCACGGACTCGAGAAGCGAATTTCTCAGCAAATTTCGCTGCACACGAGAGAAAACGGATGAGCCATCTGCCTCACGAGGCATTTTGCTCAGCCGTTTCCTCAAGTGTGCGGCGGGCTTAAGTAGAAGAAGAAGAGAGGCCAGACAGGGTATGATTTCTGAGGTGTTAAGTTAACGCTACTGTGTTTTTTTGTTGTTTATTTGTTTGCTATTACTGTTGTCTTTATGGCTGAGGGTTGCAGTTTAACAATCAGGGATCTTAAGGGTGGTGCCTCTTGATACAAAGGCAAGCGCTGTTGGATTTCGCAAAGAAAATTGATGGTTACCACTGCATTTAAATGTATTAGGATTATAATTAAGCAAAATCAATTCCAGAACGCTTTTGTATACGTAACGATAACATTGAATTTGGTAGCTGAGTGGCTAGTTAATTGTTTGTCTCACGATTTAGTCATTAAGATGTGAATCGTGACGTTACGACCGCTTTACTGCAGGCGTCTGTTTCTCAAAACTCCGGAAAGCATTTCGGGCCCGATAAACTGTTTCAAGTGCTCAATGTTCATTAAAACACATTTGAATTAGAAGGCTAATAAGTACATTGCACTACTTTGGTCGTACAATGAGAAACGAACCTGAAAAATACTCTCCGGAACCGAAACCTCTTCGGACGTTTTTGACAAACTGACCCCCGCAGGTCTTATCAGGCTATGGTGTCGACTGGCTGTGGAACATAAAACGTAGCACCGTGGTTGGTGGTTGTTGATGGTGCGTTTAGATCCTCGGTTAGGGCGTGGTCGATTAGAGGATTTCGATCATTACCGTTTTCATTTGGATGAGCCAGAATTAGCAAGAGCTACATTATCGACCTTGAAGAAACTGAAACATGCAATGGTATTTATCTTCTTCCAAACCAGACTGATTCCACAATTTCCAACTCACGCCAATCTCGCCATGGTGTATGGTGTTAGATTTAAGCAAAGGTCGTTCCTAGCTGTTGATTGATAAAACTAAAGTAACGCAAAGTAAATTAAGCAGTTAAAGTTTTCATAACAGCGACGATTTATTGAATTAGGAACTATTTTTTTAGGAGCGGTAAGATTGATATTTGAAAATTAGCAAGAGCTGTAGAGAGGATTGATAAAAAAATGTAAATACATTTAAACTACTTGATTGCTATAATGTATATTTCTTCTATAAAAATTACATTACGGTAGTAATGTTACTACTACGGTAGTAGTTGGTAGTTTATAAATATAGTTTGTATCCAGACGTTAAACTATGTTAGAAGCTATATATAGAATTGGTTAGGAGCTATATATAGATTATGTAGATTCAACAATACCCTGTGAAATGACTCTCTATTTTAGATCGGAGTGATCTCTGGTAATGAGATTTGAGTCATCGGTGAATTATGTACTAACAGCTACTATTGTTAAGGTTTGTATAGATCTTTTATAGGCGTCAGTAGCTGTTAAATGCGCTATACGCAGTTTGCATGTATTTGCTTCCAAGTCATTCTGCTTCTTATCTTTTGTTTTGATTGGTCAGTGTAATTACCCTGGTTTTGGTTTCACGATACTCAATTCGGAACCGTGTAATAGCAAGTAACTTTTGAAGTTACTGAACAAACCGCCTTTGTCTTTAACTTTAGACCTTTTTAACACTAGCTTTATAGCAGCTAGGAATGATAAGAGCCCATCTAACTTGTTCAACCAACTTGTAGAAGAATGTATTTCTTATATAATGACTCGAATTAAAGCATGCGTTTAACAGAAATGTTGGCTTTGTGCTTTATGTTGCACTAAGTAAGACATGCATAGACCACAGCAACCATGCAATATGATGGAATAGACATCTTTTCCGATAGTCCCTACACCTTTCTTATTTCTTAATACTAGTCTAATAAAGCTTTAACACAGATACAAGATGTAATAATTATTTGACAAAATCGAGTTGTCCGTGAGTTTACTCCCAAAGTGGAGCTTAGCTTGCCAGGCGATCTTTGTACTTCTACTCAACCAAGTCTTCAACATTTGCGTACAGCTGCGTGTCATACGTTTTCATGTTGATCAACCTCTATAGTAAACGAAACAAGAAAATGCTATGTTTTCTTACAGCGTTCTGCCATCAGATTTTTACTAAACTATGTAACAGTCTGTATAAACACAGCAATCTGAAGAAAACAGAAAGGTTTTCTTGAAACCAACGCAATTGAAATCAATCGTATGATTAGTGCAGGTGTCATCTGTCCCATTTGGCAGCTAAAACCGATTTCCAGAACTATTAATTTGATGTATCATTGCTACCAATATTTATACGTTGTTACCTTTGTAGCGCTATCACATGAATCCTCTATCATTGATGAACATGTTTTGAAATTTATTCGATATAATAGGTTACCATAGCAACAGTATAACCTGTTAGAGGCACCCCTAATTTGGCTTTTGGCGATGCTAACTTAAAAGGAGCATTGCGATCCCACTTTTTAAATTATCGGTAAATATTTGTCATAATAAGATACAACTACTTTAATGCCAAAAAATTCAGAGCCACCTTAAATTTACATTTTTATCAACTGATCTTAAGTCTTCTTTCTACTGTTTAGGTAAGTCACGTATAAAATCGAACATAGTGAATATCTGTGATTTGATTGTCACGTTAGAATTGGCGTAAACACCATGATCGAAGGAGACATACTCGTAAACTAAAAGTCACACCTTGTGTTGGTTTTCCATTTGTTTCAGTTTTTTTCTCAAATCAGCAAATGCGGGCGTTTCATTGGGGTCTTCTGCCAGCACATCATCATGATGCTATACCTATCGGAATAAAAGATGCCTTTCTATCAAATTAGAATGAAGTATGAAGCTTGGTGAACTGAACTTCCTTCCAAAAGGGAAATGATGACAACGCATAAAGATCGTTAGCGTAGTGCATGGTGACCGTTACGATACATCTAACAAGATGCATTTTCTTTCGGTTTTCAATTTTGCAAATTAGGTTGACTGTACCTTTTTTTAAACAAGGTCTTTGATTTTAGATTTCGTCCTTTGAGAATGGAAAGGTGTGATTTTTTATCTTAACAAGAGGCTGCATTCAAGTAGCCTATACTCATGCACAAGCATCAGCATAAATTTGCATGTATTAGACGGGAGCATAAATTTGTATTGCCCAATGTACCCTAAAACGAGAAACAGAAGCGAAACCTTAAGACATGCACTCACTGCGCATGGGTAATAAACAGGCTTTATATCACGGGAGGTACATGTTCTTCTTCAATGAATCACGTTTTGTTTCTTATTTAAATATTGCTGATGATCTTAATCAGTGCCGACATGCAGAAGAAAAATAAAACAACGCTACAATTAGGATAGCCGTCAGCAAGAGGTTCGGCTTACAGTTTATCATCCACGTGTTTTGGCTTTGGCATCCTGTATCCTTGCTGAAGCAAATTCGCAATTTTCCTGCCGTCCGTTCGTGGATATGGTGACCCGCCTAAAAAATAAAAGAAAAATCTTTGGCAAATCCGCTAAATCCTTTCCGAGGAACTTGAACAGAATATTCCGAGAGTAATCTCTCTTTCTGATCCAGTTAGTCATCGTTTCGATGGTTACAATTGTATTCGATCAGATTAGGATTCATTCAGGTCTCAAAGATTACCTTGGTTCCCCGTCTGATTACCCAATTAATTTCTACCCTTATTTTCATCATTTGCATCTTTGCATGAATTTCTGTCGTCTTCTGATATCGTGTTAAATTCAGAAACATAATTCGGTGTATTTAGATAGCGGAAGTTAAGAAGGCATGACGTCACGAAAACACCATATTACCTCCTTCTCACGCAACTCACTTAACGTGAGAGTAAACAATTTGAAACGTTGGTAAGCCAACCTTCAAGTTTCATTGTAATAGCTTATCACTCCTTACCCTTGACTGTTTACCTTAACTTAAGCTAGAATACTGAAGATTGGCGAGATGGGCACTGTTATGGAACCTTACCTATTGTGAAGATCTCGTAAAGGAGAACTCCATAGCTCCATCTGTTAACGAAAACATATAAATATGGTCCAAGCGTGAGGTCAAGATGGCGGGATATTGGCTAATAATATAATAATAACTTTAATGATCCATCTTTGACAGAGAAATACAATGGATTTACAGTGTATAAGAAATAACGTAAAAATTACAATAAAATGATTTCCAGACCTCACGGTTTTACCTGGAAATCATTAATATAAATATAAATATAGATATATAAGTGTACTATACATTTAAGAATTTAGCAGCCTTGCGGCTCTTGCTATCAAAGAGTTTTGCCTGTTTATTGACCGAGACGAAGTCGAGGTCCATAAACACGCAGAAAAAGAACGAGGCCAATATCCCACCATCTTGACCGAACAAGCCTGGTCAATAAAGGATTTCTTATATGCCTCGAAGGACGCTATTAAAAGATAATAAAACGCGGCACGAACGGGCTATTCCGAGCGGCCAAGATGGCTCCATCTTGACCTCGCGGGTAGCCAATCACAGCAGGAGAATTGATTCATCTTGACCTCTGAAAGAGCCAGTCATATAATAATGGTTATAATATGATGTCATTTTCTATGAATCCTGTTCTGTTTTATCATTCTTAACAAGAAACATGGCTACGCCATTTCCGAGTTGTAGTTGTGGGGCTGATTTCACCTTCTTCGCTCGCACCTGCGCTCGTTCCTTTTAGTCCTGTTCAACATTTTGTTTATCCACTGACCAGCACATAACGCTTGGCGTATATTCCGCCTATCTAATTAATATCTAATTAATCTCGCACTTGTACTCTAATCTAAAGGTTCCTAATAACAGGATAGGGATTTACCCTGCTTTTTATCACAAGAGGCCCCAAATTATTGCTGGAAGTCTCTCTTCACTGACGCGGAGGCTGTTTACAACTGATTGCTTTGATAAAAGGTCTCCTCTTCAAGGAATAAATAAAAACCTTTTGTTCGTGTGAACATACGTGAGATGCTTTAACTTACACGTCACTATTAGTAGTATATTTTCCATACAAAAGTGCCTCGTATGCAGTCCACTTAACAGGCAGACGACCCTACCATGAGAAAAAAGAGCTAATGATTACAGTGAACTTGAAAATATGACAGTGTTACACTAAAAACCCGGACGAGAATATGAAACCGAAACCGTCACCGTCACCGTCACGTACCGTCACCTTCGTCGTTGCAATCGTCGTTATCATTATCACTATTCTCCCCATGCAATATCACGGCTCAGTATTAAATACCTTTGTCTTTCGTTCATATATGTTTTCTTGTTGCACATCCCTGGCCATTCCAAAGTCTGTCACTTTGCATGTTTCTCCTTCTCCAACCAACACATTACGAGCAGCAAGATCTCGGTGAATGATCTGCAAGAAATTGATTTTTCATGACCTTTTGGGGGTTCCAACCTAATTTAAAAAGTCTTTGCCGCATCTTCCTCTTTTTCGAACCTCCGCCAATCCCTCGTGTCGCGTAATTTTGGTCTGAAATCACATGTATGATTTAAGACCAAATTGCATTCAACTCATTTTAGTTACTATTATTAATTACTCAAAGTATATAATTGTCTAAGATTGAAAAGAAGGAACTTACAGATCTAGATGAGAGGTAACTCATTCCATCAGCGATTTGCCAAGCAAACTTCATGAGCTGCTGTGACGTCAGACTGCTTTGTGGTTTGATATCCGGGTCTTTGTAATAAGTGTCATTCAATCCACGGCTCTTCCTCAGGTAACCCAATAAGTCACCATACGGGACATACTCAATCAACACCAACAATGGTTCTGAGCAAAAAATCACAGACAAGCAGCTATTTGCTAACATTTGGAATTGATGTGACAAGGAAAGTGTAATAAGGCAAAGTATTTTTATCTTTTGTGCTGCTTCTACTTGGTTAAAAAATGATATTGTGCAATCGGATGTAGTTTTTCATATGAACCGTCAATGTTTTTATTTCGACTTCTCAAGTAAACCAGTCCCATGCAAATAACTTCTACTTGGTTAGGAATCAAAGAAATCACGTTTACGTGATCGTTTTTGATCTGAGACCTGGTAGAAGTTTACTCGGGATTTGCTTTATACAAATCTACATCTACATCTGAAATCGGTCTCAGCTAATCTCTGTATCAGGACATCACATCTATATGACGTACTGCAAATCTTAGACTTAATATGTTAGTCAACCCCTCACCAGATTCAAAGACGCATCCCAACAGTTTGATGACGTGTGGATGGGGTTTCAGTGTCTTCATAACTTCAAGTTCTGACAACAAGTCTTTCCTGTCTGACTCGGGAGCAGCAGCTACAAGGTTCCCATGAAAGCAAAAATTTTAAAGATGTACATCACTGAAATTAAATACTTCATTTCTGCTTGTGTTGTACTTGTTTGATACTTTAGTTGATTACAGGTTACATTCGGCGAGATGTATTACTTTACTCAGCGTATTTGCATTTGCGATTTTGTTTGCATGATTATCAGATAGTTATGGAAACCAGATTAAAGTTTTATCAAATATAATCCTCCAATGCATAATGCCGATGAGGAGTGCATAACTAATCAGGGAACTTTGCTGGACATATAAACAACTTTCTTTAAGAATTGAAGCGATAATTCTCTTTGCTTTATTTTATAAAGAAAATAAAAGGAAAACAGTGAACCTCCTCTAAGACGCACAGACAATTCGAGAAATAGTGGGCTAAGGTATACGTGATCGGCCACAACATGCCTTTCCCTTAGACAGTGTTTTATTCTTATTCCTGTATATAAAATGCATCAAAGATAACTGGCACCTTTTAACATTTTCACAGCCACTTGTGTTTTAGGAGGCCGTCCTCGGAGACCATGGGCTGTTCCCTTAGCAACCTGACCAAAGGCACCTTTACCAATTATCTTTTCAATTGTCACGTGTTCCCTTGGAATCTCCCACGAGCGTGTTGATGGATGTAGAGGTGCGTATTGGCGGATTTCCGAGGTATTTGCCTGTGAATGTTCTGCTGATTCAGCTGATCGGCGTGTTTCATCTAATGCCGCGTATTGGCTTCGAGAGGAACTTGCAGACGGTTGTTGTGTTGGCACTGTAAGATTGGGCTCAAGATTCGACATTTCTTCTGCAGTCTAAAGACAGAAAACGAAAGAAAAAGGCACCAAGAAATTTTGAGGCTACAAGTATGTATGTTGTGGTTCAATTTTATCCTTAGTTTAAATATTTTCTCCCTTTGTTTTAAGCTAATTGTCATATATTACCAGACATTACCATACCCGAAAACAAAGGGAGAAAAAACTTAAACCAAGGATAAAATTGAGCCACAACATATATTTGATCTGGTTCGAAAACTTACGTTGTTTTTCCATTTTTCATCGACTGGTTCTTGATATTTCCTTAAACAAAAAAGCAAAATTAATCGAGGCTGCCCAACAAATGACTTCCTACTCTTTGTAGCACGCCATGTTTTCAATAGTAGAAAAGAAGTTTCGTTTCATTATATGTTGCATCATCATTATGTTTCTATAAAGAGATTAAAATTTTACAATTTATTTTTCGTTCAATCAGCAACGAGACCTTATGATGACAAAGATAGGAGGGTACACCCCACTCAGGTTTTTATCCACCTTGACAGTCGTTTTCCTCAAGTCCCGGTTACTTCCAAACAAAATTTTTTTAACACCGTTTTACCTTTCCCCTCCCTCGTCAGTCTTTATTAGGAAGGAAAATAAAGGTAATGTAGATAGTTTAATAAGTAACCTTGAATTAATACACATTACGTTTTTTTTAAGCACAATACAAAATTATCCCGTTGTCTGACAAGAACGAAAAACTTGGGTCATGCAGCTTTTAGTTACTGGCATTCAAGGCTGAAGTTCCCAGCGTCCTTTTCAATGAAACATAAACAGGTGCACAAACAGGGTACACATTACTAACTTACTTACCTTTCCTTTCTTTTGGCCTCTGAAAAAGAACGAGAACAATGTCTGAATAAATCGCTTTAAATTGAATCTCACCAAATATACATAAAAAAAAAAGTAAAAGCAACATAAAGATTCTTTTGACTATTTCTACAAAATTTAACTGTAGAGGACAGCAACCCCTGATGAAGCGACGATCTCAGTCATAGCTTCATTGGCGATTTCAAACAACAACAAATTCAAGCATCCTAAAACGAAGATTTGTTTAAAATATTGAAGATTTCCAAACCAAAAGGCCAAGAAATCGAAGTCTGAAGGTAGCCATGGAGAGGCTCGAAAGTGAAAGTCGTGAGTTTTGTCATACAAAGAATGAACAAAAGGATTAAGCTTTCCATCTGAAGGAGCGAACATCAGAAAAAACAATTGTTGTGTTTTTGATTACCTTTTCTGTACAGCCACATGACGCAGATAAGAAGGACAATGTTGATCACAGCAAATGTGCAGACCATAGCAATCAAAACGGTGCAGTTACATGAACATTCACTGCATACGTCAACTGCAATAGTAGAAAAGGAACTGAGCAAAGTTAGCGCACTATAAAGCAGGAACAACCTGGACTCTAATAGATTATTTATATCCCATTGATATAACCCTTAAGCAAAGTCATTTGCTTTGTTGCATTTAAAGTTTTGCTCTTTTTTTTTTTTTTTTTTACCAGAATTACATTAAAATATAAAAACTCCTAAGCACGTGCCCCCAAAAATGGCTGCCACAAACCTCCGGGTACAATTTTATCAAAAAGGAAAGCAATCTTCATGGACTTGGAATGCTCTACCCTAAAATCTTATAAGAATGGAGGAACAGTAACGTGACACGTAACAAATACATTTCTTATAAAATGAAAATATTTTATGAATATTTTGCCTGCTATTATATAATGTTTAAATTATACGCATGGCGTATGGGTGACAACCAGTGATACTGGTTGTTTTCTTGGGGAAATTGGGCAGTTCACGATTTGGGTAAATGGCAAAGAAAAGTCACAGTTAAGAAATTGCTCGAGATTAGCCCTTGCGCAGTTTACCCTCATTTACAGACATAATCTGGAACTAGTCACCAAAAAGCTAGGAACTGACAAATTTTCTTGCGGACAATCCAATGCCTGCTATATGTCATGCCTTGTCTTGTCTTGTATTTCCATGCCTCCTTTGTCTTGCATTGCCATGCCATGTAGTGCAATGCCTACTAATTGCCATGCCATTCGTGCCATCGGTGCCATGTCATTCCTTTCCATAAGTCATGCCTTGGCTTGTCTTGCAATGCCATACCAAGCCATACCATGCCATGCCAAAGCTATATTTTGCCGTGCCGTCCCATTCCATTCCAAACGACGGCGCGCGCTCAGCTTGCGCGCTCTTAAACCGAAGGAAAGTTATTCCTAGCCTTCACTTGATGTTGCACGTTAAGCCAGTGCAAAAATCATAGTTGCTAGAGTAATATCTTATCTTGGTTCAATGTATCCAGTGGAACTTATACAACGATAAATTTCTCAACTGAGCAAAGTCTATTAAGAATTATATCCGTCAATTTATAAACAATAACCGCCGACGCCAATTAGATTTACTTATCTTGCTTGTAAAAAAGTACGTATGTGGCTGTACAATTAACGAGATACATCCTAACCGCTCTCAAATTGTAAAAGAACTTAATACAATGGAAAATTGAGAATTTAATGGAAGGCCGACTTGTTGTTATCAACAAACCTCTTGACGTGCTGTTCTTTTTGTTTGTTTGTTTGTTTGTTTTGATTTGTAAAAGCATTGTAAGTAGTGTCCTGTTTTATATTATTCAGTGTAATAAAATCAGTGTAATTATTGTAGCTAAAGTGGTAATGTCTTGATATTGTAAGCACTGTAAGCATTGTAAGTAGCATATTATTTATTTCGTAGTTGCAATCAATAAAAAAATAATAGCTGCTAGAGTAGCAGTCCTATGACTGCAAAACAACGGCTCTTGAACTCCGGGTCAAAAAGAATCACAACACATGAGAAACTACTCAACCGAAGCTTCAACAGTGGAGAGAGAATGCTCTTAAGGCTGGACCTTCCTTATGTTGCAAAGTGGACGACACTAGTTAAATTACTTGCAAAGGTTTCTTGCTAAATTCCCATTCATAAAAACGTACAAGAACGGAAAAATAAAAACCTCACCCGTTCACTTCAAATGAAAATGCATGATGAATGTACAAAAAAAGAAACTGTATATTGTATTGAGGGGAATTGGATGATCATGAAAGATTACTGGATCTTGCCTTCCGTAATGGAATTATTTTGCTTGCAAGGATACCGAAAACAAATGTTTCAGTTAGGGTAATGATTTTTTTATTTATTAATGAGCGAGTGATCGCAATCACATTGTACAGATATACCCAAAGATGTCAGTTGAGTGGCTAGTATAGGTTAGAGTATCAGCACTTGGTTCTCTGGAAACCTTTTCCGTCAAAGAAAAAGGAAACAAACAAACAAACAAAATAACTGGGAAATGAAACGTACCATCAGGTTCTGGAGTAGTTATATTTGTTGGTGTAACAGTTGTAATTGTTGTACTTGTGTCAACAGGGGGGATTGCTACTATGGATAAAGGGTTAATGTTCAGTTCCCCAAGCTTTCCATACTGAACAGCACTTCGGAAGGTGGAAATAACAAAGTCTTCCGCAACAACCATAGAAAACCTCAAGGCCACATCCAGTATTATACTTCCAGACCTGCAACAGCAAATTTAAAGCAACCATTACGACGTTTTGTAAGGGTTTAAAAACAAGCTCAAGACCTCGGGCGAGACGCCAAGATGCCTTGAGAAAGTAAAAAAATGTGCAGAAGAAGAAGCCTTGCACAGCAAGTTATTTATAACACGCATTTTGGAATATTAACTGCTGCATTTTAGACCATTTTGGTGGAAACCTCAGTCACTGGTTATTAACAGCATGCATGTTCCAAGGGTGTACAATGCACACTATACGTAACGGAACATAACTTTAACAATAGCGCAATCCAAGGGGAACTAAAACAGTTAAAATTACTTACAACCTTAACAGTGATATTATGAAACATTTTTTGTGAGAAATTGCATTCGTTGAGTCAGTTTTAACCCACAAACGTTACGCTACCAGTGCGCAATAAAGATCTATAGAAATGATAAATAAATGGTTTTCAACACGTATTTCTGGATAATTAGAGAGGACACGTGACGACCTGGCTGGAAGGGCGTCACTAGATCTACACCTTTTTAGAAGCTTACAAACCCACCCGTCGGTTAAATAAATTGCAAGTACGTGTTCCTTGGAATGTCCTCACAATAAATTAATTGAAAACTAGCCTGCGAAGCAGTCGATTGCCTGCCAAACGCTGCCCAGAGAGATCGAGCAAGCGAGCGGGCGAACGAGCTTGACTGGGGTGAGAAAACAAAATAGGAAAGCAGCGGGGAGGGGAGGTGGTGGAAGGGATCGCCTGCATTCAATCCCACACATTTTACCGAACGCCGAACATGATTGGTTAATAGCCTGACAAAGTAAAACTAAATCAGAAATTTGACAGTTCGTGCACAAATCCGACATCAGAAACTCGACGAGGTGAAATATGGCTGAGTCTCAGGAATCTTTGGAATTTTCTGTTTAGAAAACCTTGAATGATCTTTCGCAAAACGGCAAACATATTCGTGTGAAACCGGAGCAAGGGGCCGCCAGTTAGAGTCTAGTCCATGAACAGGATGTCCTTGTACCCCCTCCCCGCTTCCTCCCTATATTTTGCTCACCCCATGCCAGTGTCACGCTCGTTGCCCGCTTGCTTCCTCGATGTCGGCCACGCGCAGCGTTTGGCGAGGAATCGACTGCTTCGCAGGCTAATTGAAGGCCTGAAACATTTTATCACCTGCATCCAAACACTTTTGTGCCAGTGTAGCCATTTCTGTTCCTGAAGATCTTGTCCACCTAAATAGAATACCCATGTCAGAAATACAGGCATATCCAGCTGTTAATTGTGAGATCACAATCCAAAATGACATGCAACTGACGCTGTAAGCAGATTCATTAACCATAGATAAAAAGACCATAAAAATCTTCATCTTTCAAATACACTAACAAATCTACCTCATCTGTAAATTTCGTCATCAAGGATCCTTTGGTGCAATCTTCACTAGTACATGTGATGATGCTTACTGAGAGGTAGACACCTTTGCCTCCAATAACTGTAACAAAATGAACACTCTTACTGTATGTGATCATTATCAATATCCTTGTGACATAACCCAAGAGATTACTTTTACATGTTTGTACTCCTTCCAGAAAATAAAATTTTGCTAAATCTGTTACAAAGTTGTCGAAATTAAGACGACTGAGGTTTAGCTAAACAGCTCACAGCTTGATCCAGTTACCTATACTCGGGCTGGTTGCTTATGATGTTCTTCGAGAGGATCATGCGTCAATTCTATTGTTAAAGGATTAAACTTGCTTTGACACATCCACATCGTCATGTCTAAATAATAACTTAAACGTCTCCTATCTAATTATCCAATGACTCCATAGATCCGTTAATAGAACACTGGAGCATGTATTGAAAGGTCGTAAGTAGGAATCCCGCACAACGTGACAGAAGTTTTCCCGTTTTGAAATTCCAATAGCCTATTCTCAAAATTGCCCAGATTTAAACTGGCTCTGGTAATTTGCGACATCAAAACAAACAAACAAAGAAACCTTTCAATACAGTAGGTAAGTTCTATATTTGTTACTTACACCTTGTAAGAATTCTCATCACGTTTTAACCGGCTACATAATGGTGATTTTTAAGTCTGGGTTCAAATTAAAACTGATTACCTTACCTAACGACCAAAATTCTTCTAAAATACCAAAGAAAGACATTACACTATTTTTTCAATGGCTAAGCAAAACATACATACATTCACATATGTACTCTGAATTTGGCTATTTTTTTTCCAAGTTTCAACTCATTATATTCCTCGCCAAGAATACCAGAAAGGCACAAAACTGAAACTGTTAGTTTTGGGTTTTCATTGTTTCCAATATCTCTTGTAGCTTTTCAAAGTTATGTTAGTAACTCATGACAGAACACCTTCAATTAGATCCAGCTTACCAAGAGTGGTAGTTGCTGAAGCCTGGCCCAGTCGATTTGCTGCGGTGCAGGTGTAGTTAGCCCTTTGTGTCAGTACATTTGAAATATTTAGGAAGCTGTTGTCACACACACTTTCCTGAGGATTGCATGGCTCCCATGTAATTGTAGGAAGAGGATATGCTTCTACGTGGCAGTGAAGGTAAGCACTTCCTCCTCTGGCAACATAATACTCTTCTTTAACTGGTGTAATCCTAGGGGAAACTGAGGTAAAGTATACCACGGTAAGTTTTCCGGTGTGCCACGTGCACACTGGGCAACATCTTTCTCTTCGATTTTCTCTATAAGCGACTACAGACGCCAACCTCTGGAGATGTGAAATCGAGAGGATTTTTACTTGCGCATCGACCCCTTCTTATTTACCCCAAATCCTCGCTTCCAAACAAAATCTAGGAAACGTCTGTGCGGGAGGCTATTAAAGCCACTATGTTAGTGATCGTGAGTGAGATTTAGAATTTTTCCCTTTTCTTGTTTACATAAATAAACAGCAACGCTGGTTTTCTCCAGTTGCGTGTATTAATGACTTAATTTGCCTTACTGTTATGGATCTTTTGTTATTAAATTCTACGTCATGCATCTCATTGACCGAACTTATTACCTGAACACTTTGAAACTAATATAATTAAGAATACTAAAAATAATGCCAGAGAACTGGTGAAATTGTGTTGGTCAAAAGCTGTGTGGAAGCATGACTAGAACTTCCTAAATAACAGAGAGCAAGCCTCTACCACTGACATAAAGGTCTTAGTAGTTTTTACAAAGCATGAGAAACAAAACACAGTCAAACCAATAACATACAGTTGAATCTCTTCAATACGACGGGACGGAGCCAAGTGTAAGTAATATAGAGGTGTCCGTATTATGGAGGTCTTGAGTAAGAAGCCAGTTTTACAGCCCCAGTGGAGACAGACAGTTCACTTTTAGCAATAAATAATTAAAAATCGTGTTAAGCATCTTTGACATCAATCATATTTCATTCACGATTTTTTGCTCGTGTTTGCCGTACACCAATGTTATCGCCTCTTTTCACGGTTGTACAACTGTAACGTTTTATCACAGTCGAAGCACAATGTCTCACGTGCATGTGGTGAAGTGGTGTATGTGATACACCGCTAATAAACATCAGTATATGTGCATGCGTTTGTCCTGCTTAATTGGCTCTAAAAAAGTCTGTCTTGTTTTTCTGAACACTTCTTTCCGGTTTCTTTTTCATAAACAAGGACTGCGTTCAGAGATAAACAAAGTTCGTGAGCCAATTTGGATGAACCTTGTGAGGTTAAAAGATTGGACACATGCGCAAATTCCACTAAAGCCTCACTATAAGAGATTTTTATTTTGAAGTAGTCAATATTAAAGGTTCCGTCATACAGTGGTTAAGTTTGTATGAAATTGGCCTCAGCGCCCTTATTTGAGTGTCCGTTGTCCGCATGAAAGAGGGTTCGTATAGAACTTTTTTAAGGAAACATATAGCAATTTTGCCGGGAACAGGGCAAGTGTCCGTCATAGAGTGGTGTCCGTAAGGATAGGTTCGACTGTCATGCGTCTTCACTCCTTTGCAGATGTCTTTCAGGAACAACAAAAACATCCGAGTGTATAGGTAATGTTGGAGAATAGTATCATGGAAAACAATAACATATTAAAAAAAATTATTTTATCCTTACACTTGACAATCACTCTCACTGTATGACTGACTGCATCTCCTGCGCCATTGTCAGCTGTACAGCGGTATGTTCCAGCATCAGCACTACTAATGTTTGGAAAGTTCCAAGTGGGTCCCCTGTGCAATACTTCACTATTACTACCATCCTCAAATACTCTTGTCCAGGTGATGTTTGGAGGTGGTTTACCAGACGCTTCACAGAACAGCTGCAGATTTGTGCTTTCATTTACTGTTTGAGTGCCACTGCTAACATTTGTGAAGACTGCTGGAGCTACAAGGAACACATCACCAGGACTATCATTACGTGTTGCACTACATGTTACATTGGCGGCTTTTTAATTAACACCAGTAAGAGCTTGTTGCTTTGGAGGTAAAATGTATTTACAACAGTCGAGATCACGCGATACGTGATCACAGAGCATTTTCATACATTACAGATGTACACAAAATCAAGTGATACAAGCTTACAGTATTAACATCAAAGAGCCCTATTTTTCAGCTTGCAGACTGCAGATGAGGGTATCACTTGTACTGAAAGATTTTCCAGTAAGCTCAGTTTTCTGTACGGTGTTATAGCCATCCTTCCATAAATTAATAAAATAAACTTGAAAACTTGTATACAGTACAGAAATGGTATGGTTTAAATGCAAAATGCCTGAAAAAAAAATTGCAAAAAATGCACAAATATTGAAAGAGAGATTACAACTACAATTAAGCACTAAGGCTACTTTTCAAGGATGCCGTGTATAAAACGCATATTTAAACTCATTCAAAACTGTGGGGACACAATTTACGTTTAAAATCGTTTATGGGGCGCTGCAGATCGTAGATCATGGGAAAGGCTATTCTCAATCTCCATGTTAAATCTAACTATTTGCTGTAAACACGTGCTTTGACGAGCACAACAACTAGAACCGATTGCGAACAACAAGGATGCCGACACGTGTAAAAAATCTAACTGCGAACTCAACCAATGAGAACACCGCCGACCGGTTAGCTCAGTGGTTGAGCACCGGACTACCGTGCGGGAGGTCGCGGGTTCAAACCCCGGCCGGACCAACACTCAGGGTCTTTAAATAACTGAGGAGAAAGTGCTGCCTTTGTAATGATATCTGCCAATGGTTAGACTTTCTAGTCTTCTCGGATAAGGACGATAAACCGTAGGCCCCGTCTCACAACTCTTCATAATTGATTCTGTGGGACGTTAAAGAACCCACGCACTGTTCGAAAAGAGTAGGGGACGTAGTCCCCGGTGTGGTGGTCTATCTCTACGGGGGAGACATTTGCAGTTACGGGCCTACAGTAATTGGCGCACGCTTTTGTAGTGTCCCTTTTTAGCTTCTGGCGAAGCTAATAAAATAAAATAACATAAAACAAAAACAGTCACGTATTGCATAAATTATTATAATTCCAACATTCCATAATCGGAAAGGGGCCGTGGAAGCCAATCTATTTTCAGTATTCCTTAATCGATAAGAGGTGATGTCGTCTCGAGATACAAATCTCAGGTACTCAGGAGTCATCCCATGTACAGTTTCCTACATCACAATAGAAAAGTGAATCTTATACTAGTCATTTGATGTTTAATTGTACACCAACCCAGTGCCCGGAACAAATCCTCGACATTACAGTCATACCGTATTAATTCGATTAACCGCCCTGGGCGCTTTTTAAATTTTTGGACCTTGAAAGTGGGTGCTTATTCGAGGTGGGCGCTTCTTAAATTTTCGCCATTTTCAGCACTGAAGTGTAGCATGTTTATTTTGCAACAAAACAATAAATGGTAACAACAAAACGCGAAGATGTTACAAAGCTGAGTTTCTGTTAAAATACTCTGAAGAAAACCCCCTCTTTTGGGGAAGTCTCTTATTAGTACTTATTCAATTTCAATTCTCGTAGACAATGAATCTAGAGATTGTCAGCCAGTGAATAAATAATAATCAATACTAATTTCGTGCACTTCATTTTTTTTTTTTTGGGGGGGGGGGGGGTCTGAAGGGGAAGGGGGAGGGGTGGGCGTGGGCTCTTAAATGAGGCTGGGCGCCTATTAACTTTTTCTGCCTTGTGCCTTTAGGATGGGCGCATATTCGAGGTGGGCGCTAATTCGAGGTTGGGCGCTTATTCGAATAAATACAGTAACTGGCGGACATCAAAATATGGCGGGGTGGACGATTTTGGAGATTCTGCAGCTTCTTAGAGAGACCGATTGGGGGCTTGGGGGGGGGGGGGGGGGTTATCAGGAAGACAGAATTGGACGTGTGGGTTTTCGAACCTCAAAAAAACCTGTCAATTAAAAATAGAAAGAGCAGCTGTCCCTGAATACTGTACCAAAGAGATAAATAAGCTAATTTTTAACTTCATACGAGACAAGAAGCCTCCTAACATCAAAAGAAATACCTTAATCGGGGAAAAGAAAAACAGTCGCTTAAAAGCATGTGAATTCCAAACCATGGAAAAAGGGAAGATTCACTTGCTTCCTGGAAAATAATCCCAAACCACCTTGTGCATGGCAGATTATCCTTTCTAACAAAGTGCAACTATGTAACAAACACATGTACAATCAATCTACTTTCTATAAGAAGATTTTAGACTGTTAGTGTGAGTTCAAAAAGTCTTCAGGTCACAGTACACTGAACGCACCTTAAAAATGAATTACTATGGAATAACTGTAGCATCCTTGTAGAAAATAAACCTGTGTTCTTTCAAAAGTGGGTTGATGCCAGAATTACCCAAGCAGGTGATTTACTTAACCAGCAAGGTAGTTCTTTTTAGATTTGTATGAACAAAGCGAACAAATGAACAAAAGTGATTCATGAACAAAGTGATTTATGATATGCTTCCCACCCATGACACACTTTATCGTCACAGCCAAATATATCAGTGTCATTATAATTATGCATTGCACCACAAGTTGCCGTGAGCTTCACACTGGAAAAAGGTTGTTGTTTTGGGAGTGAAATGAACCTGCAACAGTCAAGATCACCTAGGTGATACATTAATGCTCAGGAAATGGAATTGGACATGTTTGGATTTTTGAACCGCATGAACTGCTCAAAATGGGAAACTGTGCCACCCTTTGTGACTCACAGCTAGCTCTAGAGGGTTTCAATATCCATGCTTACCAACAACCTTGACTTGAATATTGCGTGTCCACGATCTACTGCCTCCTCCAAAAGTATTCACCTCACAGGAAAATACTCCCTCATCAGCAGTAGATACATTGAAGATAATCAGAGTGGCTCTTCTTGGTTTATTCCAGGTTATATTGAACCGATCCTTGAAACCAACTTCTACTTCAGCTGTGTTCAATGACGGTACAATGTTCACAATCCGAACACCATCTAATGCCATTGTCACTCCTGCAAGAGGATTCAAATTTGCTCCCAGGTTAAAGTCCCAGCTTAGGGGTTCATTGGTAGATCTTTCAATAAGCTGAGTACTGTATGTGCGAATCAGGTTATCCGCTATAGTCTCCTGTGGGGGAGGCTCATTCCAAGTGAAAGTGCCTTGACCATCTGAAATGAAATATAATTATTATTAATTATTTTCTGCATTAAGGTGTTTTAAACAAAATGTAGTTACATGTACATGATATGCACCTACATAGTTATCGAAAACAAGGCATGAAATACACTTGTATGTAGATGAGAATTTTTCTCAGGATTTATTTTTGCAACTACAGTGTATCAGAGTTGATAAATTGACCAGCATAACTGTGATAGCCTTCCACAACTTCAATAGCCCATTTTACAGCTGCATGCTCAGTGGAAACGAGGTTGGTGGTGACTTTGTTTTGATACAAACCTCACTGCTTTTCTCATGTAAATCGTGTTGTTCTTATAATGCTAACTATTCTACATTTGCAGGAGAAAGACAGACAAGTTTGAATCAAAACATGGTCACCTCCAGCCTCATTTCAACTCAGAGGCCAGGTCATTTAGTCTGCAGAACACACAACTGTGGCCCACAACTATAAAATGGGCAAATTACAGCTGAACAAGAAACTTCATGTATCCAACCCTTGTAACAATTATTATCAATCAGGTGCCCTTTCATATATCCGGCTTCGAGTTGCATCCATTCGGATAATTTGCTAATCAGCACATACATGCAAATTCTGAACACCCCCCCCCCCCCCCTCCCCCTGCTTTTTTTAAACTTGGCCTCATAATTTCTTGACATCAAAATCTTGCTGACTTCTAAGCTGCACAGAAAAATAGAGAACATTTATTCATTTTCTGGTTTAACCACGGTAGATCGTGTTTTTATTTGTTTAAAATTCTTGTTTGTATTTATAAATTAACTTGTGAGCTTCATTCAGTTTTTTTTTTTTGCTTTGGTTCTAAAAATGCATGAAGTTCATCAAGAAGACAAAAGTAGCAAAACCAATACATAAAAGTAATACATGTTTGTGATGATTTACACAGTAATTATTTTTTCAACCAAAAAAAATAATAAAATCAGCACTATCGTACATCTGCTTGACGAATCCACTTGTAAATTGGTACATGTATTAGTTAAATATATGGCCTTCATATTTTCGGTTAACATTGTACTAAATTAATTTGCATTAAAGTGTTAGTGGCTATATGCCCGGCAGCCGGGTATAAGGGTGGCAAATAGACTATAAATTGCCCTGCTGTCAGAAATTTCTATAGAATTTCTTTGAAACCTTCATGAAAATATGCTTCAAGGTCAAGCCACAACTGAGTTTTTCGAAGTCTTTGTAATTCGGTATGTATTAAGATTAAACTTAGCAGAAATGCAACGTTTGAATCAGTGCCACATTTCTGTAAGGTAGTTCTGAATCCACTTCAACAAAATTTTTTAAACTTTGCAAAAAGTTTTATTATATTGTGCTAATCATTTTTCAAAAATAAAAAATGGGGGTCACCGAGCTCGTTTTCGAGTTATTGTCACTTAAAGCTAAAATAAGAGGTGTTTTTAACAGGCTATGGTGTTGCTATGGTAACCTATTATGTCAAAAAAAGTTTCACAACTTGTTCACCAATGATTGGGCGTTTCTTTGATACCAAATAAAGGTATTAACTTATAAAAGTTGGCAGCAATGATCCATCAAAATAGTAGTGCTTGAAAATGCTGGAAACCGGTCAGAGCCACCTTAATTGATTTCGACACAGCAGAAATGCGTCGAATGAACTTGACCTACTAGTTTCGTGACTAGTCAACAGGAAACCAAAGAGTTGTAGTTTCAGTCAAGGCTGATTTACAGAATAACTGTACAAAGTACTAAAAACAAAATTCCTGTTTCGAAAACCTAGAATTATCTCAAATGACCAAGTTGTTAGGCCTTATTAACATTATGGCAATTTCTCGAGTTAAAAATGAGTTCAAACTTGGTTTCGAGTCGGCGGCCATCGGGAATCGCAACCGAAAATATTGAGTGACGAAAAGATTGAAACCAAGTAGACCACATAATTATGCTGTTTTCTTTTTCTGCAAAATACATGTATTTGACTGAGAAGGCCTGGTCTGTATAGATATTATCAGCTAAAAGCAACCAAGTTTAGAGCGCTGTATCATTGCTTCCTTATAAACCGATCAGTCAGCTGAGTTGCTTCAGTTCGGAGACGTACCGGATATGCGTCCTATTTCTCACACTATTTCATTATTTGGAGTATCATTTTCACTTACCTGAATAGGACAAATTAATTACGAAGTATACAAGAAGGACGCCAGCCATTGTCAGTACTAGAGGCGATTTTTGTAGATATCATTCCATTAACGATTCTGTCAGCATTCAGCTGTTGTCTGCTTAAAGCGGAAGTGAAGCAGAACAAACCGATCTTTCCGGTCACAATTTATGCTACCCGCATGAGAGGGGTGAAGTGATGGGAGAGTTTGAAATCGTCGACACCTACTGCAATATTGCTGCCAAATTCATATTTCGTGATTGCGCAGAATTCTGCACTTTTTCCAAAACAACAAAGTAGTTTTGGCTGAGGTACAATTTCTCGTATCTTAATTGTTTACTCTTTTTCATTTCCCTGTTCATAATCGACCGCTGAAATCGAGGCTTAATATTTGGTTATCGCCCCCCCCCCCCCCCACCCCCCCACCCGCTCCCCTACCCTCCTACACTCGCCTTAAGGTGATTCCTCTCAATTGCATGGCGCATCCTTACTGCGCATAATTTATGGCGTCATTTAGCGCGCGTGCGCGCGTACACTAGATACATTGCGAATTTGCCTTGACATAGAGCTTTTTCAGCTGAAATTTTCCCTTTGTCGTCGTGTTGTAAAGAAACGAGCACGGTGACCCACCTTTTTTATTGGTGTAATGTACTTGTAATAGGCACACCAAAAATATATTTTAAAGAGAAAAAAAGTTTAATAGTAGAAGTTGGATTATTTATATATAATTAGGGTGAAACTCTGCGTTTGGAGCCAGGAAGGAGTTTGAGATGATGACGAAGTGGTCAAATTTCCTGACATTATTTGCAAGATCGGGCAATTTGAAATCACAATACTAAAAGAATGTAACCCAGAAAAACAATTAGGCACTAGTTTTCACTACTATTCATAGTTTTTGCTACATAATAACAGCTTTCTTCAGTTATTCATGCTTCGAACATTTCTCGTACAACTACGTAAAAACACTTAGAACAACGAGTATGCAGGGCTAAAACAAGCACGGTGACCCCATCTTTTTATTGCATTTTTAAATGTCCTATGCATGACTATCAATTGTGCCAAGTCTGAAAAAAATCTTAATAGTACATCCTTTTCGGGGGAATTACCTTAAACTGCGTGAAACAATCAATCATCAATGGTGAAAATGAAAATCATATAGAGTGTCTAAAAAGACTTCAATCGGTTTCGCACGATCGTATCCCAACTGGACGAGAAGTAACCCGAGTCAGGTAACGTTCTAGAGGATTTTACACTCGCACTTGGGATGATGATGATGATGATGCATGATGGTGATGAATGATGATGCTGACATATTTTAACAGGATAACCATTTCAGTCAGTGATAAAGTTTGCTAGCAATATGGGTTCTGTGTAAAATAAAAATAAAATAAAATAAACCGGACAACATATAAAAAAGTTAAACTAAAAACAAAGAAAAAAAACACAAAACATAAAACTGTATACATTGATGACTGGTACTGAGATAAAATTAGAAGATCGAATGAAACCAAAAGCACGCGAGGGTAGCAAGATTGTTTGTTTTCGCTTCGAGGGATCTTTAATACAGCACCAAATGCCCTCCCTGAGCAGCAGTAAACGGAAACGGCATTGAATTAAGATGCAGGCCATTAAAAAAAACCACACTCAGGTATATTAAGGCATGGTTAGAAACCTAGTTAATTTGCATTAAAAAAAAAAAAAGAATCATGACATTACGTAGATATAGGAGAAAATCGTCAAACTCGGAAGTCAGATAAAACTTGATGTCATTACCAGATAACTGTGTTTAAGTGGGGAAAACCTTGGACACGCGTGACCAGTAAATAACGGTTTACGTCTACAATCTTTAAAGTAAAACTGGGAATATAAAACAAACTATAACCCAAGCTTTTCGGGTGCCATACTATTACATCTTGAAAGTTCATCATGAATTAGCCTTGTATGAGAAGTTATTAAGTCATTTCTAATAAGACTGTTATTACTCGGGCTTCCCGCGTCTCACGGGTCGCCCGGGTCTAAAATTACCGACGGTTCTTCTTTTTCTTCGTCGTCGAGTTTCATCCACAAAGCTCACTTCCGACTTTTCTGCGCAAGCACTAACTATTTTTAACAGTGATGCCTGTTGTCACGAATCGGAAAATATCGATTCACCCTGTGTCTTTTGAAGTCTGAACAAACAATATGTTAAGAAAAGTGTCTATGCGAATGTTTGCAAGTTCAACGGCGAGAAGAAAGCTTTTAACATGAGTAAACTTAACTCCACTGAGATGGACTGCCGTGTTTCCTCGTGTCTGCTTCATTGAGATGTACATTTTGTAGACTGCGAGTAGTCTCTAATTTTGGCGATGGATTGGATTGGATTGGCACCCAACGACAAGTTTCGGTAGATATCTGTTCGATGGAGGGTAATTCGCCTTGCGCTTTCGGCGTCGATTTAAGAGTGCACTCGGATTTTCGTAACTAAAACGTGGCCTAAAAGATTCGAAATTGGGAAATCATAGCCCCTGAGATTTTCGGAAAGGTCGTAACTGCTGTTTTTGGCAGTCAAAAACGTCAGCTAGCATTTTCGGAAAGAAAATAGTTCCCTAGAGAGTTCGTGGAAATTTCATTTCAGCTTGCATTTTCTCGAAGGAAGATTTTGTTCCCTAACATTTGCGGGGAATTAAAATTTCAGCTAGGGAATCCGAACAGATGAACTTCTTCTAGCTTATGAAAACATCGCTTTAAACAGACTTCGAACACCATAAGGCACTTAAAAATGCCTTTCTACAACTTTTGCTTAATTTGGCTCGTTGGGTGCCCCTGTCTTATCTCAAAGAATTTTTAGATCTCAAGGTGCGAAAAACAATCGACGGGCTCCCATTTACCGCGGAAGGGTAAGTAATAGTAGTTCAGCAAACTTGACCGTTTTGGTGTCAAGCCAGGTCGAGTTAGGTCGAGTTAAGTCATTAATATGTATAAGCTGGGTTCCCCTTGAGTCGAGCCAGGCCGAGTTAGGTCGAGTCAATGACGTCACCTATTGTAATAACCTAGGGAAAAAATGCGTTCCTCCATATTAATGAAGTGTCTACCTAACTAGGTAAAAATGGGTTCCTCCATACTAATAAGCGTCGCTCTAGTACAATAAAAAACAATAGACGTGCCCAGAGTCGCCCGGTCTATACCCACCCTGATTGGTTCATGTAGAATCTATTCTATCTTCCAAATAAAAGCGGGCTCTCCGTTTAGCATATTACTCTTGCAATCGCTTTGCTAAGGAAAATTTATACCCGAGACTATCGTTCGATTTTCCGAAAGTGTTAACAGTTTCGCCCATAAAATAAATTCGACTGAGCTAACTTTAACTTTTCCGCTCCGTTAGTCACTAATTATTCAAAACTAATGATCAAACTACCCTATATTTGCATACAAACTCTAAAGTAAAAAAAGCCCAAGGGACAACCTTCTACCATTCAACAACAACAATAGACGGCTTAAGTTGTTTGGAACGATCAATATAAACACGCGACTAATATGAATTACACGTTTCTTGAGACGGACAAACATAAACTTTATTGCAATTTCTCAGGGAATAAAGAAACAATACAGAAAGTGATTTGAAATGAATAAACGTCAGTCATCCTCTTGAACTTCGTGTGGAGGAAAAATCAATCGTCTTCATCTTCGCTTGGAAGATAATGACTCTTCTTAAACGTTTCTGAATCAATGTGTTTCACTGCGAGACAATCAGTGCAGCAAATAAATCCATCCGTCGAGTGTTTACGATAAACAGGAATTTTGCATGCGCAGATCGGACAAATCTTATAACCATCATGCCAGTGGCATCTTGGGCATTTTACTACTACAGTTTGGTAGATGTTTTCTCCGTTGCAATGGTAGCAAGAGCCTTTTCCTTGACGCAAAATCTCTGGACTTGCGCTCTCTTCAGAACATTCAACGTCTGAATTTCCTTCATGTTCCAGATCAGAATTTTCAATCTCTCTGTCATCTTCAACATCACTGCTTTCGGAAACCATTTCTTCATCACCAGCCTCGCCGTCTTTATCTCGATAGGCTCGTTCTTTTTCCATTAGCTCAGCCAAAGTTTTCTTATTCTTTGTATAACGTTTATTAATTCCGAACTCTGCCAACCCGTCTATAAATGTTTTGAGGGCGCGGGGTTGGGCAACATCGTCGTTATAAGGGAGTAACACATATTCAACCAGCTCTGAGATGTTGGTCACTGGTATTATTCTCTGGTTTCGAAGTAACTGTCCACGAGGTGTCCAAAACAAGATATCCTTGAAAGCCGCCATGCTGTGTAATAAATCGGAGGCTTGTTGTCTGGAAACGGCTTGGTAAAGTCCTTCTAAAACATCTTTAATTCGAGGTTCTTCGTCATCACTTTCCTCTTCACTTGTGTTAGTGTCCTCATAATCACTCTCTTCCTCTTTGTCCCAATCGACCTTTCTCTTCATCATATTGAACAGCACTCGCTAACGACAAGAACCAACTGAACACACTACAGAGTAGTTCTCGATTTTTTATAACATTAGGGGCCCAAAGCTAGTTACAACTGGCATCAACAAATCTTGAATAAAGCCTCCACCCTCTTGAGCAAGGGTTTGCTTCTTTGTCTTGTAAGGAATACTTGGCTCAGCAAGATTAAGAATGGCATCCTTGAATGGAATCATTTTAAGCTTATCTTCTTCAGAGACTGGAATATTTCCACGAAGCACATTATAAATAATTTGCACTAATGCGTGCATCTGTTGTGGAGTGGCTGTTTCTAGGAGAAACTGACGCTGATGTTCAGGGCAACAAGTTAAGAGTTCAAGGAAACCGCGATTGTTCTTTACTACTCGAGACATGGTCATACAATGAATTAAGGATAGAAGGCGCCAGTATTTTATAGAGAGCCCAGCTCAATTTACGACCAAAGTTCAAAGTGTCTTGGTCTTGATCCAACACAACTGTTTTTACGTTTTGTTTCTTCCCTGGAGGTAAACAACGGAACTGCACTTTTCTTTTTGTAGAACTCTGACCACTCCCAGCCTGAGATACTAGATCACCAATAGCTTCTCTACTTCGCTTTGCAAGCGCTGTGTTAACATGATCTCCATCAAGAACATCTTGAGCGACTTGATCACCTGTTTGTAGTGCCTTTTTGCCGAGTATCTTAGCACCTTGTTGTAAATGAGGCATCGCCCAGCGAAACAAACCTTTAAATATGGAACCTAAGCCATATCCCTGCTGAAATCGGGATCCGTGGAAAGCCGGTAAATTACCTCTTTTTTGCTTAGCTTGGTCTAGACAATAATCTTCATACAACTTGGTATTTGGAATGTAAAGTTTCTTCATTTCTACTCTGACGAAAATGAAGTGTAAGAAACATTTTCCCAAACTCGAATGACATACTTTCTCCAGTGTCTCGCTTTATATTGATTTCAATATTGCTGGTTTGCAAGTGACGTCACGGCAGCCGTGTTGGAGGTCAAGAACAATGGCCTTTCTCTCCGCTGGGAACTAAATTCTATTTTTATGTAAATTCTCCGAAAAAATTTCTATTGTTTTGACCTCCAACATGGCTGCCCTATCACGTGGTTGCAAACCAAGAGTAGTGATAGAGCAAAAGAATTGAGGAGGAGGAGGGGGAGGAGGAGGAGGGAAGACAAAAGAATTGAGGAGGAGGAGGAGAAGGAGAAGGAGGGAAAACAAAAGAATTGTGGTGGTGGCGGTGGTGGTAAACAATTAGGGAGTTTAAGAAACGAGGACGCGACGGTAACGAAAACGTCATTTCAAAATATAACTTCTCGTTATTGTAGTACTTTCGCGATTATTCCAGTTTGTTCAACTTGTAAAATATCGGCAAACTATCCAGGAACCAAATTTCTATGAACGGCGTTAAAGTAAAGAAAAGAAAGAACAATTTGCCATCATGTGCTCACGTTCTCGCCAAAACCTGAACTTTGGTCATTTCACGTTGTTGGTTTGCAGAGGACGGCAAAGAAATGTACCAAAATGTAAAACGCACGTGCAGAGCCATTGTTTTTGCTCATTAAGCCTATTGTTTTTGTGGCGTTCTCGTTGCCGTCGCGTCCTCGTTTCTTAAACTCCCTATTGAATTGTGGTGGTGGTGGTGGTGGTGGTGGTAAACAATAGAATTGTGGTGGTGGTGGCGGTGGTGGTAAACAATAGAATTGTGGTGGTGGTGACGGTGGTGGTGGCGGTGGTGGTAAACAATAGAATTGTGGTGGTGGTGGTGGTGGTTGTGGTAAACAATAGAATTATGGTGGTGGTGGTGGCGGTGGTGGTAAACAATAGAATTATGGTGGTGGTGGTGGCGGTGGCGGTGGCGGTGGTGGTAAACAATAGAATTGCGGTGGTGGTGGTGGTGGTGGTAAACAATAGAATTATGGTGGTGGTGGTAAACAATAGAATTGTGGTGGTGGTGATGGTGGTGGCGGCGGTGGTGGTAAACAATAGAATTGTGGTGGTGGTGGTAAACAATAGAATTATGGTGGTGGTGGTGGTGGTGGCGGTGGTGGTAAACAATAGAATTATGGTGGTGGTGGTGGCGGTGGCGGTGGTGGTAAACAATAGAATTGTGGTGGTGATGGTGGTTCTGCAGGAGGAGGAAAACAATAGAATTTTTTGTGCTGAAGCCTATATCATTGTGAAACATGACACATTTTGTCAGTTGATGTTAAGTTTCGATTCAGTTGACATGAGTTGGTCCTGTCCTGTTTGTCAAAAGGTTTTTTCCAGAAAAGATAGTATGCAAAGACACAATAATAACTATTCCGGTTCCGCTCCAATTATACCGATGTCTCAAGAAAAGTGTCAGCGGTTTCAAATGCTTCACCCATTTACCTGCATGGTTCACTGACTCGGGAAAAACGTTCTGGGTACAATCACTGTTACAACAAGCTCAAACCGTGATCGATCAGCCACCGGAGAGAATAATCTGGTGTTATTCACAGTGGCAACCCGCTTACACCCAGTTATTGATGGTGATACCGACAATCGAATTTGTCAAGGGGATTCCGCCTTCTCTAGACAATGATTCCTATTTGGATATCAACATACGCAACTTGATTGTCATCGACGACCAAATGATTGAAGCAGGAAGTGATAATCGGATCGTGAACCTGTTTACAAAAGGATCCCATCATCGAAACCTGAGCGTTATTTACATTGTACAAAATCTGTTTCACCAAGGCAAAGGCAACCGAAGCATTAGCTTAAACAGTCATTACTTGGTCCTTTTCAAGAATCCTCGGGATAAACTGCAGATTTTGACTTTAGCCAAACAAATGTACCCAAGACAAACTGCTTTGTTTTTAAAAGAGTACGAAGAAGCGGTGCGAAGACCGTTTGGGTATCTTTTTGTTGATCTCAAGCCAACGACTCCAGATAGTTGCAGATTGCGAACAAACGTATTACCTGGCGAAGAAAGGTTCGACAAAGCGTTCGAAGAAAGTAACATTTCCAAGGAGCTGCTCCAGTATCTCAACAGCAAACCCAGATGGTTCCCCCGGTAATTCCGGAGATGCAGCGCATTCAGAATAATATGGATAACCTTCTGTATCGTACAAACCTTGGAGACGACGAGAGAGCGAGGCAGTATATGCAGTTGCAAAACAAGTTCTTAACATATAAACACCATTTCAATTCCTTAACACCTGAAGCAACAATTCTGCCTCAACCTCAAGAGCGGGAACACATTTCTAACGAGGCTATGATAAACAATTTACCAACAGAGCCACCAACTCCAGGTCAAGCGCCACCACCTGAACCAACGGCAAAGGGGCCAGCCCCACATTCCTTATCTACCACGGCAACCTCCACGCCCGCACCTCCCTCCCTCCCTCCGTCGATCTTGACACCCCCTCCCACAGTCGAAACGCTGTCGCCAGCAAGAAAGCGTAAACGCCCGCAATTAAAATTTGTAAATTACATGGACGATGAACCGAAGAAACTTTCAAGACGATCTCGACGTTTACACAGGAAGTCACCTTACAAGTATTCCAAATATCAAGAAGACGATTGATTGCATCCAAATTTCCTGATACTTTGTGCTAAGAATTTCGTAGTTTTTGGAGCTTTCGTTGTCAATAAATGTATTTTTATTCATTTCAAATCACTTTATGTATTGTTTCGGTATTCGCTGAGAAAAGGCAATAAAGTTTATGTTTGTCACTCAAGAAACGTGTAATTCATATTAGTCGCGTGTTTATATTGATCGTTCCAAACAACTTAAGCCGTCTATTGTCGTTGTTGAATGGTAGAAGGTTGTCCCTTGGGCTTTTTACTTTAGAGTTTGTATGCAAATATAGGGTAGTTTGGATCACTAGTTTTGAATAATTAGTGACTAACGGAGCGGAAAAGTTAAAGTAGCTAAGTCGAATTTATTTTTATAGGCGAAACTGTTAACACTTTCGGAAAAGCAAGCAAAGCGATTGCAAGAGTAATATGCTAAACGGGGAGCCCGCTTTTATTTGGAAGATAGAATAGATTCTACATGAACCAATCAGGGTGGGTATAGACCGGGCGACTCTGGGAAAGTCTATTGTTTTTTATTGTACTAGAGCGACGCTTATTAGTATGGAGGAACCCATTTTTACCTAGTTAGGTAGACACTTCATTAATATGGAGGAACGCATTTTTTCCCTAGGTTATTACAATAGGTGACGTCATTGACTCGACCTAACTCGACCTGGCTCGACTCAAGGGGAGGGGCGACCTGCACCATTTGCAACACCTCACAAGATTGGTTCAAAACAACAATAAACAAAGAATTAAAACAATGGAACCTAGCCATAAAACAATAGAGGTGCAACTGATAAAGATCCAGTGAAATTAGAGGTTTCAAAGAGGTGCAGCCCTAACCCAAGGGGAACCCAGCTTATACATATCAATGACTTAACTCGACCTAACTCGACCTGGCTCGACACCAAAACGGTTAAGTTTGCTGAACTACTACTACTAGGGTACAATCGAGCGAAGAGTATCTTAATGGATCGTTATGGCAAGGAAAGTGAAATTGTGAAAGCGTATGTGCAAAATATTCTTGATCTGCCTAGGATTAAAGGAACAAATCCACAAAAAATCCAGCAGTTTTACGAACAACTGCGGTACAATGTACAATCACTTGAAACAAGGGGAAAGCTGGGAGATGTCAGAGGAAATGTGGCGTTGACGATAGAGAAGTTAGCTGGGATTCGCGGAGAGATGGTCCGCAACGACGGCAATTGGCAAAACTGGGATTTTGTCAAACTTTGTGACGCATTGGGCTCCTGGATACGTCGAAATCCAGTAGAATCAAGTGAAGATCATCGAGATGAAACGCTACACTCGAAACGTGATCAGAAAGCTCGGAGAAGTTATGCAACGCAACAAACACGTGCGTGCGTGTACTGCGAGTAGACATGAATAGATTGTGCTATTCAACGTTTGAGCAACTCTTAGCGTTTTCAGCAACTTCTTGTACTGCGAGCAACCTAAAGCAACTTTTGCCTTCCTTGGCAACTTTTGAGTCAACAAATAGTTCAAAACTAACCAAACCATCATAAAGGTCTTTATGAAAAGGTATTTATTAAAACTTGTCAAAACTAAGGATGCCGTACGTTCTTACAAATAATTTATAAAATAGCTCGTGCGCCCACGAACTGGACACGAGTTATCTATCTAACGGACACTTACATCCAGCGGTTATTCGCTCCAACAATAGAGCATCCCGCCCGCCATTTTGGTATTTGCTGCAGTGCGAGGCATCACAATTAGAAGATGAAATGTTTGACGAGGAAAATCAAAATAATACAGATACTGGCCCTACTGAGGTTACCATAGCCGCAGGGGCAACTCTTAGTAGTCAGCACTATGATGTCTATTGCAAACATTGTGATCTTTATTTATTAGAAACGTCATTAGAAAATACTCTCTTTTATTAGTTACGTTGAACTTAAAGATTATATTGATCACAACAAATGATGTTAAATTACACATACAACGTCATGTTTTGAGTAGTAATCTAGAACAAAATGACTTTCAAAAGTAAGCAACTTTTCTAAACTTGGGTGGCAACTTTTAAATTTTTGAGCAACTTTAGAGCGACTTTTGGGTGTATTGTCAAGCAACTTTTGCTGGATTTACTAGCACAATCTATTCATGCCTAACTGCGAGGACCCCACGAACAGAGGTCTCGAGTGTCATCGCGTGACATCATTTGATGAAAGGAAAAACATCTTGGCGACAAAGAAGCTCTGTTTCAACTGCACCGGACCAAACCACCGAGCAAGCGAGTGTAACAGCAAAATTTCTTGCCGTCATTGTGCCAAAAAACATCACACATCAATCTGTGATCGTCAACAAGCGCGTAAGCCGGGGATGACCACTTCGCAAGTCGGAAATTCAGCCGTCATTTACCCTGTAGTACTCGTCAAGGTAGCAGGATACAAATTACGGGCCCTTCTCGACAGCGTTGCAAGCCATTGATCCGCATCATCGACTTTCGTGAATCTAACAAAACTTCCGGAGTTCGTCAAATTGCAACGCTTGTGGGCGTGGCTACGAGAGTCATGCAACAGTACAAAGTGTCGATGCAGTCCGTGACAGATGAGTTTTCATTAGGCGTGAATGTGACCAAAGTCGACAAACGGGAATTGCTCTCATTGGAAAACCCCAAGTTTAAGTCCTGGCCAAGTATTCCCACCTAAGAGGGGTGTACATCGACGATAATGACGATAAAAGAACGCTGCCTGTCCATCTCATCCTGGGAGCAAACGACTTTGCGAGAATACGTATCGGGGAGCGATTACGAGTTGGTCGCCGTGGAGATCCCGTAGCTGAGTTTACACGCTTTGGGTGGACGCTGATGTCACCAGGTGCTGAGACCGATTTATTTTAGTGTACCTTGCTGTGAACTCTGCGACCGACTACGAGCAGCTGTGTGCTTTGGATGTACTTGGTCTTGCAGACAGTCCTACAGGTGATCAAGAAAACGTATACAGTGGGTTTAAGGAGCAGTTGACGCGCTCTTCAGATGGCCGATATGAAACTGCACTACCTTGGAAAGGTGACCTTCCTCCACTTCCTAACAATCGAAACGGCAGCCTTCTCCGATTGAAATTCCTTGCTACGCAAATTTCGACGAACAGATATGCTAGCTCAGTATGATGCTGTTATCCGAGAGCAACAAGAAGAGGGTGTGGTCGAAAGAGCACCTTCTGAAGTGATGGAAAAAGAATTCTACTTGCCTCACCGAGCAGTGGTTCGAGAGAACGCTGAGACGACAAAACTCCGAGTTGTATACGACGCCTCCGCTCACGCCCATAATGATGCACCATCTCTTAATCATTGTCTTCACGCTGGCCCACCGTTACAGAACCAGCTATGGAGCGTGTTAACTCGTAACCGATTCCACAGTGTGGCTGTCACAGGGGACATACGGAAAGCGTTCCTTCAGATAAAGATCCGCCAAGCTGAGCGAGACTCATTACGGTTTCATTGGATTAAAGACATGCATTCGAGCGAAGTGGAAATTCTGCGTTTCACCCGAGTGGTGTTCGGTTTGGCCCCGTCCCCGTTCCCGCTAAACGGAGTTATCCAGAAACACCTTGAACTATGGAGACCCCGCCTCCCAGAAAGCGTCAGTGAAGCATTGAAGAGCCTGTACGTAGATTATTTTATCTCAAGTGGACCCACCGTGACAGACGCAAAGACGTTGAAACGTGAAACGGCTGAAGTTTTTGCTGACGCAAAGTTTGAACTCCACAAATGGCACTCGAATGTACCAGACCTAGAGACGACTTCCGGTGATGACGAACCCACATTTGCCAAGCAGCAACTTGAAAACTTGAATCGGGGGAAGAGTAAACTCCTTGGACTCCCATGGGACAAAGTTCAGGATACGTTAAGCTTAGTCTTTCCTGCTGAAACAGCAGAGTTGACGAAGCGCGGAGTTCTTGCAAATTTGGCCAAAGTCTACGATCCACTTGGATTGGTGTCGCCCGTGATGCTGGAGGGAAAATTGATCTACAGAGAAATTTGCAACCCAAAACTCGCTTGGGATGCTCCGTTGTCGGACGTTTACGCAAATCGATGGAAAAATTGGAACACAAATTGCCAAACAGTGTCACTCTTCCGCGCAGTTTGGCAAACTATCAAGAACCGATCAAAGAAATAAAGTTACACGCCTTCGGGGATGCCAGTGGACATGGCGTGAGTGCTGCGATTTATGCTGTTATTACGCAAGAATCGGGCATTACACAAGGTCTGGTTGCTGTCAAGTCTCGTCTTGCCAAACAAGGGCTGACCATTCCTCTTCTCGAACTGATATCGGGACACATGGCTGTCAACCTGGTGACAAACGTACACAAAGCATTGGAAGGGTTTCCGCTCGCAACCGACATCCAGTGCTGGTTGGATAGCACAGAGGCATTACACTGGTTGCGTGACCAGGGTGAATATCGTCAGTTCGTCACAAATCGAGTACGAAAGATTCAAAGGCATCCAAACGCTCAATGGCCTCACGTACCTTCTACTGAGAATCCTGCGAACCTCGGTAGCCGCGGTGGGAGTGTGACAGATGTACAGCTGTGGTGGAGAGGCCCAGAGTGGTTAGCAGACCTAACAAGCTGACCAGAAGATATCGTGACGCAAGCGAGCCAACAAAGTGATGCAGAAAGGAAAGTTCAACGAGAAATCTTCGCAGCGGATATCAAAATCAGTGATGACCTTGATCGTGTGCTAAAGAAGTTTGACCTGCACAAAGCCCTTAGGGTTTGCGTATGCGTCTCACGTTTCATTCGCAACTGCAAGCACCCTTCGGAGAAGATCCAAGGCCCCCTGTCGACACAGGAAATCACCGCATGCAGACTCTTCAGGATTAAACGAGCGCAACAACAGGCGATCAGTGACGGTCACTTCCAAGAAGACAAGTTACAGCTAAACCTACAGAGAAACGCCGATGGGGTGTTGGAATGCCGGGGACGCATTCAGGGAGAATACCCCATTTTCTTGCCGGATTCTTCCATGTACACCTTCAAAGTAGTTCAACGCGCCAATGTAACCACTTTGCACGGGGGAGTGGGACTTACAATGGCGAAGGTTCGTGAAGTCCAATGGGTACCTCGCCTTCGCAAACTCACCAAACGAGTTCTTAGGAACTGTTGGGGCTGTAAAAGGTTTCAAGCCGTGGCTGCTCCTCACCCACCACCCGGACCCCTACCTAGGGACAGAACCGAAGGAGACGATCCATTCAGCGTCATTGGAGTAGACTTCACGGGACCTGTAAAGTATCTACAGCGGAAATCAAAGAAGGAACAGAAGACGTACATTGTGATATATTCTTGCAGCTTGACCCGTGCAGTGTTCTTGGAATTGCTACCAAGCCTGGAAACGGGAGAATTAATCAAAAGCCACAAACGCCTGATAGCGAGAAGAGAGAGGCCGACGAAGATTTACTCAGACAACGGGAGAACGTTCATCGCTGCAGCTAACTGGTTGAAAAAGGTACGCAAAGATGAAAGGCTTAACATCTTTCTCGGCACTCACGAAATAACCTGGCAGTTTAATTTGAGTCGCGCCCCTTGGTGGAGCGAACAGTTCGAACGACTCATCGGGGTAATGAAGGGCGCCTTCTACAATACAGTGGGACAAGGTCAACTATCCTGGGACGAGCTCAGTGAGGTGCTCCTGGACGTTGAGATAGTACTGAACAACCGCCCCCTCAGTTACGCAGAAGATGACATACAGCTACCCACGCTGACGCCAAACGCCCTGTTGTTCATCAAGTCCAATTTTTTGCCAGAACTGCAGCCGTATCATCTGAAAGAAAAGGACCTCAGGAAACGAGCGAAATTCCTTAAAAGGAGTAAAGATACGATTCGGCGCGGTTGGTCCTCTGAATATTTACGAGCGTTACGAGAACGACACCGCCTGAAGTATGGAAATTCAAAGAATCCTCTGTCAGTAGGGGATGTGGTGATATTGAAGTCAGAAGAGCGAAACCGATACTACTGGCCAGTTGGGGTCATAGAGAAGCTAATTGTCGGGCGTGATGGCGTAGCTCGTGCAGCTAAGGTACGAACTCGGAAGACCGTCCTGGAAAGAGTCATACAACATTTGTACCCTCTGGAATTGTCGTGCGACAGATCAAAGGACGCAACGCCTCTCAACTCTACCGCACCGCCATTCAGGCCCAGACGGGATGCAGCAGCTGCAGCAGAGTTAACTTATCCAACATATTGCTAATGATGACCAGTGAACATTAAATTTGAGACACTCATATAGACTGAACTTTGAACTGAACATTTCATTTGTTGCGTTACTCGATTAATGCCGTTTGTTTTTTTGTACTTTTCGTGAAAGCTAGGTTTCCTTAAATATTACATATGCCTCGTAAACGAGCCATATGGGGGGAATGTGTTTCGGAAACTGTTAGGCCGTGATTGACATTTAATTAGCTTTCTGTCACTTTGTTCACAATGTAGAGTTCTATAATGGACATTTGATCTTTGGGAATTTGATCTTATTATGCCATCGATATTAGAACACGTTTTCACTTCGAGACTAGGTTTTTTTCAGAACAACATCGGGACTAGTGTATATCTGTGAGTACTGTGAAATAAACGGGGTTTGACTGTGATTTCTGAGTGTTGAAAATTATTACACGGAGGCACTTTTCGACACAAATCGGGCTTCAAATCACGCCTTAATATGCCTGAGTATTTTTGGAAGGACCAACGAACAACACAAAGAAGTGCCGGATCCTGACGGATGTATCAGCAAATATAACTAATCAGTGTAGCAACTAAAAATAGCAAAGCTTATTTTACGGCTTAAAGGCCACTTAGTCTTCAATACTTTGTTGTACATAATAGCACGGCCTATAATTCTTGAAGGGATTATATCATTTATTCTTCCAAGAAGTTATACCATGCTGTAAAGAAGGAAAAATAAATCCTCTAGACTTCCACAAGACTTTATTCTTGATGTTCTCCTTACAGATTCAAGACTTTCCGACCGACTTTTAGACTGATTTTCCGACTAATCTTCTAACAGATTATCTTCCGAATCTACAACCATGTGCGAACTAAAATTCCGAGATCAAATGTCAATCAAGACATCGTGCTCCGATTGGGTAACTAGACAAAAGATACAAAATCACGTGCGAGTAACGAAATCTATTTCTGACACATGCCTTACGAATGACATTGGAAATGACATTGTAATGGTTGCAGCTATTGTCAGGAAGCAAATGAAGCAGAAAATACTTTGTGTTAAACAAGGCAACCATTACACGTCATCAAATCCAAAATGGCCGCCTCCGGGAAATTTAAAAGCGAAAATAGGCGATGATGATATCCATTTTGTGTACACTTAAATGTAATATCCACATCGTAAAACATAATTTGAAATCTAGCAATTGTTGCCTGTAATTTACCGTCAATTTGTTGTAAGGGTGGAGTTCTTCAAGCAAGCTTACTCAATCTTTGTATATATAATTTACGAACTAAGTTTTAAGTCTTTTCACAGCAAAGCCGGTGTTCTATATCTCTTTGTTTCGTTTAAATGCGCAACTTCCGGAAAACTGATTCCCCTATAATACCTTTTAAAACTTATTGCTCGGGCTGCCCGCGTCTCGCGGGTCGCCCGGGTCTAAAATTGCTGTCCGTTCTTCTTAGTTTCATCCACAAAGCTCACTTCCGGCGTTTCTGCGCAAGCGCTAACTATTTTTAACAACTCACTACAACGATAAGCGATTAGTTTTTACAAATGTACTTGCGTGACTTGTAACTGTCCGAGAAATGTTCATTTCTTATGTTTCAAATGACCCTGGATTGACGTATTTGTAAACAGTTTCATTCTGCTAATTAATTTTCTACTCACATTTCAACGAGACTCCATTAACGTTCATGCGAAAAAATCCTACATCGTTCGATAAGCGTTTCCTTTCTCGAACAATTATCCATCGAAGCGAAAACAAGTGTGCTTAGTTTTTTTTTGGAATCAATACACTATTTTGATCATATTGCATAACGATAAATGTTCCTGCCTGTGACGCAGCTAACCCGGGTTCGATATCTTTTAGTGGTATATATCACGGGCTTTTTTTTCTGTTTCTCTTTTTCTTCTTCTTTTAGAAATATTTTTTACAAGTGTTATAATTATTGTTCTCAATGGTTGAGCTGTAAAGCAATTTTGTAATTTTAGAGGAATATATGTTGATAGGGGTCTAAAGAAATAGACTCCAACACAAGCTAAGCGCAATGCGTCCGATGTAAGAAAGACAGACTTCTCTCTATTCTTTTGTTTAGTGCTAAATTAGGGATACAATACTGTTTTTTGCAAGCCCGAGTTTAGGCTAATTGTAGCCTTTTGTTTTAGTATGCGATTATTATCGTAAAACCTCAATAAAATAAACTTATCAGTCTTCAGCTGTCAAAGTACTTACTGGCCTATTTGTAACGAGAATTTTACGTTTCTGCACTTACAAGAAGTTAATAGAAAAACAAGAAACGAAAATAGCCAACAAATACTGGAGAATATTGGATATGGCCTGGGAGTAACGCCATAACCCACTCTAATGATAGTCAAAAAATGAACATAGCTACAGCAAAGGTAATTAAACTAAAGCTACATGTAAGCGTACCAGGGTGGCCAGAAGAAACCTGCACCAATAAACCCCGTAGGGAAAAAAGGACAGGAAATCTGGGACGGGCCAGGCACATCTTACGTCCCCGCCAGGACTCTATATGTTAAATAAATTACTCAAAATTACAAAGCCAGCAAAAGCGAAAATCCAATTGCGATTAAACAATCCCCAACGAATACTGGAAAATATATAATGATATAAGGATAAAATATATATACGAATATCTTAGACAACTAAATGGAAAGCTCCTTAGATACGGCTAAACGCTCGCTAAGATCATGCTCAATATATCTGTGCTTAGTGGATTCACACCTCCAACCAGCATGAATATCTAACAAGTCACCAGCTATTCTCCTACAAGCCGGATTTGAAGCCGCGCCAGACTTCATATGGTCTGATATGCTTCATAAATTCCCCCCTTAAAGTGGAAACAGAAACACCCAAACTACAATGAAAATACTCCTTAGACTTAGCTTTGACAATTCTGCGAACTAATGGGAAGGCAGAGGAAGACTGTGGCAAAAGCTTAACCAACCGCTCGGTCACGGCTACAGGACAAGTAACCTTGCCGGTTCTAGCGAGAAAAGCAGTGTGGTCTTCCCTATACTGGTCGTTTTTGCGCTGAGGCAAATAAACTGACATATGATCACTATGTATTGAGACATCACGCAGTGCTATATTCCTAATCTCGTCAATGCGAAAAAAGCCTGCAAAACCAACTAAAAGAATAAATAAATAAAAAACGAAGATCGGAAAGTGAAGCGCTTGAGGCAAAATGCGTAGCAATCGCCAGTACGGTGCTAACCGACAGCGGCTCCTTAGGCTGAACAGGTCGGGCAAGCCTTCTTTTGGCGCCTTCTAACGCAAACTTTACTAAGGGATGGCTAACAGGACAAGCCTCAAAACCGGCCATTGCGTGGCCCCACTTAATAGCATAAACGGCAGATTCTATAGAAGATACACCGATGTTATTCTCGGAAGAACGCTTAGCTAGCTCGAAGATAAACAATGCGATATGCAAAGGTTTTGCTGGAATAACGGGAACACCAATCTTCGACAGAGCC
>JAEMWC010000352.1:527500-582500 GCA_016490735.1 Pachyseris speciosa
CTAGCTAATAATTAGAACAATTCTCACGCTTCGACAATTCTCAGCAAACCTTCGAGCATCAAAGTCTCCTCCTTTTCTGAAAACGTCCGACGCATATGTGTCGAATGTTCACTTGTCTATGACATGATCTCGAATATAGTGGTCTTCTCTATCACCGAACGGCTAACCGCACGCTGACGAAGCCGACAAACAAACTGATCAACGGTTTCACTGATTTCCTGTGCAATCTGCAGAAACATGTGCCTCTCAAACGGAACGTTTGCCTTTGGAACGAAGTAGTCATCAAGTGTCTGCGAAACCAGTGCTTCTAACGAACCGACACCTAGAGAAACAGAAACGCTTCCAACACCTCCCGGCTCGCTGGTTGAACCACTAGCGTTAGCTCCGCTCATCTCGCCGCCGCTTATAAACCGCCGTTGAAAAGAGAAAAATCTCGACAAATACCTCCACGAAACCGCGAGTGAAAAAGAACGATCCTTGTCGTTTACTGTAGAATCCCGAAACACAAATAGAGACCGCCAGCGAGTACTTCCAACACGTTTATTCTTCGAGGTCACAACACACTATACGTCATTTCCGTCACCAGTTGTTGCGGTGCACATTGAACGAAAGCGGTGTGATGAGGCCGTAAATCTCCTTTGCCAAAAATGTTAGTTTCCCGACCGTTTCAACAGAATTCTTGTTCAATTTGGCTAAAAAGTGAAAATTCCAAACCATATACGAAAAATAAGGCCTTTTCATTGAATTTCGTGTTAGTTACGGGGAATCGAAAAATTGAGCCTAAATCGGTTTCCTCCCTTTCCTCTTCTTGTACTGTAAGCCAACCTTTTGTAACCGTGCGCGCCCACAGTACTTTGGTCCGCGGTACATGCAAATAAACATTGCTGAAACCGTACCAGAAAGAGACAGGATCGGGGGATATAGAAGGATATGGAAGCAGAAAACATTCACAAATCAGAAGGATTAGATTTCCACAATCTTTATCGTACAAAGTAAACATATTTTGGAATTAACAAGGTGAGACTTTGTCGCGTATGATCGAACAGAACTCCTCTGCACCCTGTGACCCCAGCAATCAAGATGGTGCAGTTACATGAACATTCACGGCATACGTCAACTGCAATGATAGAAAAGGAGGCAATGCTATCGCACTGTAAAGCCACAACAAGTTGGAATCTCTAATAGGTTAGTTATCCGTCTCATTAAGAATCCTTGAATAAAACCATTTGTATTGTAATTAAAGTTCAAAAAAATTTTTCTCAGATAGAATTTTAGTTCTGTCCATTTTGGGAGGGGGAGAGGGGGGCGGGGGGGGGGGGGGCGGTGCGGGGGAAGAACTGTATAGAAAATGTAAAGAAAAATTCTCCAGACGTGGTTAAAATGGTTTCCTCAAAACGTCTGATAACATTTTCAACTATGAAAAATATTTTCATTTTACATTTTCGTCAAGACATTCTCCCCTAAAATCTCTCAAGAATAGAGGAAAAGTTACATCTAACACAACAATACATTAATTTTGCATTTCGACTGTTATTGTCTTTAAGGTGCTATGGTACCCTAGAAAATGTATGGAAATCATAGCTTTTTTTAGTAAAAGTGAGTTGGGGGGTGGGGGGTATTAAATCCCTTATTTCTCCAAAGATTTTGATGGAGGACTGGGTATTGTTATGCATGTTCTTGTCACGTGACAGCTGATCACGTGGCTATACTCGGCTCATTTGAATTCACTCTCTGGTCGGCCGAATCATTTACAGAATTTACCTTGGAATGTGTCAAAATTGCCCTTAATTACTGTGTTTTGGGCCATTTGCTGGTGCCGGAGCTCATCATCAAGGGCTGAGAAGGCTTAAACCTTGCCAATTCTAAAGAACCGCTTATTGGCACTGCGAATAAAACAAACGTTGTTCGAATGCTCGCCTGAATCTGCTGACAGTTTGTTGTTCGTGGACAAGGAGCCTAAAAGCAGGGCTCCAATCTTCACTGGCGGAAGTTTCATTGAATGTGAAGGTGCCCGAACAACTTTTGGTGCAGGATTGAAGCCTGGTCTGAGACTTAAAGGGGCAGTGTCACGCTATTGTACCATCACTTTAAAAAGCTTAAAACTGCCAATGCATCAGTGGAAACCTTAAAATAATGGTCTAGTTTTGCTGCCAAAGACTGTAGTACTGCATTGACACCATAAACTCCTGTATTCCATCAAAGATGACGAGGATGGAAATGGATTGAAATTTAAAACAAATTGCCAGTTTTTTCAAAAATTTAAGCTATGCATTGAAAAATCGCCAAAAAAATTTTAATGGTTAGCTCTCCCTGCTAGAATTTCATTGGAATTCATCTTGCTGATTCTGTAGGAGCATTTGTTTGCACGATAACAGGTAGAAGGCAGTAATTTTGGCAGAATTGAACCAAAAACAGCATAAATCCCGGTGACAGTGCTCCTTTAAAAGAAAATGGTAAATTGTTTCAAAGAGCCTTTCCCGCTCAAAGATATGTGGACTCTCCCAGGATGCAACGGGGGCAGATTCTTGCTGTTTGGCTGCTTGGTTGAGGTTGCTGATAAAAAGGGAGCTGAGAGAGGTATTGTTTGCCTTTTTTCCTCACACTTCCTCTTTAATTTGGAAGCAGAAGAGCTGTTTTGTAATGTTTACTCTCTGAATAAAGGATTCAGTCGTAAAAAAGATTTGTTCAGACTGCTCGTTTGCGAGGTAAGATTTTCATTTAATTTATGCACTGGTTTTGAGCTGATATGTTGTTTACATCCCATCTGTATGCTATTACTTTGCTGGAGAAGTGCACTGTCATGTCTGTTTGATTTTTTCCCTTTTCTCCATGTGTAACAAACACTTTTGCTGTGATATTGCTGGAAAAGATGGCAAAACCTGACAACAGCAATTTTTTTCGTGACCCTATGCAGGTTTGAAATTTGAAACTGGCATGGAATTTGTAGATGGCAACAATTATTTACTTTTCATGATTTTACTTTTATCAATTTTTAGGGTCCAAATTAGATGTACACAAACCTTCTATGCAATGAACTAAAATCAAGCCAATCTGTTGAATTGTTCTTTCATAACATTTGAAAAATTGATGGTAGGTATAGGCAGAAACACCCATTTTTGGCAAAGTGAAACTATGAAGAAAATTTTTTTTCTCCCTGCAAATAACGAGAGTCAGTCCACAAGTTTAGGCTCATATCATAGATCTATACGAAGATAATTGGTAAAAAATTGTTTCTTGTCTCACTGACTAAGCATTTTTGCTGATTGCTTGTTAACGAGGAAGCACTATTAAAGACATCTGACAAAAGCTTGTTCTGTTACCATGGCAACAAGAGACTCAAACATCATTGTGTTTGTCATCATTCCTGGCAACGAGTTGCGTGATGGTGGTTTCTCCTGCATGAGCTTGATTTTGGAGAAAAAAGTAGTCTAGGGTACCATAGCACCTTAAATTATACGCTGCATGTGAATAGGCGACAAGCACTAATATTGAGTTTTACGTGGGGAAACTGGTCCGGCAGTCCACGATTGGAGTAAATGGTCGCCAAAACTCCCAATTAGAAAATTACGTGAGAGATGAACTTTTCCCATTTGTGCAATTCACTGTAATTTCCAGAGATAACCTGGAACCATCCGCCAAAAGGCCTGGAAAATCCCAACCGGGGAAAGAGACTACCTTTCAATCGTTCCGTTTTGCCCGGATATTCTCCCCCGAAAGGACCCAAGAAGTTGTGTTCCATTTGAATGTATTCAGAACGGAATTCCCGGAATGTTTTAGTAAATGCCTTTGTGATTAACACCCATTACCTGGCATTGGCCCATTAGGTGTGGGAGTATTTTTGAGGTCATATTCTTCAGTTGCTACTACTATAGATGAGCTGTTTACTTTGAAGGCTCCAAGTTTTCCACTGTCTGCAGCACTTTTCAGAAGTGATATTGCTTGTTCTGTGGTGACATCTCGGTTAAACGCGAGAACGAAAATAACGATTACGCTGCCTGGTCTGAAAGTTCAAGTAAGGAACTTAATTAATGAGATACAAGTAAGGTATAGTAATGACAGCAAGAAAATCTTATGTCTTGAATGCCCACATTGAAATGGAATCGAATAAATCTTGGCCAGATTGTTCACCTACTTTAATCCTACAACACTTATGCTATGAAAGCCGCTGTCACTTTGAAATGCTTCCTTCACCTTAAAATTAAGAGAAAAGAAATTAATATTGAAGGAATCTCAGTGTTTCAGAGAAGGATATGGTTCACAAGAATTGCTTCAAATGACTGTATCAAGAAGATTTCTGATCGAAAGGATTCGTAAACGCAATATCGGTTTTATAACAGTCATCTCCAGAAAACCACCCTAAAAAATATTTATGGTGGCCTTACAATAATTAATTCATGTAATACACCTACATTTCAAAGTAGAAAAGTCATTAAAGGATACTGATTTTTTGTAAACACATATGATGATAACTTGTTGCCCTACTTACTACTTTTTCGAATCTTGCTATCAAGGACTGGGATCTTTCACTTCCAAGGTTCTCGAAATCTTCGTGATATTCTTCGTTAGCTATCGGTATGGTCACGTTTATCAACGTACGCCTTTGCTCTAAAAGATAAATAAAACAACATGGTATCATTAATCGATCGATTCTTGGAAGAAAATTACTTTTATTGTGGATTTAAATTGGCTTCAAAATATATATATTTAGTGAACAAGTCATGGCATGGCTCGGAGTCGAGGGGACTAGTTTTATAGATACACGAAATTCTCCCAAAAAGGGATTTAGGTTCAGTATTGACTTGAAAGCGCTAGCTGTTATGAAAGTTGAAAAAAAATTTAATTATCAGTCAGAGTATTAGCCAGTATTCATTACCTGTTACTTGAAGGAATACACTGGTTTTGTCCTTTCCCACACTGTTCTCTCCACTGCATGTGTACCTTCCACTGTCATGGAACTGAGCGAAGCAAAATGCTAAAGTGCTTCCCACACCGACGATCACATTTGTTTTCCCACGTTTCCAAGTTATAACTGGGGAAGGATTTCCTTCTGACAGGCAGAGAAGAACTGTATTTCCTCCGACGTGGACCGAACTATTTTGATGTTTCATAATTTTTGCTCGATCTGGATGCAAAAGGGAAACGTTCGACTATAAGACATTAGCCTGCGAGTAAACTTTCTATTGGGGTCTCTCGTCAGCTGATTTATTTCGGACGGGAAATATATCTACCGTTAGACCCCAGTAGAGAGCTAGAGTAGGCTAACGTACTTCATACGCGCCTTGTGAACTTTAGATTCCATCTATTGTCACACATTATAAAAGCCATAATTATTGGGGGATTTTGGAAGAAGGATATGTCATTGAGAACGTAACTTCTGCGACTTCACGGGCAAGCTGTCGTACCTTAAAGAGTTGTACGATTTCTTTTTTAGCCGTTTTCTCTACTGATTACTGACTGACCTGACTACTCAGCTCTTAGGCGTATCAAGGTTTAATTGTCACTTTGTAGTAATTTTAGTTTGTAGGACATGCTGCGTAAATGAGGATGAAGTTCAATAGACTACTGCTTAATTGAACAATGAACTTACATAAAACATTTACTTCAAGCGTATGAGCAACTGGATTCCCTACACCATTAAAAGCTGTACAACGGTATGTTCCGGTGTTTGCTCGGTTGATATTTGTAATACTCCAAGTGGGACCCATGTTTAGTAGTGGACTGACACTTCCATTTTCAAACAATCTGACCCAGGTAACATTTGGTACTGGTGACCCAGAAGATTCGCAGACTAACTGGAGACCTGATCCTTCAGGTATTGTCTGATTAGAGCTCACATTAGTAAGTGTGGATGGTGCTGGAAGAGTTAAGGCCATGAGAAAAAGCAGAAAATAAGAGAAGTTAATGTTAACCGTATGTAAAGGTATATGCTGTTTTGATTATTACTAACTAAAGATCAATATGCATTTGTTTTTGTCAAATCATCAATTCGGATAACATTAAATATGTGACTGATCATCGCAGTTATGAACACTACTAAGGCAGTAGTGAAAATAAAGCCTGAAAAAAATTCAGGCTTGTACGGGATTCGAACCCACGACCTCTGCGATACCGGTGCAGCGCTCTACCGACTGAACTAACAAGCCAACTGGGAGCTGGTCGTTTTGTTGGTTTGGTAATATATCCGTGAGTGGTATATTACGAACCACTGCTTTAGTAGTGTTCATAACTGCGATGATCAGTCACATATTTAATCATTAATCCGCAGTTCACATATATGATTTTCATATATTCATTCTCGCATAACATTGTAGTTTCATTTTTATGTTAATTGTTGAACGTTGTCATTGTTTTTGGGAGGTTGAGGAAGATGTACAGACTATATCAGATAACAGAATTAGGCGTGTAGTGTTTTTGAACAACAACAAAAATCTCTCAAAATAGGAACTTAAGAGCTCCACTCTGTCACACACCATGATAATCAAATGGTTGGAGGATTTCAATTTCCATGCTTACCAACGACAGTCACTTGAATGTTGCGTGTCCATCTTTTGCTGCCCCCTCCTACAGTAGTCACCTTACAGGAAAATAATCCCTCATCAGCAGTAGATACATTGAAGATAATAAGAGTTACTCTTCTTGGATTAATCCAGACTAGATTGAACCGATCCTCGTAACCAGCTACTACTTCAGCTATGTTCAATGATGGGAAAATGTTCACAGTCATAACACCATCTAATTGCAATACCATTCCCGAAAGGGGATTCAAATCTGATGCCAGACTAAAGTCCCAGCTTAGAAGCACATTGGTAGATCCTTTAATAAGCTGAATGTTGTTTGTGCGAATCGCACTGTTATCCGCTGTAGTCTCCAGTGGGGAAGGTTCATTCCAAGTGATGGTGCCTTGACCATCTGAAATGAAATATAACAATTATTATTCCACTTTGAGATGTATTAAAGATAAAAAAAGACCACTGTACAGTAGTTCAATACGTGTAAATGTTATGCACCTTATTAGTTATCAAAACAGAGCAAGAAATATATACAGGATTGTACGCCTGTATGTGAAATAAGAATTTTTGTCAGGATTTATTTTTTAAATCCACAGTGCCGTATCCGAGTTGAGAAATCAGCATAACTGTGATAGCCTTCCACAACTTCAATTGTTTCACCTAGAGTTCGTGCATAGAATTACAGCTGAACAAGAAACTTCATGTATCCAACCCTTATAACAATTATTACCCATCAGGTGTACTTTCTTAAGTCTGGCTTCAAGTTGCATCCAACTGGATAATATGCTAATTAGAACATACACGCAAATTCTGAAAACATTTAAGTATAACAGTCAGTATTACACTAAGAAGGATATACAGCACTGTCATAGTTTCTTTCGAGATTTTCTAACTCGGCCTCATTTTTCGATATAGAAATGACTCGCTACTTTATTCTTTCCGGTTTAACGACGGTAGATCGTGTTTTTATTTGTTTATAAACCATGTTTATGTTCTGGCGAAAACAGACACGATCGATGGCTCAAACGTGTGCACTAAATTCAGATTTTATTTTTTCGCTTCAAACATATGCTGAGAAATCCTCATTGTTGGCCACGAACCTCAGTCGGTTAAATTTAACCAAAACCTGTTTATAGGATAAAGAAAGAGTTGGGCTGACTTCTCGCGATTTTAGATCACGGCCAACTATTCAAATACGTGAAAATTATTTATTCATTATCACATATTCATTATTCACGGGTATATTACGAATCAACAACATGACCAGCTCCCCAGTAGGCTTGTGAGCTCAGTTGATAGAGCACTGCATCGGTATCGCAGAGGCCGTGGGTTCGAATCCCGTACAAGCCTGAATTTTTTTCAGGCTTTATTTTCACTGCTGCTCAAGTAGTGTTTATAACTGCGATGATCGTTCACATATTTATTGATATTACTATTGTCTCAATTTTAATTAAAAGTTTCGTGATTAGTCCACCGGAAACCGAAGCGTTGTAGCTTCATACAGTCAAGGCTGATTAGAAATGTTTTATATAAATTAACTGTAAAGTAACGAAAAAAATAAAAATAAAAATAAAAAAGACACCGTTTTGAAACCTCAGAAATCTCAAGCAAGTTAACAGGTCCTATTATGGCTTTTGCCTCGAGATAAAAGTGACTTGAAACTTGATTTGGAGTCGGCGGACGGTGAACTGAATCGCAACTGAAAATAGCGAGCGAGCAGAGGATTAAAACCAAGTGAACCACGCATGCTATCCTTCTACAAAATTGCATTTATTCGACTGCTAAGGCATGGAATGGATAGATATTATTAGGTAAGGCAACCAGGCTTTTAGCGATGTATCACTGCTTCCTTATAGACTGATTATAGCCAGAAGAGTTGCCTAAATCGTGTGTTATTTCTTTGTACTGTTTCATTATTTGGAGTGTAGTTTTCGTTACTTACCAGTTAAGGAGAAATTAATTACGAAGTATGCAAGAAGGACGCCGACCATTCTCAACACTAGAGACGATTTTTGTAGATTTCATTCGGTTCATGAACTACGTCAGTATATTCAGCTATGAATTTTCGCAGAAGCTGAAGTGAAGCGGAATAAACTGACCTTTCCTGTCACAAGATACAATGTCATCCGCATGAGAGGGGTGCGGCGGAGTGAAGGAAAAAGAAAAATGGACATAGACTGACGGTAACCAGTGCAATATTGTTGTCACATTGCTACATAACGTGTTTTCGCACAATTCTGCAACTGTTCCAAAGCAACAAAGTAGTTTTGGTTGGGGGTTAGTTCTTCGTATCTCGATCAGTCGTTTTAGTTCCCTGTGAATCCAGGTTTTGGTATTTGCCCCCCCTCCCCCCCCCACCACTCCCCCCCCCCACCCCCTCCGACCAGCCAACAGCATAATTGAAATTGAAAGAGTGATTTCACATGACGTCACGGCGGCTGTGTTGGTGTCCCAAAACAAAGAAACGATGGCCAGGTTGGTGTCCCAAACTAAACCTCTGCGAATTGAACTCTATTTTTTATGAAAATACTTTCTTTTGTTTTAGTAAACCAATATGGCGGGTAGGCACGTGAAGGAAAACGCTCTCTCCGAGGGAACCTTTAAAACAGCAACAAGTCCCAACAGTAGTAAACGGAAACGGCATTGCATTAAGATGAACACTTAAAAAGAGGTTTTTTCTCTGTTTGTTTGTTTTTTTTTTGTACAACCAACGGACAACATAAAGGAGTACCGAAATGTTGCTAATAACGTCGCAAATAAAAATAGCAAAGCTGATTTTACCGCTGAGGCCAGTATGTTTTTCGTTGTGCATGGTCCATCAACACGGCTTTTTCCGATTCTTAAGAAATTATATTAGTTATTCTTCGAAGACTTCGAAGAAGTCATATCGTGCCTTCAGTACGAATCACTGGAAAATACAGTTACCCTTAATTGCAGTCAATAGCGAAAATTAAAATAAGTCCGTTAACGAGAAGGGTTTTCGTTCGAGAGCTCAAAGGTGAGTAAGTTCTATGGTGTCAGAGTTACTCGATCCTTTCACGATTTACTAAACAAGTTAAGAGCTATTACAGCGAGTGAAGTATGTGGGCATTGGTCGGCGTCTAAGGTTGTTTTCTGTTTGGATGAGTAATTTCCGGAAAACTGATTCTCCTGCTTAAAACTCAGTAAATTCAGTAAGCTTTGAGCTCTCTCCAAAAAGCGGAGCTCCACGATTATTATCATTTTTTAGTGGTATTGAGCAACTTCGCATGGCTTTCCTTGCGCAAATAATTTCTGTTTAGAGCAGTCAACACGAATTGACCGCGGTTCAAAAACCTCATACAAAACATTTTAAAAAACATTACAATAAAACAATACACGACGCGTATGTTTGTTCGAAAACCAATTTAACAATCAAAAAACGATCAAACATTTTCATCAAATATTTCGCGTTACGAACAAAAGTTTGATCGTTTAGCCACCTCACCCAACAAAGCTTGCACAGCCGGTAAAAAGCAACCAAATGAACCACATAACGTCGAAATTTCAGCGAAATTTACGCAAAAAATCGTTTTGTGGACTCACTCTGTCTAGTGTTTGGTCAAACATTGTTTGTGCGTTTAGCCACTCAACGTTATGTTTGACAACTGACGATGTTGGATGAAGATGTTTGATCGTTTAGCTGGGGCTTTAATCCTTAATTTTACGAGGACTCATTGCGATTACGTGTTAACAAGATAAGGGCAAAATTTTCTTAACGCTGTTGAGGCACCGAGGTCGAAAAACAATCAGCCAAAAAACAGTCAGCCAAAGACTCGTTCGCTTGCAAGTAAAACAACGGAACAAAACAAACAAACAATTGAACTACTTCGTTGTGTCAAAAACGAGTGGAGATGATTGTTATTTATATCCAGTCGAGAGAAAAAGACAATTTTCATTCCTGAACAAAAGTAACAACGATTAAACCAAATATTAAACTTCAATGTATTTAATTCACCTCACTGTCCTGTGTTGTAGGGGTTTCCACCACTTGAAAATACGTAAGCTTGTCCACTTTAGTACTAGCCTCCTACGCAGACGTCTTTTGGCTCGTCACGCAATCTTTCCTCCCCAACAACGTCTGCTGAAACGTATGGCGTTCCGTTGCGGACATAAATGTCAAAACTAAAAATATAATTCTGTTTGATAAAGAAACAGCCACATTTGAAAATGATAGATTGAAAGAAAAAATTAAGAATGAAATACTTTTTTACTCTACGAATTAAAAAAAAAGTCTAATTGTAACAGTGAAAATTGAGTTTAACTTCGAAACGAAAAGTGCAATGAGTCGTTGACAAAATGAGTGTCCAAAAAAAAAAAATCTTAGATCGAGAGGAAGCGGAAATGCTGTTGCGACCACCGGATGTACTCGTAACATGACGTCGCAGGAATAAGAGTTGCTTGAAAAGCATACGCGAAAATTTTGAGGGGATTGCCAACCGCGGGAAAAACCGAGAAAATGGCGGAGCAACACGCGGCCACTGTTCAGGATATCGTTAATGCAGTCATTCATAATTTGCAGCGTTTGCCGTCTGTTTCGATGCCTTCGACCAATACTGGCAATACGGCTACTACAACTTCGTCGATCTCAGCCGAACTAAACAGATCTTTCCAGATACCTCGTACATGTACATCTACCAGCACGAGCACAAGTGTTGCTCCTTCTACGAGCGAAGCCATCAGGCAATTAGCCGGGAATTTTTCGGCTAGCACCAATTACGGAAGAGTTTCCATCACCAGGCGCGTACGGTCGCGTTCAAGCTGTGGCCGATTTCAACCCTATCATCATCGAAGGAGTGGTTCAAACCAGAGATCCTGTCTCAGGGTGGTTGTGACAGGATCTACCCTGCGCAAGGAGTGAACCACGCGGGTCCTCTGAACTACCAGTCCTTGTTGCCTTAATGATTCCTAAACCATCCTAAGACCTGCCGCAGGTGTGACTTGAAGTACTCGATTGACGAGGTCGTCGCGCTCCACGTCAGATATATTGGAAAACTCTCTACCCTCGACTCGCATCCCAAATTCATGTCGCCGCCGTCGTAAAGTCCTACCCGAGACTCTAAGAATACGAGCTATATCGTTCCAGCGAAATCCACAATCTCGGTGAAGTGCCTCCAACTGTTCCCCACTAAACGCGGCCGCCCTGAAGAATCAGATTGTTCACGAAACAGAATAGCACCTTCTCCACCACCAAGTTGTCCTCAATTTTCTTCCTCAATCGCCCAGTATGCGAAGCAACGGGACTGAAAATGAACTCGCCACACACTTGCTCGGTTGAGCAGGTGGTTTAGCTGAGCTATGCGGTTCTCTTGGGAATCTTCTCGTCCGTAAACTTCACTAAAGCGGGCTATCAGCGTTGAAAGTGTACGCTCATATTCGTCTTATCTTCGAACCAAAAATTCTGAGGAGTCACAAGACGATGAATTCAACTGTTCTTCTCCAGTTTCTTTGAGCCTTCCTAGAGAGAGGAAAAAGTCCTCGAAATTTGGCAACCATCGCGCCATCTTGAGAACGAAGCCACGACTCGCCTGTGACGTCACTGCCCTGTGGCTGTCTGGTTACATCCGGTTACAGCAATTTTTATTTCCGCTTCCTCTCGATCTCTGTTTTTTTTTTTTTTTGGACACTCATTTTGTGAACGGCTCATTGCACTTTCCGTTTCGAAGTTGAAGTTACAACTAGACTTTTTTTTATTCGTGGAGTAAAAAAGTATCTCATTCTTAATTTTTTTTCTAATCTATCATTTTCAAATGTGGCTGTTTGTTTTTCAAACAGAATGATATTTTTGGTTTTGACATTTATGTCCGCAACGGAACGCCATAGAACGAGTGGCACATTCCTTTCCCATTGTTTAGCAAAGATCAGCCGGAGTCCACGTGAAAATTACTACAGAGCCAATCGGAGCTAGGTTTTCCTGCGATGTCAATCAAAAGCAGTGTTGAGACCCCTTAAGGCAATTTATGTTTCTCCGCGAATTCCTTTCCAACTCATAACTTTTAAACTCCAAAAAACATATATTGGAAATAATTTTTCCTCTGTAGTTCCATTATAATCCCTACTGCGAGTATACCAGTGTTCGGCAAGGGTTCTGTGGACATACCGGGCAGATCGAAAATGCCTTGGAAATCGATTTTTAAAAGTGTGTTTTTCTTGAGCGACGCGTTCGTCTGTTCCCAATGTTTATATAAGCGGCTACTTCGCTTCAAAAAAATTAAAGCAGACCTGCGAGCAGTTCAAGAGGAGATTAGGGAGGAATTTAAGAAAGCTGTAATAAGAACGACGCGGTTACGGCGAGATTTAACTAAAACGGAGGTGGATGTTTATACTGCGCTGATCGCACTTTCAACAAACGTACCGAAGCAAAATCAATCTGTCACCTTCCCTACCACTTTCATTTCTTTGCAAGAAGACAATGGTGAAAGTTCTGCATTATCGGAAGGTCGCGAAAGTCAATCTGGGTTCATTTTGTCAAGTGCCGAGGAAATAAAAATTTTAGTCCTTAAACACCGCCGCTAACAAACGAAGCCGGCTTGTTTATCCTACCTTCACCTATTTCGATGCCTATTTGACATCTACTCCGATTCAAAGTGCCTTGCTCTGAAAATCGGGGACAGGCCATTAGCCCTACGAAAGTTGGAATCATGGAACTATGAAACCACTGTTTAAAATATGGCACGTAAAGCCTAGTTCACACTTGTGACATAAGCACAAGCGTAAGCATAAGCATAATGATGTTGACACTAGCGACTTACGCATGTGCAGTGCGAGTCACGTCGGTGGATAGACAAGATGGCGCTTATGCTTAAGCTTATGCTTATTTCACACCGGTTCCCACTTGTGAAATAAGCATAAGCATAAGCACAAGAAAAAGGAAAATGTTTCTTTTTCTTATGCTTATGCTTATTTCACCTCAATGCACACTAGCATTTTCTTATGCTTATGCTTACGTTTACGCTTATGCTTATGTCACAAGTGTGAACCAGGCTTAATGTTGAGTGTCACGTCCAAGACTGATAAATTAGTGATTTTCCGAACCCGGCCGGTAAATTTATGAAGACATCCATCTTTTTATCCACAAAATACACCATACCCCTCAGATCGACAATCATACGCGTTGAAACGCGAAGTTGATATCCGCCGCCGGTGTTGTTTTGAGATCTCTCGCGCGAGAAAATGTCCAAGTCCAAAGTACACCTCCAGTATTGGGAAGTGCGCTCTGATTGGTCTACGTAAAATCCCGCTCTTTTCAGCAGACGTTGTTGGGGAGGAGAGATTGCGTGACGAGCCAAAAGACGTCTGCGTAGGAGGCTACTTTAGTACAAACACGCATCCGCAAAAATAGCAAACGGTTTGTCCAAATAAAGAACTTCTTCCACAGAGTTTGAGCTACTCGTTCCTCCCATTAACACCGATGAACTGCTTCCTTGGTGAGCTGCAACATGCCGCGGTGAAGTGACAGCAAAGCCCTTGGAGCGTTAAATCATTTTGTTTTCAACCACATAATCGATCCAAGTTTGAAGCTTTTCCTGAAAAAAACATTTCGCTCTCCCTTTTTATCACTTGAAAATTCACCTTCCGGAGTATCTTTTAACAATTTTTAATTTTTATGCTTTTACGTGAATTAAAAGACAAACTTAGATCGAAGAAGATGAAATTGTTTTGCTCAAATTGAGGAAACCAACTGAATGAACTGAATGTGAAATTTCGAGCCGCACGGCAGAAAGCGCGTGAAAAAGTAAGCCTCCTATATGTAACTGAGAAGCGAGGTGGTCCTCAGTCAGGCAGACTGGATGACTGGATGGCTGGCAGGCTGTTCAAGCTATGCAAAGTGTTCTACTGAGGGCAGTGGGGTGGGGTATTTGTGACGAAAAAAAATAATAATCCAAGCTGCTTTTAGACCAAAAAAATGCATACTAACATATCTAAGGGAGAAGATTATACAGGATTGAGAAAGATATATCTTGATCCTTCTGGGTCCAATATTAAATGAAAATTTAATTCAAGCTCAACTCAAATCACCCACCCTCCCCTCGTCAACCCCTGAAAGTTCAATGGTCGCCCCCAAACAATGTGACTTGGCAAGTTGCGAGCGAGATGGGAAGTTGAGGTGCGAAGTGGTTGTTTACGGAACAAAAAGTCAGTATTTCTTCTTTGTTTTAATTTGTATACACCTACAAACACGTTGCGTGCGAGCGGGGATCGATAGTCAGAAAAATATAGTTGACTTTGATCGCGAGCCCGTATCTCCTAGTGATCGCACGATTGTGTGACTTTGAGATAACTTTGAAGCATTCTTGAGCAAACCTGAGCAAACTGAGTACAATTTGATCTAATAGAGTTTCCTTGAGAATGTCTTCTCATTTTAGCAATGTAAGTAGCGTTAGAACTATGTTAGTCTTGTGAAACTCTGAAAAACAAAACAAAACCAAAAACGAAAAAAAAGCTTCCTTGAGAATTGGTTCACTGGAACGTGGAATTAGCTCAGACCACCAAAATCTGAACTTGATTTGGGCTGAACAAAGCTGAAATGGGGAACAGTTTACAACAATACAGATTTGTTGTTGGCATGCATTGCGTTTATGTATCAGTCAATTCCAAAAGCGACCATCCCCCGCGCAAACACCCAGGCATTTGACTTTTTTGAAAAATTTTGGTCAAATGCCCCACTGTGTTTCCAGTTTAGACTGTCAAATGCCCAACCGCTAGGGCCTCAAAAGGGGTCAAATCCCCGCTGTTGGGGGCATATCTTATCCCAAACCATTTCCCAACTATAATGGAACGCTTATTCAAAAGAAGAAAATTTCTATACAATTTGTTGCCAAAAAGGATCGACTCAATACGTGAACTCGGATATCCAAAGTCTCTTTAAATTTAACAGCTCCATTTAATTACAGGTAAAGGTTACCTTTTAATACAGAAAAAAGTAAACAATTTAGAAAACCTAAAGAAGAGAACTCAAATCAAGTGTATGCTTAATAAATCTTAAGCAGATCACTCGTTGCATGAAGCATTTTGTCACGCTCTCCGCTCATAATAAATATTTTGATCTATTCCAAAAAAAATCGCTTACTTACCTTTGCAAACGAAATCTAAAAAATTGCTCGCTAAAACCGCTTTTCTGACTGTTTTGTCCTTACTCCACACTTTGAATAAAGGCATATTGAATTATTATAACAGAAGCAGAGCGAAGGGTGAAGGGAGCGAAGCGGCTCCCGTGGTGAATGAATGAATTTTCGCGCGAGACGCGCGAAATCCTTTACATGGCGGCCGCTGACCAGTGTTTAGCCGATAGTCAAATGCCCCACCGGGCGGGGACTCATGTCAGGTCAAATTCCCTGCTGTTCGAGGCTACCCTCTGGTCAAATACCTGGGGTATGCCCGTCGGGGGGGGGGGGGGGATGGGCGCTTTTGGAATTGACTGATACATTATTTCGCTGTCAGTGAGTATCGAGCATGCTTCAAGGGAAAATTCTGGTGTTCTGTGCTCCTTTATTTACCAGTACTGAAACGTGTGATTCGTTATTTGGAACTAACCAACAGGAATCGTCTCTGGCTTCCACAAATATTTTTGTATCGCTTCTATATCCCTGAATTAATTCGACTTGCTAACGATGTTGAGACAAACCCAGGCCCAGTTGTGACTGACTTTGATTCCAGTAAAACTATTTGTGCTCCTTACTCACAGTCTAGTATTCTTTTTGGTGAAAACCGAGGGAAACAATGCGTAGCAAACTCTTTAATTTCCACTGTTTATCAACACCATAGACTGATTCGCAGTGCTGCTGATATGGCTCGGATCTCGAGTTACATATAGGGAATTCTTTGTACGGCTTGTTGTCAAAGTGCAGTTAGCAAGCGTTTTTGCTTCTGTGTGAATTACCAGAGAATGTGTCCGCATTCAACATTACTTTTAGCTTGCACTACAGTGAAAGTTTGGCAGGGAATGTCAAAGGTCATTTAATGAATAGCATAACTCAAGGTGATGAAGGTTTACAACCGTATGTTTCTTTAACCCTTTACTCCATAAGAGTGACTTATAGATATTACTATGTCTAACGCCAGACGATTTTACTCGTCAAAAGGAGATCCCTTAGGGGTTAAAGGGTTAATGGAGGCCCTGGAATCCAGTCTTTCCTGCATGAATTATGAATCATGTTTGCTTACAGTTAAATTTAGCACTGTGGCTATTTTTAAAACAAGCAAGAGTTTATTTAAAATTTTTGATTCCCACAACAGAAAATGTTTAGGGGCAATTTGATACGTCAGGAACTGCATAGACGTATAACTTCATATAAGAATGTTGTTGAAGAAACACAGGTATAAATAAACTGTTTGTTACCCCATGCTTTCACACGTCCTTCAGCAAAAAATAAATTAATTGAAAATATTCAAAAGACAACAAGTGCCCATCAAACCACTTCTGATTTAAGTAATCAGGCCCGGCCAGGGGGGTTAATGGGATACCAACATACCCAGTTTTTTCTCTATAAGATACCAATATACCTTAAAATTGTAAAACGTATGATACTTAATACCTAAAATCATTTGAAGCATTTAATTCATTGCTATATACCGAATACCTAAAATTCAGGAAGAAGCAGATACTTTATACCGGAATCAGGTAAAATAAAAATACCGTATACCTGAATTAAAATGGCCCTAGATACCGTATACCCAAAACCCTTGGCAGGGCCTGAGTTATCTACAAAAGACTGAGATATCAAGCTTGCAATAAACGGTCTTGACTTTTCTTTAAAACCTCACTGTCTTTGGATAAATTCGTTTTAGTACTTGGGTTTAAGATATATATGCATTCTTGATATTTGAAATAAAATGACGAAGGATCGCTACAAATTTCTCATTCTTCAGAAGTGAATATGCATGTATCACATGTACGACTACGTACGCAATGCGTACCTATTTTTTCGTTTTGGTGTCTCGTTTTGGTTCAGTTAATCTTGCTTGAGCCTTCGATCCAATCGAAAGCCAGTACCCGGTCAGTGGTCAACTTAAAAAAAAGCAGCTGACCTCGATGAGCTCTAAACTCGAGGCAGCGATACGCACACGTGATACTGGTCAGCGGATGCCTTGTTTTGACAGGTGTCAATTGACCATAACATAGATGTCCAATATCAAAGATGTGCGCTGTAAACTAGCTGTTCGGGTGCTGGTCAGGTGGAATATCGCCGCCATGTTGGGCTCAAGTGTTGACTAATGCTCCAATACCTTCTTGCTAATGATACAAACTTTTTTCTTAACAATACTAACATTCTAAATTTAGAAACTAACTTAAATGTAGAACTAGAAAAGGTGAGCCAATGGTTATATGCTAGCAAATTATCTTTAAATATTGAAAAAACTAGCTTTGCGGTATTCCATTCTCCGCAAAGAAGAATAGCTCATAAGTTTAATCTTAGTCTCTCCAATATGTCTGTTAAATCTGATAATCAAGTTAAATATTTAGGACTCATTTCTGATTCTAATTTTATTATTATAAATATTGCATTCACTCTTTGTTTTTCTCCCCTCAGTTTACAGCAGTCATGCAAGAAGCACGATAATCACGACACTTTGGCGTAGTGTGATTTTTGTTACTTATTTAAATGCATCGAGTCTAACTTGGTCAATAACAGATATGTTTTGTAGTATCTCGATGAATTTTTTCCTTATTTGGCCGTTTTTGTGATAGTAAATGTCTGTTTTAAAGCTTCACTGATTAACGAGGCTGCCGTTTTCCAAAATGTTGCGTTCGCGCAATACAAAGGTCAGTAGAACTAACCGGCAGAAAAGTTTACAGGCATCAACTGACAGATTGACCAAACGAGTGAATCTTTTCACCAACAGACGTCTAAAAGTCGCTCGTAGCATTCATGTGTTAACAAGCAACCAAATGCACTTATTCCCTAAACAAATTGCTTCATCATCATCATTTTATTTGGTAATGCAGGCTACAAATTTGCAGCCAGTAAGGCTGATGTGGACCTAGAAATCACTAAAAAAAAATCAAATGATATATCCTATACTAATAAAATACAAAATTGATTTTTAAAGAGAAACTATCTTAAAATTTATAAAGTTAACTGATAAAATGTCGCATTTAATAAAATAATAAAAACTCATAGGAAGTATCTAATAATAAAAATAACCACTGTTCTTATTCCTTATCATAATAGCTTCCTTATCAAAGGAAAAATTATGGATATAGGACGAAAATACTCTGTACTGGAGAAAATGTCTACCAGCTTCTGAAATAACCGTTTTGATGGACACGAGTTGATATAGTGCTAACTTTCTTTTTCAAAAAGGTAATTTGTAATCCGTTTAAATCTTGTCCATCCTTCACCGTCCTCGCCATATTTGTATTTATTCTTGTCTCTTTGGTTCTTATCTTCCCTGAAAATTTGTTATTTCACTGCTTCGCATTATTTAAATGCATTTTTTGATATCTCTAATAATGACCCTAAATATCGTGACCGTGCTCCTTTAAGGATTAATATGATGCTTACACATTATGGGTCGGTTATTAAAATGTGGTTTAGATGTTTTTAACAAAACCGCGTTCTAAGCCATTTTCAATTTTGCCAATAATCATATCTAAACATTTTCTGATGCTGATGGTAACAACAAGGCTTACATCCTAAGCTAGAAAACTATTAACATACTTAAAATAAACCACTTATAAACAGATCTGAAGGCCCACAGATTGCCTTAAGCCGTAGCCTCCTACGCAGTCGACGATTCCCCTCAAAACTACTTCGTGGGAGTCTGCTTAAGCAGCGGCCTGAGGGCCTGTTTACATGGAGGGAGGGTGCCCCGGCTAACCGAATTACCAGGCTAACCGAGATACTCTTGGAGGGCCAACGTTTCATACGTTTCTTTAGAAAACACAGTGAAGCGTTTACAAGCTAGACGGGGTAGCCCGCTTTCTCGGGGTACCCTGTCTACATGTTCGGGGCACCCTTCTAGGCGGGCTAGCTTTTTGCCATGGAAACGGTTCGAGCCAGGCTATCCCGGCGAGCAGAGTTGAGAAGACCCTGAAAGCAGCGATATACTCTAGGTCAGCTAACTGACTGACTGACTCTCGGGACAACGATCAATTACCAGAGTGCAAAATAACGACCCTACACACTAACAAGCGGCCGCTAGCGTAAGGAGCGATAAAAAATTGAACTTATCCGCCGTCCGGTTGTTATGCTTAGCGACCGCTCAAAAGATAGGTCACTTGCTATCCCGTTTAGGTGAGTTGCATGTAAATGCGGACTATGTAGTTGGGGCACCCTCCTTCCATGTCAACAGGTCCTAAGTTAGACTTTGTTTAGATAACCCGCCCTATTTGCTAAAAAGACTGTCTCAAGACACTTCCCTCGTCCGCCTTGTTCACATTTGTCCGCGCTTGACGATGTTTGCTTGAATTGGCTTCCGATCGTTATTGGTTCATTGTACTCATTACGTTTGTTGTGACTGGCCAGAGAAATTGCTTTGGTTTTAATTTTACGATACTCCGTTGGAACCGTGTAATGGCAAGTAACTTTCAAAGTTACTGAACATTCAAACAAACTGTACTGCATGATGTCTCTTAATTGTATGTCTTTTTAACAGCAGCTTTATAACTGCCAAGAATGATAAGAGCCCATCCAAATTGCTCAACCAACTTGTAGAAGAATGCATTTCTTGTATAATGATTCAAATTAAAGCTTGTGTAAAAGCAAAGTTGGCTTTGTACTTTATGTTGTACTAGTTTCATGTTTCGGGGGGGGGGCGGGGGGAGCCACACGTTTTTATCCTTCTGTTTAGTCGAAAAGAAGGACACCGGTATTCTTTTACATTTTTGTCACCCGATCTTAAGTTTTGGTTCTCATATGAAGGCTACTGCCTCGAAAAAGGTAGTGGATATCTGTGATTTGAAACATACAAACTAGTCAACCTTCACGTTTCATTGACATAATAGTTTTGTTTCTCATGTTTAGGAAAACCTCGAAAAAATCGGAGGTAGTGAATATCTGTGATTTGGTATTCAAGATGGCGGATGTTCAGAAAGCATGACGTCATGCCAACGCCATATGACCCTTGTTACCACTTAAGAACGAACAATCTGAAACATACAAACTATTCACCTTCAAGTTTCATTGCATTTGTAACAGTTTTGTTTCTCAGGTTCAGGTACGCTTCGAAAAAATCGAAGGTCGTGGTTGTGAATATCTGTGATTTGGCTGTCACGTTAAAATTGGCGGAGATATATACTCGTTAACTAAAATGCACACCTTGTGTTGGTTTTCCATTTGTTTCAGTTTGTTTTTCAAATCAGCAAATGCGGGTCTTTCATTAGGATGTTCCTGCCAGCACGTCGTCATTATGTTATACCTATCCGGATAAAATAAAGATGCCTTGTCTATCAATAATGATGTAGCATGAAATTGATGAAGTCAACGTCCTTCAAAGATTGTTAGAGCAGTGCATGTATTCTATTTCGGTTTCAGTTTTGTAAATTATTTTGACTGTTCTTCATCAGTCGTTTCGTATTATTATTATTATTATTATTATTATTATTGAAATATTGTTAGAAATCACGATCATAGCTGATATGCATAAAAGCAAGAGCTTACAATAAGCTTACAGTTTATCATCGACGTGTTTTGGCTTTGGCATCCTGTATCCCTGCTGAAGCAGATTTGCAATTTTTCTGCCATCCATGCGAGGATATGGTGACCCGCCTGAAAACAAAAATCGTTGGCAAATCCACAAATCTTTTCCGAGGACCATGAATGCAATATTACAAGAGTAATGCCTTTTTCCGATCTTGTTACTATCGTTTTCGGTGATCAAAATTGTATTCGATTGGATTTAGGTTACATTCATATCTCAAAGATTCCCTTGGTCCCTTGTCTGATGTCTTTGTCCGTTATTTGAGTCATCCTGAAATATTTTGTCTTTGAATGTTTTTCGGTAGCTTTCTGATATCTTATCAAATTACAGAAATCAAGGGAGGTGTATTCAAGATGGCGGATGTTCATTCCGCATGACGTCATGTCAACACCATATGACCTCATCAACGCAACTTACTTAAGAGCGAACAACTTGAAACATACAAACTAGTCAACCTTCAACTTTCATTGTAAATACTCTTTGATTTTTTAAATATCTATTGTCAGCATGCACTAGATAGGGGACTGACACTGTTATAGCGAAGTGTTGCCAAAACAGAACCTTACCTATGGTGAAAATCTCGTAAAGGAGAACTCCATAGCTCCATCTATAGACGAAAACATATCCGTAATTCATAAGAATTAGCCCACTAATCTTGTCCATCCCACTGTTGTACTGCAGTGTACTCTACCTCGTACTTGTACTCAAATCCAAAGGTCCTAATATTAATATAGGGTTTTACTTCTGTTTGTAATCACACGAGGTTTAAAATTATTGCTGGACGCCTCTTTTTACTGATTCTGAGACTGTTTACAAGTGGTTCTCCGACCGATTTGCCGCAACTGTTGCTGGGTTGACGATGGTATAGGACCCTAACAGTCGAATGGGTTTGATGAAACAACGTCAAGACCCCTCCTCAAACAATAAACATTATAAACACTTATTAATTTTTTTGTTCGTATGACCATAGGTGAGATACTTGAACTTACACGTCACTATGAGTGGTGTATTTTCCATACAAGAGTGCCTCGTATGCAGTCCACTTAACGGGCAGACGGCCCTACCATGAGGAAAAAAAATCATTACAGGAAACCTTAAATGTTTGAAAGTGTTACACTGAAAGCCAGACGAGAATAAGAAGAATACCTCACAGGTATATTGCAACGCAGTCACAGCCATTTTTGCCATCACCAGTACTATCACCCTTGACGTCGCCATCCCCATTGCCATCCCCGCCATACTCACTATCACCGTCACCATCACCATGACACCGTCACTGTCAACGCCACCGTCGTCGTCGTCGTCTTTATTATTAGTCATCGTCATCGTCATCGTCATCGTTGTCATCGTCATTATCACGATCATCATCATTATTCTCTCCGTGCAATATCACGATTGTAAAATACCTTTGTCTTTCGTTCATAAATGTTTTCTTGTTGCACATCCCTGGCCATTCCAAAGTCTGTCACCTTGCAAGTTTCTCCTTCTCCAACCAACACATTACGAGCTGCAAGATCCCGATGGATGATCTGCAAGAAATTGCGTTTTGACCGGCTTAAAAGGGTTGGGGCTTCCAAGGTACCATCCCCTCCCCTCCTTTTGCACCTTCCCCATCTAAACAAAGGAGGCAGAAACATAGAATACCTCACAAATTAATATGATCTGGTAAGCTAAAAGCCACACATTGGGCACTAAGGCCACATGATAGCGGGCATTACCCCTTAAATCTACCAAATCAAAGATTGAGCCTGAACATTAGCAGCCATTGACAGCTAGTTCGGCCTTGTTAGGCCTCATCAGCATGACATAGTTAATACCCAGGCTCAAGTACCCACATGAATAAAACAAGCGATGAAAATGTGAAGCTTGTGGTAAATGACTTGGAGTGACAAGAATACCTCACAATTTAATAAGTCTAGGTAAGCTGTGAGCCACTCATTGGGCACTAAAGCCACATGGTAGTGGGCATGTACCCTCGTACATGACTTGCCAACAACAATCTTTCGCTGAAAATCAAAATGAAAATCACCGCTTGGAATGAAATTTTCTATAGCCCATGCAATGACGCTTAGCCGGCTAAGGGGCTTTTCATTGTTTATGCAATCTGTGGATTAGCAAAAGTATAATCATGCTAGTTTTAAGGAAAGGAACTTACAGATCTAGATGAGAGGTAACTCATTCCATCAGCGATTTGCCATGCAAACTTCATTAGCTGCTGTGACGTCAGACTTGTCTGTGGTTTGATATCCGGGTCCTTGTAATAAGTGTCATTCAATCCACGGCTCTTCCTCAGGTAACCCAATAAATCACCATACGGGACATACTCAATCAACACCAACAATGGCTCTAAGCAAAAAAAAAAACCGCAAACAGACATCTATTTGCAAACTTTTACTATTGTTCTGGCACGGAAGGTGAGATAATAGAAGGTCCTTTCATTTTTTTTCTGCTCTGCACTCGGTTCAAAAGAATTATATGGTAAAATGTTAAGAAAATACACGACGTTTTTTATTATAAAGACACGTTTTGACAGTTCTTCTGACTTCTTCAGTCATATTTAATCTCGTGGGTTAATTCTTGTATATTTTCATATGCATGAGACGTCAACTTTTATATCTCCACGTCTCGAATAATTTATCCCTTTCTAACAACTTCTGCTCAAATAGGAACAAAAGAATTCTATCTAATGTATCCCTTTTAGATGAACTGAGATGTCAGTGGCTGGGATTTGCTTTATAATTAAGTGCGTGAATCTCTAGATCTGAACTAGGTTACTATATCTGTATCTGGACATCACACTATATGACGCCTACTAAGGAGATTCAGGTACGAAACATCTCAGACTTGATATCTTAGAAGCACCTCACCAGATTCAGTGACGCATCCCAGCAGCTTGATGACGTGTGGATGAGGTTTCAGTGTCTTCATAACTTCAAGTTCTGATAACAAGTCTTTCCTGTCTGACTCAGGAGCAGCAGCTGCAAGATTGCATTGAACTTTGAATATATCATTTCTGATTATGTTGTACGAAAATTTGGTTTATTAACGGAGTTGATAATGTAAATTGACCACCGAACAGGGATTCGATAAGCTGACGTTTCAAGCCTTAGCCCTTCGTCGGAGCGAATCGAGGAATTGTGGGTTGTGTATGTTATATACACCATACACAACCCACAATTCCTCGATTCGCTCCGACGAAGGGCTAACGCTCGAAACGTCAGCTAATGGAATCCCCGTACGGTGGTCAATTTACATTATCAACTCCGGTGATAAACCAAATTTTCGTGTTTCACTCCTCCACCGACGCAACACCACAGTTTCTTTAGGAACTAATCCCCTTTATTCATTGATTATGTTGTAGTTGTGTGACACTTAAGATGATTACAGGCTACATTCGGCGAGACTAGGTGTGTATTTCACTCAGCGCATTTTGCATTTGTGATATTGATTGTATCATTGTCAGATAATCTATAAATAACAAATTAAATTTCTTTCAAATCCAATATTTCAATGCATGAGGTGAGGAGCGCATATAACAAATAGAAGAATTTGCTTTGAGATTTAGTGATAATTACCTTAGCTTTTATAAAGAAACAAGGTGTGCATCGAATTCGATAAATATTTGGCTAAGGTACGCGCTTTCACAATATGCACTGCTCTTAGCCAGTACTTTTTCTAATTCCTTAACAAAATGCATCACAGAGGCATTAAACTGGAGCTCAAAGTAAACCTTCGCTTTTGGTTTTATTGCGTCTTGTTTTAGATATATCCACTAATTTATACTCAGTATCGTCGTCATTGTCATTGCTATTATTACCATTACAAAACACGTTATCACCATTATCATCATCATCATCAAGTGGCACCTTTCAACATTTTCACAGCCACTTGCGTTTTCGGAGACCTCCCTCGGAGACCAACGGCTGTTCCCTTGGCAACCTGACCAAAGGCACCTTTACCAATGATCTTTTCGATAGTCACGTTTTCTCTTGGAATCTCCCACGAGCGTGTGGATGGATGTAGAGGTGCGTATTGACCAATTTGCGAGGTATTTGTCTGTGGGCGTTCGGTCGAGTCGTGTGATCGGCGTTCTTCATCTAATGCCATGTACTGGCTTCGAGAGGAACTTTCAGACGCATGTTGTCTTGGCACTGTAAGATTTGGCTCAAGATCGGACATTTCTACTGTAGTCTAAAGACGGACAAGAGAAGAGAAAAGTAAAAGAGAATTTTGAGGCTCCAAGTATGTGTGTACAACCTGATTTGCTTTAACGACACTTGTAAAATTCAAGAATAATTCATAAAAGCAATGACCAATCTTCGGGTAGTATTTGAGTCACATGTCTACCTCTCTAAATCCCAATACACATCAACCGCTGCATTAACTTTTATAAAAGAGTCCTGCTCAGCTAATTAGTGTGCATTAACTTTGATACATGCAGATCTCTACTGATTAGCATGACAAACAAAGAGTGCTTACCATTGGTCAGAAAAATCCGGATGGAAAGACCGTTGAATAATGGTAAGCGATTTTCCCAATTTACCGACCAACTGGATGAGATTGGTGCTGAACTTTTTCTGCAAGGCGTTCGATTCCGTCAAGCGCAATCACTCGTTCTGGCGCAAAAGGACCTGGCGCCTGTTTCTCAAAAATTCCCGAAAACGTTTCGGGCCCGAAAAATTATTTTGCATGCACTGGGTTCGTTACCAGAAATTCGATTTCTAATATTTTTAATTATCTTTTAAGAAAGCACGCTACAAAATTGAGAAATACATTGGGCTAGTTTGTTCCAAACGCTCGTAAAAATATATAGAAAAACCGACTTGAAAAAGACTTCTCGAGCCCGAAATATTTTCCGGAGTTTTGAGAAACGCACGCCTGGAAACGGAACAAGTCTCTCAAATTACCTTACTATTTCACTTCAAACCGAAATTTCCGGATTTTTCTGAGAAATGGTAAGCACCCACAATCTCTTGTTTCATTTTACAAGTAAGATAAAGCCCATAAAGGTCTCCCGCTCATATTTTATCTATTATATAAAGAGCTGATTCAAAAACATACTTTGTGTTTTCCCTTTTCGTAGAATGGATCTGGTTCGTTCCTTAAACAAAAATATCAAAATGAATCAAGGATTCTTAGTAATTGTTTCCCTACTCTTTGTACTGAACAGGTCTTTTGTACGATAGCTGCAAAGAAATTTCGTTTCGTTGTATATTGCATTATTTCTTTCAATAAAAATAAAATTAATCAGCAACGAAGGTCCACCCCAGGGTTTTTTCAACATTGAATAGCTTTCTTCCTAAACTTGTTGTTACCTCCCTCCTCAGTCGTTATTAGGAAAAGTGATGTCATGTATATATTAATTAACTTATAAAGAATATATATATGTTAAGGTATCAGCAGAAAATGATCCTGTTGTCCTATTCTAACAAGGAAGGCATAAATAGGGTTACTGCAGCATTTAGTTACTGGGCTATAAAGCTGAGGTAAGCAATATTATTTTGTATAAGACATGAAAAGGTCGACAGAAAGGTTAGTTTGGCAACTATCTTACCTTTCCTTACTTCTAGCCTCTGAAAAGCAAAGCAAACAACACCTGACTAAATCACTTTAGATTAAATGTTTGCAAATATACGTTAAAAAAGGAGCTCAGTGCTCTTAAAGAAACCAATTTCGTTTTTAAAAGTCCATCAGTAATAGAAACCTAAAGATTCTCTTGAATCTTTTCGACACATTCCAAACAGGAAATGAAAGCTAGAATATGATTCCAGTCAGAGATTCATTGGCGATTATCACAGAAACACTAACTAATTAAACAAATGCAAACAAAGACCGAAAGTGGAAAAGAATCAATGAAATCACCAGAAAAGAGAATTTAAGATATAATGCTGATTACCTTTTCTGTGCAGCCAAACGACGTAGATAATAAGAGCAATGATGATCGCAACAAGTGTGCAGACCACAGCAATCAATATTGTGCAGTTACATGAACATTCACTGCATATTTTAACTGCAATGATAGAAAAGGAAGCAATGCTAGCGCACTGTAAAGATACAACAAGTTGGAAACTCCGATAAATTATTTATATGTCTGATTGATAACCCTTGAAAGAAGTCATTTGCTTTACTGTATTTAAAGTTAAAAGTTTTTCAAATAGGTTTTTAGTGATGCTCCTTTATTAGAATTACATTAAAATACACTAAATCCTCCGAACGTGCCAAAGTGGTTTCCTCAATGCAATCCTCTCGATACAATTTCATAAAAACAGAACGCAATTTTCGTTGATTTGAAAGACTGCACCCTGAAATATTTTGATAATAGAGGATTAGTAACGTGACATGTAACGTAACAGCTTCAAATGTTAAATATCTCATAATTACAGCTAAAAACTCAGCTAAAAACGTACCCTTAGCTTCAGTTGGAGTAGTTTTGTCAAAGGGTGGAGAGGTTGTAGGTTTCATTGGTCGAGTTCCTTTTATGGATGAAGCTTCAACGCTAAACTCTCCAAGCTTCCCATCCTTTGCAGCTTCTTTTAGGATTGAAAGGACCACTGCTTCTTTGACAACGGCACTGAATGTCAGGGTTAGATCAACAATTATACTGCCGCACCTACAGACAAAAAAGAAAGAAAACAACAACAATCAAATCTGTGTATGCATACATGTATAGACGTTCTCCAGGCGCATCAAATTTGAAACTCAGCTAAAGATAGCCAAAAAACCTTCACCGTTAATTTCCTTTTGTTCCCAAAAATGAGTACACAAAATTGAAAAACAAATAACAATTTTAATAATATTATTATTTCTATAGCGCGAAATTCATTAATATATGATCTAACGCGGAAGAAAAAATCCTGAGTTGAATATTACATACTTCACAACAAAATAACGATTGATATATAACATACATGTATAGCAAACGCTACTGGTACACAGGCCCACTGACACCACAATAATTATTATTCCTCTACAAAGGAAGAAACACCCAACTTCTTGCATGTTTTTTTTTTTTTTTTTTTTTTTACAAATTAACAAGTATTTTCACTCGCCAATGGCCTCACAATGCAGATTCACAAGGCAGTTATAAAGTAGACTATTACCTTTTGGAGCGGCCACTTCCGTTAGCAGCCTCGCTCCAGGTTTTCTGGTTTAGGTTTCCCATGAGCGTGCGCGCGTTTTTTGGTAGCACAAGGTTGAACAAAATGAACATGTCTGTTGTGTTTAAGTTTATTTGGTCTATCCAAAATTGGTCCTTCGAGCCGGATTGAAGGAAACAGCCGCCTAGGGATGAGCCTCAAAAGTACGTGGCACTTGGTGGATGAATGTGTGATATCCCCGCTTCGAAACAGTCTCGAACTAAGTTCTGAAGACTCGATAAGTCAAGTTTCAAGTCAGAATGATTCCATAAGGTCAAAGTCCTTGTCCTCGTCTAAGCGAAAGCGAGAAGCTCGAATAAAAGCTGCCATCGCAAACCTACAGGCAAAACAGTTAGCCGAACAAGTGAAGCGAGAAAATGAAGTTCGTGAGGAGGAATTCCGCGAAGAAATGGCTCAACGCGAGTTGGAGTTAAAACTTGAATATCGGAAACGGGAGCTTGAGCTGCTTCGAAAGAAAAGAGAGAGCGAAAAGGCAGTCATTTCAGCCCAGAATGAAGCCGAATTAGCCCAACACGAACACGAAATAATAGGGCAAGAAGTTAAAGAAAGAAACGTCGGAAAGAATCAAGACAACGAGGTCAGTGAAACAGTAACATCTCTGAACCATTGTTTAGTTCCAAGTCCTAATGTGAATACTGATGCTGAAAGTATGGATAATACTTCAAACCCACGTACTGAGTTGAACCCTGGAATGACTTCAGGATATGTTTCCCAAGAACACAAAATGTCAAAATGTCACATGATAAACAAGTTGTCGCCTCGTATGCAGATGCCCCAGTAAATACAACGGCCAAGTGTTTACAGCCAAAGGTCTTTATGCACCTATCAGTGGTGGGTGCACCTCAACTGCAGTTCAGACACCCCTTATTAAAGCCAGTGAATGCAATATGCTTACTTATAGTTCTACCCTAAAGCCAAGTCAGCCATACCCGTTCAGCCAAGGAAGTGAATATGTATCTCAGTCCATAATCACCCCTGTTGGGTTAGTGTCAGATCCTCAAACAAATACTGGATCCTCATGTCATTATGTGCACTCGCCCCAACCATTGATTGGATACAGTAGTGGATACACAACAAGTCCAGTCACATCAGTTTCTTGGTCAACAAAACTCAGAAAAACTGAGCCAAACTCCTCAAGCCATTCCTTCATTGTTGAGACCTACTTGTGTTAGTGCATCACCTGCTGTTAGTAACAGTTTCCAAGCTTGTTCCCTGATGATCCAAAGTTTGAAAGTCCATTGAACCACCCTTGCTCAAGTAGTACACCATTGTGGGACCCATGCCTCAGAAGTACCTCAACTTCCTACTCAAGTCAAGTTAAGTCAAACCCTCTGCATCGACCAGCTCAAGTAGACCCTGTGGGAGAACCTGTAGATGCATTCATTGACAGGCTGCTAGACGGTCAGGAGACTGTCTTTACAGCAAATCTCAATAGCTCACTGACAGACTCTGGTATAGCTCTGCTCCGTGCACAGGAGCAGCAGTGCTTGCCACCCCTTGAGCTTTTCAAGTTTACAGGCAAGCCGATTGAGTGGCCTAAGTTTATTGAGCGATTTCGTGACCAGATCCATAATAAGACGACACTGACTGACTCAGATCGAATGTCCTATCTCTTTCAAAATCTCAGCGGCGAAGCAAAGAAAGCAGTGGAAAGTTTGGGTGTGACTGGCCATAGTTATCCAACAGCCCTTAAAACACTAAAACGACAATTTGGTAACCCCAGCAGTGTGGCATCAGCCTACTTAAAGAACCTGCTTGATAACTCTGTTGTGACTTCGCATGATAGACAGGCATTGCGTGACTATTATTATCAAGTGAAAGCTTGTACCACCTGGTGCGTCAAGATGGGTCAGTCTGCTATACTTTTAACACCAGAGTATCTAAGCAGGGCCACTATGTGGTTACCCATTAAAGCCTCCTAAAGCAGTCCAAATACAGCCCTACAACAAGGAGGGTGGGAAATGAGCCCATCCTAGTGAACAGAAGTGTGTTGTTTGTTCAGGCAGACTCCGTGTTGCCCTTTGTCCTGTTTTCAAGTCCAAAGCCTTGAAGGATAGGAAACAAGTTGTATGGGAGCATAGACTTTGCTTTAATTGCCTTAAAGCAAACCATCAATCGAAAAAATGCCCAAGTACCAACTGTTGTCTCAGAGAGCATTGCAACCGACCTCATCACACACTCCTGCATGAAGATCGTCAAAGCGACTCATATAGTCATAGTTCAGTTTACAGCGAAAGCACTGATATTCAGTCACCAATCTTCGGAAAGGAGAATGCTCAGCCACAGGTACCCACTACAAGTTCTCCTCTGGCGGTTCCATATGATGTCCCGAGAAGTATCAATCAAGTGAGTGTTGAGCCTCGGAGAAAGGTCCTCCTGCAAGTCCTGCCGGTTTAAATCCATGGTCCTCGTGGTGTAGTCGACACATATGCCGCCCTTGATGCTGGGAGCGACTGGACCTTAATCAGAAAGGACTTAGCAGACCACCTGCGACTTGGTGGTGAGACCCGCCAGATTAGTCTAAACACAGTTGGCTCTGACGTCAAGATCCAGAATGTAAGCTGAGTGAGTTTCTCCTTGTCATCTAAAGTCCACCCGCAACCGATTTCTGTACAGGGAGCGTAGGTGATTGACAGACTCAATGTCCCGTCCGTCAAGGTGTCGAAGGAAAAGGTGACTGAACAATGGGACCATTTGTTGAACATCGTCCTTCCTGAACTCGATGGTAGTGATGTGAAATTTCTCGTTGGATTGGACATGGCTCACTTACTGATTCACCTGGACGTTCGCAAAGGGCGATGGGATGAGCCCATTGCCGTAAAAAAAACCCTTGGGGTGGACCCTGTTTGGAAATGTGGACAATGAACACTGTGATACAATCAATGCCAATTTCCTTGTAACTGATCAAGAAGCTCAACTGCAGAACCAAATTGAGCGGTTTTGGGAGATAGACTCCTATGCTACCAAGCAAGCCCCCTCTGACTCTGGCATGTCAGCTGAAGACAGAAGAGCGCTGTCGATATTAGAAAGCAGCAGTGCAGAAGGAAGGCCACTACAAAACAGCATTGTTGTGGAAAGGGGAGCCAAGTTTGCCCAACAATCGTGCTATGGCTGTTTTGCATCTCCATTCTACTGAATGGAAGCTTAAGAGGAATCGAGAGCTGGCAAGGAAGTACCAGGACGTGACTAACAGTTTTATCAGTGAAGGGCATGCTAAGAAATTGACACCTGAAGAGTCAAAGAAAACGACTTCAAAGACCTGGTACCTCCCACACCATGCTGTACTAAACCCCAACAAACCAGGGAAGGCTCGTGTGGTTTTTGATGCAGCGTCAAAGTATGACAAGGTTTCCCTGAATGACAACCTGCTCATTGGTCCTGACTTGCTCAATAATTTGATAGGAATCCTGTTGCGTTTTAGAGGGGGAAAGATTGGTATTATGGCGGATGTGGAGCAGATGTTCCATCAGGTCGGAGCTTTGAAGAAGACAGGGATGCGTTGCGTTTTCTGTGGGGAGATTTAGATGAAACTAGACCGCCAGATGAGTACCAAATGACAGTGCACGTTTTTGGCGCGGTCAACTCACCCTGTTGTGCTAACTATGCATTACAAAGAACTGCCCTTAATCAGTCAGAGAACTTCAGTGAGGAAGCAGTTTGCGCCGTTCTGTGCAAGTTTTACATGGACGATCTTTTATCCTCGAAACTAAATTCTGATGGAGCTGCCAACTTAGCCAAGCAGCTAATTGACCTCCTAGCAACAGGAGGCTTCAGACTTACAAAGTGGATGTCCAACAGCCGAGAGGTCCTGGCAGCGATCCCCTCCTCTGAAGTCGCATGTAACACTGTTGACCTTGATTGTAATGAGTTGCCACAAGAAAGAGCCCTTGGTGTCAAGTGGTACACGGAACAAGATTTCCTATGTCTGCAGTCGGTGAAGAGTGGCTTCCCTGACACTAAGAGGCGAATATTGAGTGCCACAAGTAGTGTGTTTGATCCCCTTGGGTTTGCTGCGCCATATGTGATTAAGGCAAAGCTGATCATACAGGAGCTGCGGAGGCGTCAAATTGATTGGGATGAAGAACTGCCTAATGAAATTCTTCAGAGCTGGCAAAGCTGGAAAGATGGTGTGAAGTCATCTCAGATTATTGCGGTACCCAGGTGGTATGGATTCCACCGTGACGAATGCCAAGATGTGCAGCTGCATGTGTTTTGTGACACCTCGGAGATGGCTTATGGAGCCATAGCCTATTTCCGAACGATTAGCCATGGACGTGTGAATGTGAAGTTCATCATGAGTAAAACAAGACTAGCCCCGATCAAGACCTTGACTATACCACGCATGGAACTGCATGCTGCAGTGATAGCAGTCAGGCTGAAGTCGAAGATATTGACAGAAATCGACTTCGAAATTGATGATGCGTACCTCTGGAGTGACTCAGAGATTGTGCTCCTCTACATTAGGAACACTCATAGAAGATTCAGCATTTATGTGTCACACAGAGTTGCTGAAATTACCTCTACCTCTGTGTTAAGGGGTGGCACCATGTGCCAGGCTCAATGAATGTGGCCGATGACTGCACAAGAGGGATCGAAATGTGTGATTTGACTCCTGAGTGTCGGTGGATCAGTGGTCCTGCCTTCCTCATGCTTTCTGAAGACCAGTGGCCAAGGAGCGGAAGGGTAGTAGAATTTGACGACGGTGAGCTGGAAGTGAAGGCTTCAGTCCTGACAACGTCCGCTACACCCAGTGTGAGTATGGTCGAATGGGAGAGGTACTCTTCTTGGAGGAAGCTGGTGCACGTGTATGCTTGGTGGATGAGGTACAAGTTAAAGTTAAAGTGTAAAGCGAAGAAGCAATGTCCTCCCTCAGAGCGATGAAGGAAAATTCTGTGTGCCGATGATCTTAAAGAGGCCTCTCTAGCCTTATACCAGTTAGCACAGATTGAGTCGTACAAAGAAGACTATGAAGACCTCCAAGCCAACAGAGCACTACCCCACAACAGTTCACTACTCCCACTGCAGCCTATTTTCCTAGGCAGAGTTATCAGAGTTGGAGGCTGTCTCAACAAAGCTCCCATACCATTTGAGGCAAAGCACCAAGTGATTCTTCCCCATCACATCCAATTTCAAAAATCGAGGTAAGAAACCTTCATGAGAGGCATCTACATGTTGGGAAAGAACATACCCTAGCCCTTGTGCATCAGCAGTTCTGGATTCCCCAAGGAAAATCACTTACTAGGAAGATCGTGAGTGATTGCCTGTACTGTAGGAGGAGGAGAACCGAGCCTAAAGTGGCCGTAAGCGGTGGATAATGGTGCAAGCGCTGGCTGATATGCTGTGGCGTCGATGGCGGAAGGAGTATTTACCTAGCCTGACTACTCGTTTTAAGTGGAATAAAGCTGATATGCTGTGGCGTCGATGGCGGAAGGAGCATTTACCTAGCCTGACTACCCATTTTAAGTGGAATAAAGAACAGTGAAATTTATAAGAAGGGGATCTGATCATTCTGAAGAATGATGATGCTCCTCGCTCGCATTGGCCTCTAGGACGGATTCCCAAGACTTTCTCAGGGAGTGATGACAGAGTGCGTATGGCGGAGGTGAAGACTCCAAATGGAATCTTGATGCGCCCAGCTGCTAAGCTGTGCTTGCTGGAAGCGTCTGCTTAATTGAAAGAACAGTAGAGCTTTTATGAGGACACCAAACACTTAAGACATTAGCGTGAATGATATATGAATTAAATCAGATGTGAACTGCGGAAATGAAATCAAGTGAAGAATGATCCTCGCAGTTATAAACGCAATTTATGCAATTGCGAAAAGAAGCCTGAAAAAAATTCAGGACTTCAACGGGGTTTGAACCCGTGACCTCGCGATTCCGGTGCGATGCTCTAGCCAACTGAGCTATGAAGCCACTGACGTTCGGACATTTTTGCTTAGAAACTGCATATTATTGTCGTTATGTTGAATCTAGGAACTGTTCTCAAAGGGGTTCGTTCTCCGTAAACTCAATGGGGGAAGGGGGGGGGGGGGGGGAGGGTTTTCTGGGTTTAGGTTTCCCATGAGTGCATGCGCATTTTTTGGTAGCACGGGTTCGAACAAAATGAACATGTCTGTTGTGTTTAAGTTTATTTGGTCTATCCACCTTTTATTGCACATTCAGCAAAATTACTGTATTTTCATTGGTCAAGAGCAATAAAATTGATCCCAAATTGTACTCCGTAGGTTACCTATTAAGTTTGCATGGCAACGGTGTGTGAGCACAGCTAAGGTGGAGCATATTTCTGCAAATTTCAATGTTTTGATAGGCAAAATTGGTCTAAAAGACAAACTGAATTTTCAATTCCTTGTAAATTTTTTCTTGCATGATTTTGTTGAATGTACTCCGAATAAAATTGTTCGATCTTGTATTAGGAGTAGTTTTATTGAAAATACTGCGAAGAAAAAAATCGCAGTACGTTCTCCAACAATTCCTTTTTAGCTCCTACTGATTTTGATTTTCAATGTTCTCAGATTTTGAAAACCTTCAAAATCACTTGTACCTATTTATCATAAATTGTACTAAAGGTTGTACGATTTCCAATGCTATAACTTAATCTCAAGTATGAAATTTTGCTTACGTGACAGTTCTCACATCAGTGTCTTGATAGACACTCTCATTGACAAAAATCTTGCTGATCTAAACACAAAAGAACATATTAACTTGGGAAAACGAATTTTAAAGAAAAACTCGACGCAAGAATTTCCCCTCTTATGTTTGCAGGTTCACACAATGTACAATCTGCAGAAATCATACAAATTTGGTCAAATGATGCAACACTAACATGTAAAAATACCACGGTCTCACTAGGAAAAGAAAAAATCCAAGTTCCCAACAGGAATCGAACCCATGACGTTCCAGAATACCGGTTGGAATGGTCGAACAACTGAGCTTTGGGAAACCTGAGTGGTGAATCAAGGTCATTTTAGTTGGGGCTACGTGCAATAGGATCCCCATCACGCCAGCTACAAACTGCGGCAACAGACCAGTAGACACACAAACTACTCGCATCACGCAGGCACGTAAATATATGTCTAAATGTAATAACTGTACGAGAATAGAATATTAATAAATAATAATATCATGGTCTTACTCTGGAAAAAAGTTCCGAGTTCCCAACGGCAACCAGTGCGCCAATAAGATTCTTGGTTAAAGCGTATCATATGAAAACTTTAACTGTCAACAAAACTCCCAAAACAAAAGAAAAACTTCAGTCTGCTGATTGCGGGGCATAATTAATATATTGTAATCATCCTGTACATTTGTCTTACATTTTCTCTCAGATTAAGTTTCATGTGATACTAAAAGAACCAAAGGGCGATTCCAATAAAAAAAAGACTGAACGAACAAAAACCCCATATGATACAGAGCTGAATTTTATGTGAAACTGATATAACACAAGATACCTCTCATGAAACAACCAAACGAAAATTGTTGGAAATAAAAAAGAATTGGCATCAGATAACATAATATTATTCCTAGTATACACACACAAACATTTATGGTCTTTATGCCAGTAAATTGTGAACAGCATAACTTACATAATTATGTGGAAAATTTTTTCAAGTTTCTCAATTTAATGCCTACCGTTTCTTTAAGTCTCTTTGACAACATTGACGACTGATTGTACTTGCCATTGTTACAGCTTTCACTTGTTATGACAAACGTTACATTAATCTTTTTTCCTGCAATGACTGAAAAAAAAAAATCAGCACTGTGTACGCAGTGTTTAGTCTGGTTTATATCTTTTAAATAAAGGGCCAACTTTAAATCCTTGCTCCTCACCTATGACACCCATCAACAGACAAGCACAAATTGTTGACATGCTTTGCTATCATAATTAAGCAGACACCCTGGCAACTGAGCATAGGTGTCTGCTTGTAGGGGGTGTTGGCTTACAAGGGGTTGAAAGACTTTAGGTACATGTACTTTGAAACATGTCTTATATTTAGAATTCGCAAGTCTGTTGCATGAACAAAATGACAGTGGATATTCTAGTAATTGAATGCTGGAAACACTTGAGAAACTGTACACTGTCACTAAATACAGAATCAAATCGATAGGGTCATGATGTGAATGGAGGGACTGCTGTTTGAGCTTGACTTTCAAAGTCTGTCAACTAAAGAGAGATTACTTTTGTTGTGGCTTACTGCCTCCTTATGGAGGCAAAGCCACTTTGTTGTCCTGTTGATTCAGTGAGTGAGTGAGTGTAACAATAGAATACGAACGACCTACGAACTCTGCCAATTTTGATCCGATATTCTTCGATCTTAGCTTTTGCTTGTTCCTTCCCTACCTCCCCTAGAGAGGTTGTTTTGTCTCCTATTGTTCCAGGAATAATAAACCAATCATAATCCACTAACTGCGAGCGTCTTGGGGAGTGGTAGAGAGAAAGGTTTTAGTCACCCGATGGAAGATCAGGGATCCTTACCATTTACACGGAAAACCCGGAAATTCTGGTTGGAAAATGAAATGGTACACACCATCCCATTTGGAACGTTTCAAAAATTATAGGCCATCGACTTATTCAAGGCGCTTTTTCTTTTCTTTATGAGCTTTCCAGTTGATACTCGTACTTTTTGTGACTTGTCCATTTTGCGTTTGCACAAACTGCAGCACTGCGTATTTTCACCTGAAATTTCCACCTGGGTGGTTTGTGTAAATGGTAAGCGCCTCAGATTTCAAATAAAATGGCGACCAGGTGAATTTTCAAGCGAGCAGTATGCCGGTCTTAGAAGTGAAACACAGCTTTTTGAAACAGTAAATCGGAAGAAAAAGTTCTAAGGATCACTCGACAGCTAGAACAGTGGAAATTGGTCAGTTCATAGCAAAGAAACCCCTCTTGGACTTCTTGGTTTCAGCGGGGAGAGGCAGGGGAAAATGGATCTTCCCAGAATAATCACAACAAGTCATCGCAAGAATTTTAGACTTTCTCCGAATCGTTTTGCTTTTTGAAACAGTAAATCGGAAAAAAAGGTTCTAGGGAACACTCGACAGCTAAAACAACAGAAATTGGTCAGTTCATAGTGAAGAAATCCCTCCTCGAGGACAGTTGTGGTTTTAGCGAGGCAGACAAAAATGGATCTTCCCGGAATAATCACAAGTCATCGCAAGAATTTTAGACTTTCTCCGAATCGTTTGGGCGCTTCTTGAAATCCACCTTCCCAAAATTACAGGTTTGAATGTGAATTTTTACGGTGCTTTATCTTTAATCTTTATTATAGCGAAATTTGCAAGAAACGGGTCAAGTGAATTGTGCTTCAAAGAAACTCGTAAGATTCGCTTTGTTCGCCTTCGCGTATATTTAAGGCCGAGACACACTAGGCGAAACGTCGCTGTAACACGTACGTCGTGGGGACAAGTCACCGCAACAATTCACCAAGTCTGACACGGTGATTTTTTGTGAAAATCATTGTTGCTGCGGCAGAAATTTGTCGGTGCGATCAGTTGCACGAATTGAAACCAGATTGAATTTGTGCGACTGATCGCAGCGACAAAATTCTGCCGCAGCGACAATGATTTTCACTAAAATTCACCGCGTCAGACGAGGCGAATTTCCCCGCGACGTGTCGCAGCAACTTGTTTTGAAGGCAGTACACACGGAGCAACTTGTCGCAGAGACCTGTCGCTGCGACTTGTCGCGTAGTGTGTCTCGGCCCCTAATTGAACGCGTTTGCTTTTTAGGCGTAGATACAGGCTGAATAAATTTTTTTTATTTAGGAAAACTTATTGTCTGTTTTTGTGTCTCTTTGTTTCACAGAATTTTGTAATTTTACTTGATCTGTGTCAACAAACCAAAATCCTTGGTCGCAGCACAAATCAAATTCGCCTATGGGACCACAGGATCAAATTCTGCTGCAAAATTTTAACAATCTTTGATTGGCAACAAGTGTATTTTATTTGGAAAATAGGAATTCTAACTATCGCTGACCAAAGGAGTGTTGTATCTTTCACCCGGCCTGTAAGTTGTCTGTTTGTTCTTTACCACAATTTAATACATGGGCACTAGACTTGAACAGAATGAAATTTATTTTTTCGTGTTCACTCTCAATATCTATCTTCGTTGCTTTGCTCACACATGGCATATCCAGCTGAACACTTGAAGATAACTTTCATACCACTGTGCACCCATGAATTAATCTCTACTTTTTTCTAATGCTAAGACATGAGTTAAGCCCAGTTGAGCAATTTATGATTAACTGTGGCTACACACACACACACAGTCACACATAACTTCTTCATAACATAACTCTTCATTTAGTTAACATTATTCTGAGTAATAACAGCAGTAAGCCACATGCAGTCCCAGACATAGCATACAGTAGTTGGGTGTGGCCTGCTCATGGGAGATGTCCACTTAGGCATTAAGGTAACCGGCTGGCAGAGATTCAACTCTACTACATTGTAACTCTGTTCAGTGATACTCAGAGACCCCAGTAATTCTATAGCTGTAGCTTAATTTAAGACAGTGATAGAATTAACCATTAATTTTGTCAAAGACAGAGAAAGTTTTTCTTTTGGATTGAATGTAGAAATTTAAGCTCTTGCCACTCTGGCCAGCTGTACGTGTTCACAGACAAGCTCCACCTCCTACAACAGCCTTCAATTAATTACATGTATATTGTCTACAAAGTGTAATGTTGTTGTTTCAGGGTTCAAGAAACATCATTCTCAACTTATCTTTCTAGTGTCAAGTTTGGAAGATCTTTAATTTGTATCTTTGTATTCATCATATTTAATTATTCTAAATGAACTCCAGGATTGACTTTTGAAAGACTTAAATGTTTTATGGCATTTTGGTCTATATACTGTAATGATCACTACCACAACAATTACTGTCATCATCATCACTCAAATGAAGAATGATCCTCGCAGTTGTGAACCCAGTCATTCACAATCATCATAACTATTCATCTCTCACCACAACATGTAAGTTATAACAGAAGCTATTCCATTATTAATTACTGGTAAAAAGTATGCATATCTGAGACAGGTTTTCTTATGTAGGCCTGCATGTTTTGGAAAAAAATATTCTGACATGCATGCACTAGCAATTTATGCTCTTTTATTCCAGACTTTAACTAAGTGCCTATACATGTAACTAATCGAAAGGCCTCGATGTAGAGAAACAGTGTATTAAATATCAACTTACAAACATTGGTTTGTGCCGAATCCTCACCAAGGTTATTTTTCACTGTACAGGTATAAACACCATCATCAAGGACTTCCTGGATATATAGTTTGCTCTGGTTACACTCATTTCCCGTTGAATCACAAGGAGTCCAAGTAAATGAAGGTTCAGGGTATCCCTCTGCTTGGCAGTCAAGAGATACACGCTGCTGTACCTCAACTTTGTACTCACTTGGAAGACTTACAACTACGGGAGGATCTAAAATGAACCAATTGAAAAACATGTAAGTTTAGCAATTAATGTAGCACAATGGATGTTTATAAAATATATAAACATGCATGCTCAATTATATTCCCATACCCATTAATTAACAAAGAGGAGTGCAGGTAGCGATAAATAGTTACCACAGATATTCACTTCATATGAAAATGATGAAAATGGCCTTTTTTATGAGGTGGGGGGGGGGGGGGGGAAGAAGTGTTAAATAAATATTATTACAAACTGGCAATACTATCCTTTTTTACACTAAAATGAGTCCAGAAAGATAGAATACAAATTTGTGCATTGCAGATAATTACTCAGAATACCTATAAGATAGCCCTGCAAGTAAAAGAAAAACATGCTAGATAGGCACTACAGTTTCCCCCAATTATTCTCCAGTTGTGCACTTTTTTGTTTTGTTTTGTATTCATTTAAAGGTGATTTCCAGTCCGTACTGCGCAGTCTCAAGAGTTTGTTTACGTTTTTGTTTTGATTCATGTAAGATGTCAATCACTTACATGAAGTAAATTCAAAGTTTCATGTCAACCGCTATTATTGATGCAAAGCTTTTATGCATCGTAATCTTTCCGATATCACCAGAGAAAACAACTTCGTAGCTGTAAAAATCAAAGAAACGGTTAAAATGCCTCAACTATAAGGTAACTGGTTCATAACAAATAACATCTATTCGAATTCCAATGAGACTCACAAACATTGGGATGCTGAGACTGTGCAGTACGGACTGGAAATCACCTTGAAGCCTGGTTTCCATATGATCTCTATGATCACTGTGATCACCGAAAACCGTGTTCAGTGATCGCAGCGATCATATGAAAATGCTCATGATCTGCTACCTTAGCAATTATAGCGACTGTGATTGTTGCAATCACTGAGATATAACAATTTCTATCTCGGTGATCATGGGGATCGCAGCAATCAGATTTTTCCAAATGGAAACCACTTTCCTGCAATAGTGGCGATTGTATCAATAGGAAGATATCCCAGAGAACTTTGCAATCAATCATTTTATATTCCATTGCAGTGATCGTGGCGATCAAATGGAAACAGGTCAAGACTCAAATCGCAGTGATCACTCGTCTCTTTTTTTCTACGATTGTCACGACTGCAGCGATTGTAGTGATCATATGGAAACCAGGCATTACTTGTATAATCACATGACAAAGTATTATTAAACTTAAACTTAAATTTAGATTCCCGATTTATTTTTTCAATGTGCAGCAAAATGCACATTGGAAAGCATGTGGCAGTATTTTCATTGGTTAAAGCAAAACCACATAGTCCAAGCCATCTTAAACTTTTGCTCTGAAATTGTGGTCCACTCCCAAGAATATTTGCCAACTTTGCAAGACATTGGATCTTGACATGCTTATGACTTTCCAATAAAAAAGATTGGGGGTCACCAAGCTCATTTTGAGGTATTACCCCTTGAAACTGAAATAAGTGGTGCTTCTAACAGGCTATTGTTTTGCTATGTGGTAACCTATAAAGTAGAAAACAACTTGTTCACTGATGATTGAGCATTTGTTTGACACTATCTATAAAGGTAATAATGATCCATCAAAGTACAAGAGCTGAAAAGTGCTGGAAACTGGAGTTAGCCAAAAATAATTGCATTTATATTTTAATTCACACAAGTTTGAGCACCTGTTTCATTTATATTTTGCTTGCACTTGTAGGCTACTGGACAGCATCTAAATTCAAAAATGCTTTTGAAAATGAGCTTAATCTAAAAAACAACAACACAACTACTGCATACTGCTATTGTATAGTACTTTAGCTTGCTTCAATATACAGCTGTACAGTCATGTACACTGTATGGTGGTTGTACGTGTCTGTTGTACTGTAGTTTAATTTTTCCTTGGTTCAATTTTTATTTTCCTTTGTCTGCTGTGTATGTTAAGTGTGATAATAAGTAGGAAAGGAAATAGAAAACCTGACCCAATGAAAAAAATTGAACTTAACATTTTTCAATGTACATGTAGTATAGTGTGCAACCACAATCTTTTCAGTCCTATGAAAAATGGCAGATTAATCAATTATGATTGCCTGAATAACTGTTGGAAATTCTGTAAAATTTCATTTTTCAAGAGTATAATGGAATAAAACTATCAAGTATCACTCTTAGTGTAAAGCTTAATTAAACTTGGACTTGTACAATTTCCAATAGTCATACTTGACATTATTTATAATTCTCAGGTGTCTTTTTTTTTCTCACTTACTCTTCTTCAGCAAAAATTAATATAACAGTACATCCTAGGGAACAATATTGTAATCTGTAATAATTATAAGATATACAGTACAGTACATGATATATATAGTATGATAGGATAGAGCTGTAACCAGGATAAGACATATTGAAGTTAAAAACGTTCTCTGGTTAAAAAGATAAAAACATAAGCTTTCGGCTACCAACCTATAGACGAATGGAAAATGTAACGCGCGGACGGAAATATATACAAAGAGGGTGTGAAAAACTCTTCGTATATATTTCCGTCCACGCGTTACATTTTCCATTTGTTAAAGGCTATAGGTTAGTAGCCGAAAGCTTATGTTTTTATCTTTTTAACCAGAGAACGTTTTTAATTTCAGTAAGTATGCAATTAGTTTATCTACAGTGTATACAAGACAGTATACAATAAAGACATAGTGCTACATAAATACATTTTTTTTTACTTACGTAACACTTTCACTTTAAGTTCCTGGTTGTCTGACATTCCAATGCCATTGTTTGCTGTGCAGTGGTATGTTCCAGCTTCAGTTGTGTTTATATTTTTTATAGTGTATATGGCATTCATGCCCTTTACTGTGAGTACATCTTGCACTCTACCATTTTCAAACACTCTGGCCCATGTGATATTTGGAGTTGGTTCACCGGTTGCTTCACAAACCAACTGAGCAGTTGAGCTTTCCTGTACAGTCTTTTCAGGACTTTCATGAATCTTGGTGATTTTAGCAGGAACTAGAAGGAATGCAAACTAAGGATAAATGTTTACTTTGACATCAGTTCTACATACACTGCATGTATACCTGAAGAAGTATGTTCCCCCTACAAAATGAAGTTAATCTTTCAGAGGGCAATGAAACACATGCAACCCTTTCAATTAGCATCATGGTTAACCAAAACTGTCTGCTACTTCACTGATGAAAATCTGCAGCCACTTGAATATTTTAATATTTTGAATGACTTGCTGTCAAAGAAAAAAACAAAAGCCTTGCATGGTCACTGGCAACGTTTTTGAGTAAAGCAGGGGTTTCAATAGAAACCGGCAACCGGCGAATTTCGCCGCCTAGTTCCCAAATCATCGCCGCCTACTTTCTAACATTAAATTTCTTTTGAGTCCCTTGAGTTTCTTGAGTCACACAATTTTTCACCTGTTAATTATGAAATATGGAATAAAAAGAAAACGTTTTCTTTGCTGTGTCCATTTTTTTCTGTCGCTGTATTAGTCAACGCGCGATGGTTAAAGTGCATATCACCCCAAAATATTTTTTCGCTACATTGAACCTTTGCACCGCTTCGAAACGCGTTTCACCTTTCGTTTCTCTTTTTTACCAATTGCTAACTTTTTATAGTATTTCAAAGTTGCGAAAAATTGAGCATCGTTGTTTCACGACCGAGTCAGAAGGGGAGTGGGTCTATTCCCGGGTTGACGTCACAAACTGATTTGCATCGCATCAAGTCTTTGTAAACATGCATGCAAATCAGTTTGTGACGTCAACCCGGGAATAGACCCACTCCCCTTCTGACTCGGTCGTGAAACAACGATGCTCAATTTTTCGCAACTTTGAAATACTATAAAAAGTTAGCAATTGGTAAAAAAGAGAAACGAAAGGTGAAACGCGTTTCGAAGCGGTGCAAAGGTTCAATGTAGCGAAAAAATATTTTGGGGTGATATGCACTTTAAGGGGGGACTAACTTAACTACAGACTTAGCGTTGTTGCCAAGGGATTTTTAGGGATTGTATTTGTAAAACACGGTTTTTCGGTGTTTTTGCCACTATATTGGTGAGACGTGCGAAGAGGTGAATATGTAAAATTTATAAATTGCTATTGCGCATGCGTAACTTGCCCCAGGCCCCAACTGCGCTTTAGAGAGAAAAATCCCTAAAACTTGGAGAAAATTATGTGAAGTTCCGATTTTTTTTGCCAATCAGAGATATTCCAGCCTTCTTTACAAGCCTACGTAAGCAATTGTTGTTAACGTACATAAATGCAATGATAAAGACAAAATGGTATGAATTTGCGTGCTTATGACGTCATAAATCTCACAAAAACGCGAATTTCCAAAAATCGATACGTAGAGTTTTGCACCTTGGCGATCATTAACCATTGGCACCATTTTCGTTATCCAGAAGTGTACGCCACTCGAGTTTTAGGCCTTTTTCTGTTCTGGTCATGTGACTTACCAAATATGGTTGTGACTCGAAAATCTTGTAAAACCTTTTGATTGTAAAAACATAGCAAGACAGCTTTCCTGTGCAAGTTAGGGTTTCCAAGATATGAGGGTTGGGAACTTTCCATAGCAACAATGTTAGCTAATTTTGTAGTTAAGTTAGTCCCCCCCTAAGTTGCGTAGTCAGCCATGTTGATCAAACAGAGGAGAGGGACTGGTATCAATTCTTGCCTCGATCACATTCACTCTTCAGTTCCGGTCCATGTGCTTCGACGATGCAACCCAGCCGTAAACGAACGGGAGGCGGCAGTATTTTATGTGCGTCATACTATGCAGTAAAAGTGGCAAAGTGTCTTGGCTAATAGGTCCTTGGCTAGCAGTTCTTCATTAACCAGTCTGCGCGCGACCAAGAACTTTATTTTTGGCGAAATCCAGGGCTTATCAGAGGAATGGACACAGAATGACTTCAAAGGGAGGAAGCGATTCACTGCATCTGACATTATCCGGTAAAAGAGATCAAACTTTTCCTCGCAACTGTCCAGAGAAAACACCTCATCCCAAGAAAAGGTGATCCATCTTCCAAAATCGCGCAAAGCAATATCACGAGTATCCCGTTTGATAATTGTGCGTTTACCTCCCTCCTGAGTTGAAGGGGCTTGCTGTACAAATACGCAGTAATGGTCGTTGCATCCAATCTTTGGGAGCTGCTTCGGATCACTAAGACACTTAGGTGAGTTGGTTAAACACCAATCTAGTGTACCTGAATCACGAGTTAGAACTTTCACGATTTGGGTGAGGCCTGACATCCTCTTAAATACCGCAGGAGAGATATTAGTTGAGGCTGGGTTAAAATCCCCGGTCACACAAACCAATGCTTCAGGATAAAGACGAAGAAACCAATCCACAGTCTCCTGTACATGCAAGTATAGGGCGTTATTATCTTCCGATGATGCATGAGGGGGATGGTAAATAAGACCAATAAGGATGGTAGACACCGACCTCGGCAGGCGAAATGGTTTAACATGAAGCCACATTGTCTCGGAGGCAGCACCTCTCAACTCAACCTTGGGTAACACCACACAAGGGATAGAGGATCTTATGTAGACAGCGAGACCGCCACCGAGAGGGTCGATCTTTACGGAAAAGCGTGTAGTCCTTCAGGGAAACATGTGAGTCCGGAATCTCATACGTCAGCCATGTTTCCGTGATACAGGAAATGTCGACGCCATTAAACTCCATAACACACTCAAGTTCATCTACTTTCGGAGCTAACGAGCGTAGATTACAGATCATCAGGTTGGGAAGATAAGGCGCCAGCGAATGGGGCACTCTTGACGAAATATTCTGAACATCAACATCCATGGGCACAGATGGGATTCCTGTGGGCTTCACCACAGGAAAACCAGTACCTGCAGACGACCGGCGTTTTCGTCTCGAACGAAAAGGCTTTCTGATGCCAAGAGAGCCGAGAGTATGCCATAATTAATTCCTCCAAAAGTCTCTGTTTTGGCATGGTCTTTTCAAGTGACTTTAAAGTGCACCTAACCCCAAAATATTTTTTTCGCTTAAATAAATCTTTACACCTGTTCGAAACACACTGCGCCTTTTTGCGCCTTTTTAAACCAAATCTTGTCTTTTTATAGGCTAAAAGCTACGAATCATCTGTCCCACGACCGAGCTAGTAAGGGGCATGGGTCTATTCCTTACATGACGTCACAAACTGCTTTGCATGCATGTTTACAAAGACTTAATGCGATGGAAATCGGTTTGTGACGTCATGTAAGGAATAGACCCATGCCCCTTACTAGCTCGGTCGTGGGACAGATGATGGCTAAATTTCGTAACTTTTGCAGCCTATAAAAAGTCAATATTTGGTTTTAAAAGGCTCAAAACGGCGCAATACGTTTCGTACAGGTGCAAAGATTTATTTAAGCGAAAACAATTTTTTGGGGTTAGGTGCACTTTAAATAGGAGCTGGAGTAGTTAATCCTGGACGAAGAAGAACTAACAGGATCAACATGGCTGCCAGATCGATCGCCATTAAGCTGAACAGAGAACCGTCGATCACTGTGCCTCCAAATGTTTGTAAGCTTGAAATAAAAGTACACGAATAGTAGAGTGGGTGCCCAAATAAAGTTCGAAGGCCACATGTTTAGCTTTAGGTCGCAGACTGCTCCCAGACCCCCCTAGAGGGTGGGGCCTTATGGCCCCTTAAGTGTTACAGCCGTCTACTTTAATAGGATCAACCGCCTACTTCAGAACTTATTGAAACCCCTGGTAAATCCCCTTCTTTGAAAGTTATTGAAAGGGCTCACACATAACTTGTTCTAAAATATTTACAAATAACATGTAAGTTTTCCATTAATTCTTGTAGGGTAACTACAAAGGGTTTGAGGTTTATGTACATTGAGGAAGCAGGTGACAATACAACAATGGTGATGATGATGATTGATATGAATGAGGATTATTTGATGATGATAGTGCATGGATGATGATTAATGATGATGCCAATTAACTGCACAATTTCAAGTTTTGTGAGCCTGTAAGACAAAAGAAAGGGTAATGAGAAGCTTGATAAGAGCACTTTTGATGGGAGGAGGGTCAACATCAGCATTACATCACATGTTACTAGACATCACTTAACTCTTTTTCTACCGCTTACCAAAATATTGGTTGTAGAAGACCAATGCTTTGAAAACCTGTGACTTTCCCAGATCCCGGACTATGGTCGAAATGAAGTATTTTTATTGCAAAATGACAAGTTTTTCTGATTTCATCACCCTGGAAACTGACTGAAACTCCCAATTTTCACTTAATATGACATCACTGTTTATTCTCTTTGAAAACCAAAATCACCCTCGGACAACACCAAAATTCCCGCAACTTTGTCTTGGAGTTTTCCATTGGCAACAAACTTTGACTCCGCTTCTTGCAATCTGTTCCACAGTTACCTGCTCACTCCTTTATGCCGACCCTGATAATGCTGTTTGATTTCAGTTGCTCTCACTGTCTGTAATTTTCATGTTTGTGACCCAAAGGAATTCTGGGATATTCTTGCCTAACAGCGGCATGGAAGACTGCCAATTTCCATTTCACATATTTTTTAGAACCGTGTCGAGCCACCCGGTCCTGCTGACAAAATATTTCACCAATTGCAAGTCAAAACTCGCCAAAATTGCCATGCAATGTCCTGGAATCCACTCACAAAACAACTAAAGACACAACTTCACTCTGTGGATTGCCATGACATTCGCTCGAATACTTTGAGCGGCCCACTTTGTGTGAAATTGCTTCTCACCTCTGTTTTCTTTCAAAGGATTGCCTCTACCCATTAACCCAGCTTTATGATGCCAGGCAGGGGGCTTCTGAGGTGGAAAATGGCTCAAAAAACACACTTATAAATCAAATAAGCAACAAATTATAGCTGCAGTGTTCGTTTACAAATGAACGACAGCTAGCGTGACAACAAAGATAGAGCCTTCGGTGTTGTGGACCAGCGAAATTGCCGTGATAACCCCTTATATGGAGTATAAGTAGCCAGGTCTATTTGACATCCTAGACTCCAGAAATTGCAAAAAAGGTGACCAAATGGACCGGTAGAGAAAGAGTTAAGCCCTGGCCCACACTTACAGCTGTACTGAACTTTTCAAAACCACCTCCTCTGACTCGATTTCTAGATCCCAAGAACCTTTCTCCACCCACACCCACCCCCACCCCTGCCTTTTTTTGGAAAAACCCCTTGTTCCATTAAAAATAAATAGCAGATCTAACAAAAGGAGAAAAAATAATTATGGTAGAGATAATAACATTGAATATCTGAATGATCATCACAGTTTAAAATGTGTTCATTTAAATAACTAAATTTATCTTATTAAGGTATTTATTTCACTCCCAGGAAGAAATCTTATTAAGATCAGTTCTTAAACAACCTTGCAAGATGGCAATTAAGATTTAGATCTTATTAAAGGGGCAATGTCATGGTTATTTTTTGGTCTTTGGGGCAATTTAATGTGGGTCAATTGAAGACTAGAACATTTTTATATGCCAACTGGTCTTACATGTAGATTTCCAACAACAACAAAAATATATTATTATTATTATCATTATTATTATTATTATTATTATTATTTTTAATAACACCAATGCATAATCGGTGTAAAATGGTTATTACTCGACAGGAGAGCAGCTGAAACTTGAAAAACAGTGGCCTACTTTTTTTCAAAATTTGCAATTCATTTCCATCCTGACCATCCATAGCCAAGGAGTTATTTTTTATTTGACTGCACTATACTAGTAGAGTAGTTTTGAACAAAATAAAAGTAATAACAAGAAACTTTCAGACAAATATGTAATTGTGTCACGTACATTTTTATCAATTTGTTTGTTCCTGGGATATCCATCTTTAAAACATCTCACTACATACCTTTAATAAATTTTAAATACACAAATCTTGAATGGCTTTATAATTTCTAATATTATCTGAACTATGATTCTACTTTCCAGAATAAAATTTCTCAATAAATGAACAATGAATTTCTTATTTGGAACAGCAACAAGCTTAGTGGTATCAGCTCAGCATTTGAAAGTTACACTGTCTAACATTTTATATTTTATGTTACCCAATCTTGTTCATACAGCGTGTCCTGCCAAAGGACTTGACCAGCCAGGGACAAAATTAGCCTAGATTTACCTTGTATGCCGGAAACAATTTTCAACTGGTTAAATGCGTCTAGATCTTACAGACTTACGGTAATCCGCGAAACGAAATGAAACGAAATGAAACGAAACAATTTGGTAGTTGACGAAACAAAAATAAAGCAAATAGATGACACGAGAAATTTGACCTCCCTTCGAACACTGTCCTCCCTAGATGCCTTGTTTCGCAAAATACCAATAGCCGGGTCGATTGGTAATCGACGAAACAAGGCTCGCAAACTATTTTCAAAAGCGCCTTGCCTTCAAAAATTATCTGGTTTGATAAAGCAAATACTGGCCTACAGATGACTGGAGAAATTTGCTCTCCCTTCGAAAACTGTCTGTCAGCTTGCTATATACCTTGTTTTGCTAAATACCAATAGCGATTGATTGGTAATCGACGAAACAAGGCTCGCAAACTATTTTGAAAAGCGCCCTGCCTTTGAAAATTATCTTGTTTGATGAAGCAAATACTGGCCTACAGATGACTGGAGAAATTTGTCCTTTCTTCTAAAAACCGTCCTCGCTATTCTAGATGCCTTGTTTCACTAAATACCAATAGCGGTCGATTGGTAATCAACGAAACAAGGCTTGCAAACTATTTTCAAAGGCGCCTTGCCTTTGAAAATTATCTTGTTCGATAAAGCAAATACTGGCCTACAGATGACAGGAGAAATTTGCCCTCGCTTCCAAAACTGTCCTCACTAGATGCCTTGTTTCGCAAAATACCAACAGCAGTCGATTGGTAATCGATGAAACAAGGCTCGCAAATGCAGAGTTAAAGTGCCTTCTATAAAACCAGGAACACAGAACATCCCGGAAAATGAAAAAGAATGTAATAATCTTTATTAATAATCTTAAGTAGCCTAAAGTCGAATATGGTATCATCGAAGGTATTTCTTGATGCGGAAGATAATCGCACTCTAATATTACAGTCTACTTTTTTTTTTAGTTACGGAAATTGTTTTTATACAGGGTTAACCTCACGATTTCCCTATTCAGGATGTTTTTGTATTTGTGTTGCATTAACAAAACCCTTCTTACCGGGCGTTTTACTTCAACGAGACAGTTTATATAGCGTTTGGGATGAAAAAAACAACACACTTCTGTAGAAAGTGCCAGAAATGTTGTCTACCAGATATGTATGAAAGCTTATGCACGTTTATTAAAACCTACAATAATTTTGTGAATATTTAACGGTCACTTAGTCCAGTTGATAACTTATCAACAGCAAGCAATTTATATTTTGCGACTCTTGTCCTGTCTTGTTCTGGTGCATGATTTTTTTTTATTACTTCTTATTCTTACGTGAGAGAATGGATGACACTTCTGTTGCCAGTCACTTGTATCAGATTTGGCGGGAATCTTACCTTCTACCAAGCGTTGTATTTGTTGTTTATTTGTCTCCGTTAATTTTATATTTTTAAAGCTAAAGTCAACTTTTGTCCTTAATCAAATGAATTGAAATGACAAGCATCCCTCTAGCTGTTATTCCTTTTCGGATAATGATGATGGGTATACATTTATTCCTTATAGTTTTGTTCTTTTCTTGCTCTCCCAGTTATAAACAAAAACAAGGAGAGTTGATTAAGTTTTGATTTCTATGAACAACCAATTGTGTAAATAATCAGATTGAGGGCTCCCGAGAAGAGCGAACCTGGGGCCTGTTTTTAATGGATATATACTGTTCTTGTAAAGATCTGATGGTTCCGACTGTTTTGCAAACAGTGTGTCTATGTCCTGAATCAACCAACATAATGCAATTAAAGGAGATTGTTATATACCTACACTTTCACTCAACAAAAGGAGTACTGCGATTGGTTGATTCTTGGTCACGTGCCCCTGACCAAATTCAAATGTATCCCGACCGGGATACAATTCCGCAATTGTTGCCCGCGCGCCCGGATACAGCAGCACGTGATTAGTGCATGACTAAAAAGTGGCATGATCTTCGGCACGTGCTCACGTCAGCTTGATTGACGAGGCGGACCTGAGAACACTGCCAGTTTTCAGTTTTATAAACCAACGATAATACAAACGTTATGGAACCCGAGACTAAAAGAAAACTTTTTTCTCAAGTATCAGCCAAAGAAATTCAGCATCTAATAGGAGGAAAAGATTCGGAAAATACAAGAAAGGCATGTTCTACTTTTTCAGGTACTTTTAAACGTTTGTAAATTATTCATTCGGCAGGCTCGTGAATAAAGACGTGTTTTTGAAATGCCGTCTTTGTTTGTTTGTCAGTTTATTTTGCTGTGATTGTTGAAGGGAAAGTCTCGGTATATAACAAAGCACTTAATGTATGATCCCTCGGGAAACTAGTTAGTTTTGTTTTCCCTCGAGTCCTGATGTTTCCCTCGACTTCGTCTCGGGAAACATCAGGACTCTCGGGAAAACAAAACTAACTGTTTCCCTCGGGACCATACATTAAGTGTATATTGTTTTGTCGTTTATCGTGTTCGTAATAAAAACATCACGAGAAATACAGCATGCAGGCCAAATGGTTACCCAACAAAATATATATTTCGAAGAGTTTAAATTTTTCACGTCATCTGTAAGCCAGCATATTTGCATTTTCGAACAAGATAATTTTCGAAGGCAAGGCGCTTTTGAAAATAGTTTGCGAGCCTTGTTTCGTCGATTACCAGTCGATCGCTATTGGTATTTAGCGAAACAAGGCATCTAGCGAGGACAGTTTTTGAAGCGAGGGCAAATTTCTCCAGTCATCTGTAGGCCAGTATTTGCTTTATTAAACAAGATAATTTTCAAAGGAAGGGCGCTTTTGAAAATAGTTTGCGAGCCTTGTTTTGTCAATTACCAATCAACCGCTATTGGTATTTAGTGAAACAAGGCATCTAGCGAGGACAGTGTTTGAAGGGAGGGCAAATTTCTCCTGTGATCTGTAGGTCAGTATTTGCTTTATCGAACAAGATAATTTTTGAAGGCAGGGCGCTTTTCAAAATAGTTTGCAAGCCTTGTTTCGTCGATTACCAATCGACCCAGCTATTGGTATTTTGCAAAACAAGGCATCTAGGGAAGACAGTGTTCGAAGGGAGGTCAAATTTCTCGTGTCATCTATTTGCTTTATTTTTGTTTCGTCGATTACCAATTGTTTCGTTTCGTTTCACGGATTACCGTAAGCCCGTCTTACAAGCCTGTAAAATGACCAGGAATGGGTTATTCCAGAAAAAATGCCCCCTCCTCCCCTGATGGATGGGATTCTGGAAATTCTCACCAGAAGAGGGGTTAAAGACTGAAGTCATGAATTTCCCCGATTTTTTCGATCTGTGACATTTGAGCTCCCTCTGAGTCTGAAAAAGTAGAAATTTTTCAGTTCATATATTTATTACCTGATATAAGATATGTCCACAGGTTCTTTTATAGTCACAGAAAACATGTGACAAAGGGACGAACCTGAAGAGAGCGGTTGCAACAAAAGCTTGCTAAGAGGTGTGTGACACCTGACACTATTAATTATTTTGCATTGTTCTACCCTGGCCCCAGTGTGCCATCTGAAAGAGCCTGGAGACAAGTTTACTTGAAACAATCGCAGGGGATTGTGGCAGATACAACACAACATTTTTCAAATACATAATTTTTGTTTCTTGGATTTTAAAAATTCATTTTCTGATTGGAAGCTAAGAGTTTCAAATGATTTCATCTCCACTACTTTCACTTCAGTGTTTTCCTTCCTGATTTGAAAGGCTTTCTAATCAAACACAGAGCAATGATGTATGGAAAAACCATTTTAAACATCACAAATGCTTGAGTTCTACTGCAGAACAGACATACAGGCTCTTGGATATTATCCAAGTTATCAAAGGTCTTATACTTCTAAATTTGGAAGATAACAAGTTTAGTTTCTTGGACTTCAACTTAGTAGATTTTGATCTTTAGTAGACAAGGCTGACCCTATGCAGAAATTCTTCTGTCCTGAAAAAGACAGCGTCAACAAAATCTGGATCGGATCGGATCGGATCGGATCGGATCGGATCACGGATGGGAAAAAAGTAATAAACAAAAAGTATATTACAATGAACATTGGAGAAATGCTGACATACTGTGACATATTGCATGACATAATGGAGCTTAGGCCCTACTGAAAGTGATTTCCCGCCATGGAAAGTGATTTCCCGACATGTAGTCTCCTTCACGGGTGTCGCCATGGACGAAAGCAAGCGGAAGGGACGCATTATTTTATCATTCAGTTATAATTTCCATTTTTAATATCATCTCACATGTTTATTTACTTTTTCTATATTTGACATTATTTTAGCAATGGCAAGAGAAGAGCCGAAAAACGAGGAGGTGAGTAACGTTTTTTAGATGTGACAATGAAAGTGTAGTGTACGTGAGCAATTTATTTAGTTAAATCCATGTTGGCTTCTTCTATGAACTCGCTCAGCTCCTCTTAACCTAAATCGCAGTGACAGACATAAAGGCAGACACAAAGACAGACATAAAGGCCGAGTGCTGGACATGACAATGAAAACAAGGCTACGGATCATTGCAATAGGTCGGGATAATACTGTCTGCAAACCATAGCACATACATACATGTATACAGTGCTCTTCAATTCAAGACATTAAAACAAACCCTACCCAAAACTAAACTGCAGTACACTGTACTTACTCAATAATAAAATATCCACCACAACAGATGTCAGAGCAAAAAAACTGCCAGTTGAAACCTGAAGCCGATATTTGTTTCCATTGTCTGATGCCCGCAAGGCAAGAAATGTTAGTGTTGACTGAGTGTCTGATATACCAACATTAAACAGATGTTGGTAAGTAGGGAGGACAGTAGCACTGTTCCCTCCACTCTTGCCTGCAACTGAAGGTGCCTCAATAGTACCATTTGTAACATTGTTGATAGAAACAGATGAAATGCCCTGTCCTTGTAGATTATATCTCCACTGAAGGATTAGCTGTTCACCTTCTCTGGCTGATGATGGGTTCTGAGGTTGTGAAGTAAATACTGGATTCTGCAAAACTGTGCCCATTAGAAACAAAAACAATTAGCTCAATGTGACTTGCATTGCTACACTGAAGGTACTGCAAATAATTTTAAAGCTACGGACAGCTGCAGGCGTATGACTGAAAAGTTAACAAACAATTATGCCAGCGTTTGTGTAACTTACTGTGATCATCCGGCTGTTAGCAGTTGGCACTGATACAATATACAGTTATGAACTGTAACTACAGTGACGTGTTACTAAAGCTTTGGATGGCAGTTATTTGTCTGTCCATCTTAAGTTGTAATGTAGTATTATCATAAGCAAACAGTTTCAATACAAAAATGTCACTAGCTGTGATGGAAATATTTTGGCATAGGAAGTTGCCCTATCTTTCAAACAACTTTTGTATATACATGTAATTATAATGACACATCAAATTAAACCACACTACAGAACTTTAAATTCTGGAATACTGTCAGAGTCCCCAGGCTGTCAGCATGACAAACTGTCTGGGTAATATAGGGTACATCTTTCAAGGTTAATGCTGTCATTTTACCAGGGATGCAAAACTACTGGGGTGACCAATTTTATTGCCAAGCATAGAATGCAAATATTGGTTGACTCATGACATTGCTATTTTCTGTGTGGATCGAGAAAGCTAAGACTGCAATACAATGGACATTTATCCCCAGGGTTCTAAGTTGAACCCGTAGCACCTGTCACTGGTGTCACAGGTACAATTGTAAGTGTTACGGCTGTCAAAGTGCTTCAACCAGTAGATTAATTGGTCTATCAAATGCAAATCAATGAACTACTTTTTGAGTAAATTAATGTGTAAACTATTACATGTAACTGTTAGCTGCTTTTGCAATGAACCTTTCTTCAGTTTTTAAGTTGCCAAAATGAATAGCCTGTAAGCAGACCACAGAATGACCAAACATGCTTTGCAACATCTCCACAATTTCTAAATATGGCCGCCATATTAAATTTGTAAATTTGAGTCAAGCCTCTCACAGATGCAAAAACATGGCTGCTGCAAAGCAAAATGGCGACCAGCCAGGGATGCTGAAATTAAATGTTGCAGTGTAATTTCCTGTTTGATAAGAGATCATTTCAACTTTCCTGTGTTCAAAGCCACTGAACAGATTACAAAAATAATGTACACAAAGTTGTT
>JAEMWC010000352.1:585000-652500 GCA_016490735.1 Pachyseris speciosa
GAGATGTTTTTGCAATCCTCCCAACGCTGGGGTTTCTGAAAGATTTGACTTTTCTGGTCTTTCCACGCATATCTAGGAACTGTTTCAATGATTATCATGGTTACTCCTCTCATAGTGATAATAAAAGATCAAGTGCAGCAGATAAATGCACTTGGAATAGCCTCGATGGCCATCAGACTAGATGAAGGTTTTGACAAGACAGCAGCGAGGAATGGAAGGCATGAAAATCATGTTTCGAAGAAAAATAACAACAACAACATGTTTATTGTACCTTAAAATTTCTTAAATACAAGAATATGTAAATTAATACATAAGAGAAGGTACGGACCTTCAGAAATAACTATTAAGAGTTAAAAATGCCTGAAGGTCAATAATTGCAGAATATTATAAAAATAAATTAGTGAAATGGATCAGAGGTACAATACACTCAAGAAGTAGAGCAAAACACGCACAGAGAACATACACTAACATACACAGAAAGACAGACAGGCATAAACACAAACAAAAACCAAACAAAAACACCCACAGTATTATAAATTAGAAGGAAGCCTTGGAAGCCCTGAGAGCTGCTTGTCAAAAGAATGGAGAAAAGAACTGCTGCGGGTAACTGTGTTTCTCTGGCACTTTACGGTCAAAACACTCAGTGTGTGCCGCCTATTATTCACGAATAATTTTGATTAATCACGAATGGACTGCATTATTCGTTTCTAACTTACAAATTTATGGTATTGTAATCATCCAACCATAGCCTGAGTGTGACATTATTTGAAATGTCGATTGTTTATCGGTGTATTTCTCACGTCGCTTGAACGCTTCATGCGGTCTATGGGCAGTGATTGGCCAAGGAGTAACCCGTGATAAGAAAAGCTACCACTCTCGTCTGAAAAAAGGCCTTTCTGTGGCTATTTGCAGCTTGCCAGATGTGAATATCTTTTTTTCTTGGGAGTGGGCACGTTACACAATAGGCATTTTGATCTTTCACGCTGAGGTGGTTTGTGGTTTTGGGTTGTCAAAGTTTTGGGCGGAAAGACCTTTTTAAAGAAAATTTTACAGGCGTTCCTTCCTGCGGCCCATCTCAAGCCCACCCAGCCCCCTCCATTTTTCGCCGCTTTATTTCCGCCTCGCTCTGTGAGTACTAACGCGCTCCGTTAACCATCTAAACGCCTGGAACAGGCTAAATTAAGCTTAAAGAATGATAACAAAGAGCTTAATGGCAACTGCTACGTTAAATCATCTTTAAACTAAAGCAGAGTCCACAAAATTAAGAGTGAAGGAGGGAATCAGCACTCGTAAGTCTCGAAGTTTCTCCTCTCTCAAAATATAGTCCATATGGCCGAGGAGACAATCCCAGTAATCTAACGTTTTGAAAACAAAAACCTTACCTGTCTCGTGACAGAGTAGGAGGATTTGAAGGATTAAAGATGTGAAGTACCCAGTTAGTGACATGGTCGTTTCCTCAAGGCCACATCCAACTCATATTCAATCGCATGCACAAGATGTAATTTAAAAAAAGCTGAACAACTCGAAGAGACTGAAACAGCAACCCAAACTCGTACCGAGAGGACCTACCCAGACTAGTGTAACTATCGTGATAGTGGTTTACCGTGGTCTCATACGGTGTGGCCATTCTTAGCGGCATGCATGGCCATACACTAGCGTATATGGGCAGACACGGGCCTACATGGTCATACACTAGCGTATATAACCCTACACATGTACACATGGCCATGCACTGGTGTACATGGGTAGAGACTAGTGTACATGACCATACAAGGGCATATATACTAGTTATGCAACGCTTTCGAGTGGTATACCATGGAATATACCACGAGTCACTTGTATTTTCTTGGTATAAACACGAGCCTTTAGGCGAGTGTGTATGCAAAGAAAATACAAGTGACGAGTGGGATTTTCCACGGTACACCACGAGAAAGGGTTGCATAACTATTTTATACCCTGCCATAGAAAATACAGTGGCCAGCAAGGCCAGCATGAGCGGGAATCTCAAAGCACAATGGGAAGGTTGGGTGTGATACCATTGAATTGCATTGATCGATGGGAAGGTTCGATGGAATACTGACGAATATACAACGGCTTTCCTGCATTCTGATTGGCTGTATTTTCTATGGCATGGTATAAACCCGTGTACGCCAATGCATGGGCAGTTACTCCAGTGTACGGCCATGTATGCCTGACTTTTGCCCGTGCACACCAGTGTATGGCCATGTACGCCAGTGTATGGTCATGTACACCACTGTAGGGCCATGTATTCCCGTGTATGGCCATGTATACCAATGTATGGCCATGTATGCCCGTGTATGGCCATGGCCATGTACACCAGTGTTTGCCCATGTATGCCCGTGTATGGCCATGTACACCAGTGTATGGCCATGTTTGCCTGTGCACACACTGTATGGACATGTTCACCAGTGTATGCCCATTTATACCATGCCATAGAAAATACAGCCAATCAGAATGCAGGGAAGCCGTTGTATATTCGTCCGTATTCCATCGAACCTTCCCATCGATCAATGCAATTCAACGGTATCACACCCAACCTTCCTCTCGTGCTTTCAGATTCCCGCTCATGCTGGCCTTGCTGGCCATTGTATTTTTTATGGCATGGTATAAAATAGTTATGCAACCCTTTCTCGTGGTATACCGTGGAATATCCCACTCGTCACTTGTATTTTCTTTGCATACACACTCGCCTAAAGGCTCGTGTTTATACCAATTGCCCGAGCCAGCAGCACTCGCGCATGCTCTGATTGTCTCACCTTGACCGAGTTGACCCGGCTAGGCGAGCCAAAGTGTTTATATGGAGAAAAGTTGGCTCGGCTAGGAGGGAGGGTGACCCGGCTAAAAGGGTCACCCTTCTAGCCGAGCCAACTTTTTGTTTCTCATGTAAACGGTTCGCCAAGTTTTGTAAGGAAATGTAGGAAAAGTTGGCTCGCCCAGGGTAGCTCGGGTAGGCGGGTAACCCTTCTACCCGGGACAACCTTTCTCAATATAAACGGGGCCTTTTTTTTGCCGAGTTTTCCTCCCGCTCTAGTGTACTTTGTAACGTTCTTTTATTTGTTTGTTGTATTTTAGTTTAACCGCTTTTCAAGTACCTCCTTGGATGATCACTTTACAACGCCTACGTCCATTAAAGCGCGTTAAAAACCACATGCTGGCGTGTTTTTCTCCCTTGTAGAAATTACAGTGGTTTTAAAATTTATTCCATCAGACAGGATCGAAAGGAACCAATCATAAATTTTGATGCGTTCCCGCGAGGTCCGCCACCTTTAGCCAAGCACTATTATCCCGTGAAAGTACCTTTTTTGGATATGTCTTTTACTTAATTTATTATTTTTTCCGCAAAAAGTGGGGTAGCCCTGCCCCCCCTCCCCCGGCCCCTCCCGCTGCGCGGTCCCCTGTAATTTCTCAGTATATTCAGGAGCCCAGTAGTAGGAGCGTACAACTCCCGTACTTAACTATGTCACGGCATTTTTACAGACCGATGTATTTTTAGACTATCTTTTCCCGCGAAAAAGGACAACAAGGGGGTGACGGCAACGAGAGCGCCACAAAACAATAGTTTTAATGAGCGAAAACAAAGGCTCTGTACGTGTAGATACTTGTGGCAGTGCAGCGACTTGTGATTGGTCATTGGACTCCTGCGAGAGTCTTATTTCAAAGAAGAGGCCGGTGTGATCATCTTATAAGAAGATGGCTCCCGTTGCTTAAACTGGTGGCTGATAACCTTTCATACTCTGGAATGGAGTTTTATTAACAAAAGATTGGAACTTTTTAACTTTGGCCCTGTAATTTGGAGATGGAATTGTAATGCAGAAAGTGGCATTATGAATGCATGTTACATGACCAACTGTTTCGAGGTCTCAAGGGGCGTCCGTCAAGGCTGCCCTCCGAGCCCACCATTTTGCTAATAATCAGTTCCTGGTAAATTATGGGTAGACATAGTCTTTTGTGGGGGCAAACGGTCAAAATAACAATTTCAAATTACGTCCTAGAGATGGCCGTTTGCCCCCACAAAGGACTGGATCTACCCACAATTCACCCTGAACTAATCATTAGAAAAATGGTGTAATCACACTCCCTGACGACAGGGAAACAATTATATCTCAACAGCCGTTAATAGGGAGATGTTTTGTTAGTGGGGTTGAGATTCTGGTTCGTTAGCAGCCCGCAATATGCCTTTAGCCAAATCACGTCCAGAATTTGCGAAATGGGGGTTGAAGGCCTCAGCCATTTCAAGCGCAGAACTAATAATGCTTTGTCCAATTACGATTTCAGCAATACTTTCTTAATGTGCTGGTGAGAGCTTGATTAATGAATTAGCTGCCATGTTTTATCCTACTTGCAAAAAAAAAATTAATAAATAAATAAAAACATAGGTTGTGTTTGTCGTGGTTGTCATGTTAATCAGTAGAGATCTGTATAAAAGTTAATGCACACTAAGAAGCTGAGGAAGACTCTTTTATGAAAGCTAATGATTTGTATTGGGGCTTAGAGAGGTATACATGCGACTCAAATACTACCCGCGTCGTTTGGTCATAACCCTTATGAATTATTAATAAATGTTACAACTAGGTAAAAGGCGAAGTATTTTCGTTTAGTAGCTGTCGTTTAATTGCTAACTTCATTTCTCGCAGCCCTGTATATGTAGACGGCCCAGCAGGACTGATCTTTACTTTGTTCGGGCTTATTTTTTAGAAGATCCACTTTACGCATTTTTTTACAAACTCGTACGTAATCCAATGAGCGTTCTTGTTTCGAGAATTTTTTTTACCTTTAGCTGCTCAGGGGGCATGCTCGTCAATACAGTCCAAAAGCTCATTTATCTTAAACTGCCTCATTTCATTTAGGTATGATCAAATACAAGACTAATGGCATCCACTCGCCTTTGTTCAGCGTCTTATAGAAACTCTTCTTTATCGAACTTCTTAAAACTTGGAGTGGTGATAGTCTGGACACTCCCACGGTTTGAAAAAAATTGGCTTTGCGTACTAGGTAGACAAGGGAGTGGTCTCTTAAGCCCCTGAACGACAATACGCCTGATGAACTGTGTATCTAAACTGGAATATTGGTGATACATAATTCAATTGAGACTGAGACGGAACAATAACTCTCGCCTTTGCCGGCTCCGCAATCAATTGATTTAAGCTGTAAAAATAAGTTTGGGAGAGTTTGAAACTGCACTGCCTGATAGCATGTTCATATTCAAATCACCGACAAGATAAAGCTCTAGATTCAAATTGTCGATTTTACCAATAAACGTCTCAAACTCATTGAACAGGTCTTGGGGGAAGTTATGCCACGGTCTATACCAGGTACAAACAAGGAAGGGTCTAGAAACTGAGGTGAACTTATTTCAACAGTAAGACATTCAGTAAGACATTCTGAAGATCCTCCCGTTCCTAATAATTCTTAAGATTGCAACGTACGTAAAAGCACTAACCCACTGCCCATTTGAACATTGAATTCTAGATCTTTTCTAACAATTTCAAAACCAAGGGACAGATTTACGAAGCCATCCTAAGTTAAGAAGTATCCTAAGTATTATTTTCCCGGCCCACAATAGTCCACTGTTAGAAAAAAAAATACTTAGGTCTTAACTCGGGAGAACTTTCTGAATCCGTCCCCACGTATACATGTAACCTTTTCGTGATCATTAATCGTATTGTCAAATTTTGATTACTTAATGCCAATGATGTCAATATTTCCATCAGATATACTTAGACTCTGAGTTCGTCAATGTATCCTACTAAACTGTTAACATTTAATCAAGCAATAGCACAGCCACGACTAAACAAAACAAACTTACACTAGACAGGCCATCAGCACAGAGCTAGATACCTCCCATTCCCCGACGGGAACCAGTATATGCCCCTGTATACAGGAGTATGCCTATGTATGCCCACATATAGTAGAGTATGCCCATGTACACCAGTATATGGCCATGTATGCCCGTGTATCTCCATGTACACCAATGTATGGCCATGTATGCCCGTGTATGCCCATGTACACTAGTGTATGGCCATGTATGCTCGTATTTGGCCATGTATGCCTGTGTATGCCCGTGTGTGCCTATATATCCCAGTGTATGGCCATGTATGCCCGTGTGCGCCTATATACGCCAGTGTATGACCATGTACGCCAGTATATGACCATGTACACCAGTGTATGGCCATGAATGCCCGTGTATGCCCGTGTACACAAGTGTATGGCCATTTACGCCAGTCATGGCCATGTACACCAGTGTATAGCCGTGTATGCCCTGCATGCCTATGTACACCAGTGTATGGTCATGCTTGTGCATGGCCATATACACCAGTTTACCCATGTATGCCTGTGTATGGCCATGTACACCATTGTACTGCCATGCATGCCCGTGTATTGCTGTGCCCGTTGCACAGGTCGCGTTGGGTGCTTCGACGAAACACTGATCCCGGGTTAACGATCCCCCGCTGATCCCCTTACTGATCCCCTAACTATTCCCCTTCTAAAATTCACTGGAAAAAGTAAACAGAATAAAAAAGTTGACCTGAAACTGAAACAAGTTATAGATAAATTCTGGCTTTAATACCTCGAATTTCAAAGATGGCGGAAACTTGGCCCGAGGGAGACCTACTTTCCGACTCGTTTCACAGTCATTACTTGTAAGTACGACAGTTCTATTTTCCGATAAACAAGTGCAAAATAAATTGAAGCATCATCACGTATGTTATCCGTTTCCACGAAAAAAAAAAAAAAAAAAGACAACAACAACAATAAAGACGGAAAGAAACGAAAACGGTTGGAAGATAAACAGTTGTAAGCTTGAGCTCTCAAACCCTCCCATATCGATATCTGATTCATGAGAGTCATCAGCTTCTTCGGAATCATCGTTGATTTCTTCCTCTGAGATCTCACGATCACTTTGAACTTCTTCCAAATTGAAACTTGGTCCGTACTAAACCTAATACTTAGCACATCAATGTTATTCGCAGTTGGCAGGAACTTGATTGCATGCGTAACTTCCGGAAAACTGATTCCCCTATCATTGTTTTTAAAACGTTTTTAGTATACGATGTTAATCCCTTGCCAAACTATCGAACAAAGTTAGATTCAACGTTCCAACTTTGTTCGATCCAACATTGTTTAAGCGTTTGGCCGCCCATGTTGGATGATGTTCGTCCAACAATTTTGCTCGATCAAATGTTTGCTTTTGATCAAACATTACGTCCAACAATTCTGCTCGATGAGCAAAAGTTGCAGTGTTTTACTGCTCTTCCAACAAAGTTGTATCCTGAAGCGAGTCACGTTCTCCCTGCCAGCCAATATCCCTAATCGCTATTTTGGTGCTCTGTTTTGCAGATGTCTGCGAACTGATCCGAGTCCATTCTCATCATCTCCTTAATCATCGCGGGTGTATCTTGCAATGATAACTGTAGAGCGGTAATGGAACATACCATTTTCAGCTCGTTCTCTTGACAATTCTAAGGTTTTTACTCGCATGACACCGTCATTTACGTCCGCGAACAGCTCTAGTCCATATACATTACATGTAATGCTACATAAGCGCTTTTCGTTTACGTTTAAGCGTCATGTTTTGAATTAAATTTTGCGCCAGCTTGCACTATGTTTTAGCAATGTTGGTGGTGTTTTTCCACTATCTCTGTCAACATTCACATCCAACAATGTTGCATGTTGGATCAAACTTTGTTCAATAGTTTGGCCAGGGCTTCAAAGTAATATTTAAAAAAACTGAACAGCCACTTTGAGTTTAAAACAAGGTATGTTTGGATCGTTCAACGATCATCATCAGTTGTGGATTAGTTTACAGTAGTGATTTGAATTTATACTACCATTGAGGTGTACATTTTATTAAAAAAATTAACTGGCAATACTTAAATGCGCGGGACCTGGGACAATACATTTCTTGAAACCATATGTACAAAGAGAAACAAAGTATAAACAGTAAAATAATTACAGCTATTGCAAAAAAATTGCCGTAGCAAGCAAAACTAAATAACAAAAGAACTAACGCAAAGGAAAATCACATCAGAAAGAAAGAGTCAGCTCGGCACGTTTAAGCTGCTTGTTTAAGGTGGGATTTTCCCAGCGGAAATGAGCAACTTCTTTTAAACTTAGCTGAAATCTATTGGGTGCATGAATCCAAAATAGAAAAGCAATTCTTTGACCAAAGTCTGCGGCACGTCTCAGACGGTTGTAAACGCTGAAACTTCCTGTCCCTACTTAGATGTTCACGAATGCGTGTTGAGAGATGTCGGCTGGTTTCACCGATGTAACAGGCATTACATCCTGCACAAGAAAATTTGTAAACAACACGCGAACGGAGATCGAAAGGCATAGGATCCTTCACACTGAACATACTGCCGACTTTGAAAGAAAAAAAATTGATTTTAATATTGGCACAGTAACGTTGAATGAGTTTCCGTAAACTTTTCTCCGCTTCCCCAGAAAAGGGACGTACATAAGGTAACTTAAAATAGTAAGATGAAATAGATGGCTGAACCTGCGCTTTATCCGAGGGGTGGTTTTAAGTGCCATTAATGCATTGATTTACAACATTCTCTATAATATTAACAAGGAAGAGGTTTTTTCGTAAAATAAAAGAAAGGTCGTTTATCCTTTACTCTTTTTCGTTTTGCCACAACTCAAACACAGTTTTTGTTCATGGGTTATATACTTTAAAGATGAGGTGGATGATATGATGTATCCAAGGGCTCGTCCCTTGCCCCTGTTTTGGCAAACCTTTTCTTGGTCTACAATAAGAATGAATAGATAGAAAACTATAAGGCCTCAAAGATTTTGTTCTTTCGACGATATGTCGATGACACTTTTTGTGTATTTGAAAATGACCAAGATGCTGTTACTTTCTATAATTATCTCTATTCTCAACATCCCAACATACGTTTTACTATGGAGAAAGAAGGAGATCACAAGTTAGCATTCTTGGATGTCTTAGTTCATAACGATCCTCTAAAACTTCGGACACCCGTTTTCCGCAAGAACGTTCACAGGTCTCCTTACCAGCTATTGCAGTTTTACTGCATTCTCCTACAAAAATTGGCCTTGTTGGAAAGCTGGTTAACAGAGTTTACAAAATTAACAACTCTTGGCTGGGATTTTATAATGACATAAAGGATCTCACTTTTATTTTACGAAAAACCTCTTCCCTGTTAATATTATAGACGGAGAAGGTTGTCAATCAATGCGTTGATAGCACGCAAAACCGCCCTTCTGATAAGGTGCAGGTTCAGCCATCTATTTCATCTTAATATTTTAAGTTACCTTATGTAGGTCTCTTTTCTATGGAAGTGCAGAGAAGATTACGGAAACTCATTCAACGCTACTGTGCCAATATCGAAATCTAGTTTTTTTTTTCTTCTTTCAAAGTCGGTAGTATGTTCAGTGTGAAGGACCCTGTGCCTTTGGATCTTACATTCCGCAAAATTATGCCATTCCGGAAACTCATTCCTCCTTTTACCCTCACCGGTTTAGATCACGGCCTACCCTGAGCAATTGGTATTTACTATCAGGGGTGGAACCAGAAAATCCAGAAAGAGGGTGCCGAAGAAATAAATAAAACCACCTGATGCACACAACCACTTAAAACTCGGGGGGGGGGGGGGGGAGGGCAAGGCTCCCTCGGCCTCACCCCTAAATCCCCCACTGACTATTGTCTCAATTTCAATTGTTATTTTGAGAACTACTTATTTTCGTGACTAGTCAACCGGAAGCCAAAGCGTTGTAGCTTCAGTCAAGGCTCGTCAGAAAATGCTTTTTAATAAATTAACTGTTAAAAATAATGAAAAGATAGATCCCATTTAGAAAACTTAGAAATCTTAACCAACTTAACAGGTCTCGAGTTAAAAAAGAGTTCAAACTTGATTTCGAGTCGGCGGACGGTGAACGGAAACTGAAAATATCGAGTGTGGACAAGATAAAAACCATGTGCACCACGCATGCTGTTGCTCTTTTCTGCAAAATTTCATGTATTCGACTGATAAGGCCTGGTATGGATAGATGTTATTAGCTAAAGCAACAAGGGTTTTAGCGATGTATCATTGCTTCCTTATTATAGACTGGAAGTTATACCCAGCCGAATTTCTTCAGTCGAGATGTCTGTTAGTTTTTTACACTGTTTCATTATTTGCAGTACCGTTTTCGTTACCTACCCGCAAAGGACCAATTGATTATGAAGTATACAAGGATGCAAACCATTGTCAACATTAGAGACGATTTTTGTGGACTTTCCTTCGGTTCATGAACTACGTCAGCATATTCAGCTATGAATTTTCGCAGAAGCTGAAGTAAAGCGGAATAAACTGACCTTTCCTGTCAGAAGATACAATGTCAACCCCTTGAGCGGTGTACGGTGGAGTAATAAAAAAAAAAAAGGAATGGACATAAACCGGTAACCGATGCAATATTGTTGTCACATTGCTATATAACGTGTTTTTAATTCTGCAACCGTTCCAAGGCAACAAAATAGTTTTGGTTGAGGGTTAATTCTTCGTATCTCGTTCAGTCGCTTAATTCCCTGCCCTCCCCCCCCCCCTTCATTGGTTATTGCCACCCCTCCCCCCTTCCTACCAGCCAACAGCATCATTGAAATTGAAAGTCTTTTCACATGACGTCACAGTGGCTGTGTTGGTGTCACAAAACAAAGACACGGCGGCCATGTTGGTGTCCCAAACTAAACCTTTGCGAATTGAACTCTACTTTTCTGCAAATACTTTCTTTTGTTTCAGTAAACCAATCAATATGGCGGGTAGGCACGTAAGCTCTCTCCGAGGGAACCTTTCAACCAGCGCCAAGTGCTAACAGCAGTAAACGGAAACGACATTGTATTAAGAAGAACACTTTAATTAAAAAAAGAAAAATGCTTTTTTTTTAAGGACCAACGGGCAAACTAGGATTTTTGCCTCGCTTAATGGCGCGCGGTCAAAAGCTGACCGCGCACCATTCGAAAGCAAAATCGAGGCAAAAAAACCTATCTGAAGTAATTATCCAAATGAAGAGCCTATTAGCAGAGGTTGCTAACAACGTAGCAACTAAAAATAGCAGAGCTGATTTTGCCGCTAAGGCCAGTATATTTGTCCGTCAATACGGCTTTTGCCGATTGGTAACAAATTATATTAGTTATTCTTCGAAGAAGTCATATCGTGCCTTCAGTTCGAATCACTGCCAAGGACAGTTACCCTTACTGCAGTCAATAGCGAAAATTAAAATAAGTTCGTTAACGAGACAGGTTTTAGTTCGAGAGCTCAAATATGAGTATGTTTTTTGTGTCAGATACTTCGAACGTGAGCATGAGTTAACTAGGGGGGTCCGGGGCATGTCCCCCTGGACAATTTTTCAGTTAAAGTCCTCTGAAATGGCTGGAAATGCATTTAAAATTAACAAATTAACATGCTGTGGTGAAACTTCTATACCTTCAGCAACAAAACAGCGGTGTTTTAAAACAAGAACAGCCAGGTTTCAATAACGTTAAATAAAAAAGTAACTTCATTTTTTTTGTATGCGCGGTGCCTGATGTTAAAGCTTTTACAGCGAGTAAAGTATGTGGACATTGGTCAGCGTCGTTGTTTCTCGTTTGGACGGGTAACTTCCGGAAAACTGATTCTCCTTCTTAAAACTCAGTAAATTCAGTAAGCTTTGAGCTTTCAAAGTAAAAACCTTATTTGTGACGGAATTTCATTGTTTACGTTTCACCTTGGTCAACATAGTCACCCGGCAAGTCACAAAATCCACTTTGCTTTTTTGGAAGCTTCAATGGAATAAAAACCAAAAGCGAAAACTAAACAAATGCTATAAAAAGTGTTAAAACCAACGCAAAGCTATTATAAATGTTGCATTCATTCTTCGTTTTTCTTTCCCGTCAGTTTACGGCAGTCATGTAAGAAGCACGATAATCACGCAACTTTCATGCATTTTTTTTGCTCATTTAAATGCATCGAGTGTATCAATAACAGATATGTTTTGTAGTATCTTGATGAATTTTTTCCTCATTTGACCGTTTTTGGGATCGTAAATTTCGGATTAATGATGCAGCCGTTTTCCAAAATGTTGCCTTCGTAGAATGCAATGGTAAGTGGAAATAACAGAAACGTTTACAGCCCATCAACTGACTGATAGACCAAATGAGTGAATCTTCTCGTCAAAGGACTTCTAAAAGTCGCTCGTAGCTTCGCATTCATGAGTTAAAACGCAACCAAATGCACCTATTCCCTAAACAAGTTGCCCCATCACCATCACCACCACCATCATCATTTTATTTGGTAATGCAGGTTACAAATTCGCAGCCCGTAAGGCTGATGTGGACCTACAAATCACTAAAACAATGAAATGATATATCCTATACTACTAAAATACAAAATTTATTTTAAAAGAAAATATCTCAAAACTTATAAACTAAGTTAAGTAATAAAATGCCCTATTTAACCTAAAATCTATAAATACCAATAATAAAAACTCGTAGGGAGTATCTAATAATAAAAATAATCACTGTTCTTATTCCTTATCATAATAGCTTCCTTACAAAAGGAAAAATAATGGATATATCGAACGAAAATCCTCTGTACTGGAGAGAATGTCTACCAGCTTTTGAAATAACCCTTTTGATGGCCATTTGGTTTGGTACACGAGTTCATCTAGTAATAACTTTCTTTTTGAAGAGATCCAGAATTGGTTGTGGTTCCAATCCAAAAAATACATTAAACATCTGGAAAAGGATGCGCCCCCAATAGAGATAATCAATTGGAAGCCACTTAAATTTCTTCCTTAAAATGGAAACAACTGAGGTTTAGTTCACAGGTCACAGCATCCTTTAAAACAAAACCGACAGATCTACTGTAGTTTAAGGATTAATATGATGCTTAGACATTATGGGTCGGTCATTAATAGTTTGGAAGGCGTTTAACAAAACCGCGCTCTAAGCCATTTTCAATTTTGCCAATAATCATATCTAAACATTTTCTAATGCTAATGGTAATAAAGAGGCTTACATCCTAGCCTAGAAACCTGCTGAAAATAAACAGTTTTGAAGGTCCACTGATTGCCTTCAGCGGTCTTAAGCCGTAGCCTCCTACGCATTCGACGAGTCCCCTAAAAACGACTGCCTGGGAGGCTACTAAAGCCGCGGCCTAAGTTAGACTTTGTTTAAATAACCGGCCCTATTTGCTTCCCTCGTCTGCAAGTGTGCCTTGTTCAAACGTATTTTTCCGCGCTTGACGATGTTTGCTTGTATTGGCTTCCAATTGCTATTGGTTCATCGTACTAGCCAGAGAAATTGCTTTGGTTCTAGTTTTACGATACTCAACAACAACAACAATAACTTTATTTTTGTGTCAAAATACTTTAGCATACCTGCTAATTGGAGACACAATAATAAAGCAAATACTAAATAAGTAATAAATACTAAATAATATTAAATTTAATGACATTCTAAAATACTTGTGCAAAAAATACCAATGTTATTCTATTAAGAAAGATATAGAAATCTACCGATACTATTCTATTAAAAATACTCCTTGTCCCTACGAGCTGCAGAGAAAACAGTCAGGTCCACATTCGTTGCTAATTAAGTTCAGTAATAACTGCCAAGAATGATAAGAGCCCATCCAACTTGCTCAACCAACTTGTAGAAGAATGTATTTCTTGTATAATGATTCAAATTAAAGCTTGTGGAAAAGCAAAGTTGGCTTTGTACTTTATGTTGCACTAGTTTCATGTTTCGAAATACTATCTAAGAAGGCTTTAACGTTGATACAAGATGTTTGACAAAATCGAGTTGTCCGTGAGTTCACTCCCAAAGCGGAGCTTAGCTTGCCAGGCGATCTTTGCATTTCTACACAACCAAGTCTTCAACGTTTGCGTACAGCTGCGTGTCATACGTGTTCATGTTGATCAACCTCTATAGTAAACGAAACAGAAAAAAAAAGATGTTTTCGTACAGCGTTCCACCATCAGAGCTGTACTAGATTGTGTAACTGGGTGTCTTGCGCCCCTTTAAAGTTAGAAACACCTTGGTATGACATTTTGTTAACCGGTGGACCTTCTTTTACTCATTGGAGCAACAAGTATTTATCCTTTTGTTTACTCGAAAAGAAGGATACCCGTATAATTTTACATTTTCGACACCAGATCTTAAGTTTTGGTTCGTATGTGAAGGCTACTGCCTCGCTAAACATAGTGAATATCTGTGATTTGAAACATAGAAACTAGTCAACCATTGTAATAGTTTTGTGTCTCATGTTTAGGTAAGCCTCGAAAAATCGACGGTCGTGAAAATCTGTGATTTTGTTGTCATGTTAAAATTGGCGGAAATGTAAAAGACGCACCTTGTGTTGGTTTTCCATTTGTTTCAGTTTCTTTCTCAAATCAGCAAATGCGGGTCTTTCATTGGGGTCTTCCAGCCAGCACATCATCATGATGTTATACCTATCCGGATTAAATAAAGATGCCTTGTCTATCAATAATTATGTAGCATGAAGTTGATGAAGTCGACGTCCTTCCCAAAGGGAAATCATTACAATGTATGAAGATCGTTAGAGTAGTGCATGTATTCTCTTTCGGTTTTCAATTTTGTGAATTATTTTGTAAATCATTTTGACTGTTCTTCATCAGTCAATATGAAAACTTGGACAAATGCGTCTCGTTTTATTTTTTATTGAAATATTTTTAATAATGATGGTCATAGGTGAAATGCATAAAAACAAGAGGATTATAGCTTACAGTTCATCATCCACGTGTTTTGGCTTGGGCATCCTGTATCCCTGCTGAAGCAGATTTGCAATTTTCCTGCCATCCATGCGTGGATATGGTGACCCGCCTGAAAAACACATCATTGGAAAATCCATAAATTTCTTCCGAGGACCCTGAATGGAGTATTACAACAGTAATGCCTTTTTCCGATCTTGTTATTGGATTTAGGTTTCATTCAGGTCTCAAAGATTCTCTTGGTCCTTTGCCTAATCTCTTTGTCCGTTATTTGAGTCATCCTGAAACAAGCCGGCTACAGACGAGCAAGTTTTCCTTAACAAGTTTTGACTTGACAAACTTTATTTGCTGGTGTGTAAAGAAAAACGTGTCAAGTTTTTCCTTGACAAGTGCACTTCTTCAAAAACTAGCATGCTAGTTTTTGAAGAAGTGCTCTTGTCAAGGAAAACCTTGACAAGTATTCTTTAACACACCGGGAAATAAAGTTTGTCAAGTCAAAACTTGTCAAGGAAAACTTGCTTGTCTGTAACCGGCTATGTTTTGTCTTTGAATGTATTTTTGTAGCTTTCTGATATCTTATCACATTATAGAAATCAAGGGAGGTGTATTCAAGATGGCGGCTGTTCATTCAGCATGACGTCATGTAAACACCATATGACCTCCACGCGACTGACTTAAGAGCGAACAACCTGAAACATACAAACTAGTCAACCTTCAACTTCCACTGTAAATACTCTTTGATTTTTTTAATATTTATTGTCAGCATACCCTAGATAGGGGACTACCACTGTTATAGTGAAGTGTTACCAATACATGTACGGAACCTTACCTATGGTGAAAATTTCGTAAAGGAGAACTCCATAGCTCCATCTATAGACGAAAACATATCCATAATTCATAAGAACTATCCCACTAATCTCATCCATCCCACTGCTGTACTGTAGTGAGGCACCTTTTGATTTGAGTACAAGAGCGAGATTGAGTGTGAGGACGACCTTTCAAATGTAGTGTGTATGCCTTAGATAATTACTTGCTCATCAAATCTTGTTTCTACAATCTCCTCATCTGTTAGTGAGTAATAAGGAAGGGTGACAGTTCTGGGTAGGTAACTGGTGTGAAATTTCGAAGACGTACTCATAGTTCGTACTCAAATCCAAAGGTCCCAAATATCAATATAGGGCTTTACTCCTGTTTGCTAACACATGAGGCTTAAAATTATTGCTGGAAGCCTTTTTTTTTTTTTTTACTGATTCTGAGACTGTTTACAAGTTCTCCGACCGATTTGCCGAAAATGGTGCTGGGTTGACAATGGTATGGGGACTTTAACAGTCGAATGGGTTTGATAAAACAACTCCTCAATAAACATTTATTAAGTTTTTTGTTCTTGTGACCATAGGTGAGATACTTCAACTTACACGTCACTGTAAGTGGCGTATTTTCCATACAACAGTGCCTCATATGCAGTCCACTTAACGGGTAGACGGCCCTACCATGAGAAAAAAAATATTAACTATTACAGGAAACCTAAACTGTTTGAAAGTGTTCCACTAAAAGCCAGACGAGAATATGAAGGTTGCCTCACTGGTATATTGCAACGCAGTCACAGCCACTTTTGCCATCACCAGTACTATCACTCTCGACGTCGCCATCCCCATTTTCATCCCCGCCATACTCACCATCACCGTCACCATCACCATGACACCGTCAGTGTTAACGTCACCGTCTTTCTCGTCCTTATTATCAGTCATCGTCATCGTCATCGATATGTCATCGTCATTATCACGATCATCATCATTATTCTCTCCATGCAATATCACGATTGTGAAATACCTTTGTCTTTCGTTCATAAATGTTTTCCTGCTGCACATCCCTGGCCATTCCAAAGTCTGTCACCTTACAAGTTTCTCCTTCTCCAATCAACACATTACGAGCAGCAAGATCCCGGTGAATGATCTGCAAGAAATTGCGTTTCGATCGGCTTAAAAGGGGTTGGGGGTTCCAAGGTACCATCCCCTTCCCTCCTTTTGGACCTTTCCCATCTAAACAAAGGAGGAGCAACATAGAATACCTCACAAATTAATGTGATGTGGTAAGCTACTCATTGGGCACTAAGGCCACATGGGAGCTGGCATTACCCCTTAAATCTACCAAATCAAAGATTGCGCCTGAGCATTAGCAGCCATGGACAGCTGTTTTGGCCTTGTTAGGCCTCATCAGCATGCATAGCTAATACCCAGGCTCAAGTACCCACATGAATAAAACAAGCAATGAAAATGTGAAGCTTGTGGTAAATGGCTTGGAGTTACAAGAATCCCTCACAATTTAATGTGTCTAGGTAAGCTGTAAGCCCTTCATTGCGCACTAAGGCCACATGGTAGCGGGCATGTACCCTCGTAAATGACTTGCCAACAACAATCTTTCGCGGTAAATCAAAATGAAATTCACCGCTTGGAATGAAATTATCTTTAGCCTATGATGCTTAGCCGACTAAGGGGCTTTTTATTGTTAATGCGATCTGTGGATTAGCAAAGGTATAATCATGCCAGCTTTAAGGAAAGGAACTTACAGATCTAGATGAGAGGTAACTCATTCCATCAGCGATTTGCCAAGCAAACTTCATGAGTTGCTGTGACGTCAGAGTGGTTTGTGGTTTTATATCCGGGTCTTTGTAATAAGTATCATTCAGTCCACGGCTCTTCCTCAGGTAACCCAATAAATCACCATACGGGACATACTCAATCAACACCAACAATGGCTCTAAGCAAAAAATCGGAAAAAGGCATCTATAGAGTGTTTTCACATGACGTCACGGCGGCCATGTTGGTGTCCCAAAACAAAGAAACGGCGGCCATGTTGGTGTCCCAAAGTAAACCTCTGGGAATTGTACTCTATTCTTATGCATATACTTTCTTTTTGTTTCAGTAAACCAATATGGCCGGTGGTCACGTGAAAGAAAACGCTCCATGTGCAAACTTTTACAATTGTTGTGGCACGGAAGGTGAGACAATAGAAAGTCTTTTCATTTTTTTATGCTGCGTACTCGGTTGAAAAGAATTATATGGTAAAATTTTAAGAAAATACACAACGTTTTTGGTTTTAAAAACACATGTTTCGACAATTCTTCTGTCATCGTCAATCATATTTAATTTGGTGGGTTAATTCTTGTTTATTTTCATATGCATGAGACGTCAACTTTTATATCTCGACCTCTCGAATAATTTATCCCTTTCCAACAACTTCTGCCCTATCTAATCTAATTCTATCTAATCTGACCTTTTTAGATGAACTGAGATGTCAGTGGCTGGGATTTTGCTTTATAATTAAGTGCGTGAATCTCTAAATCTGAACTGGGTTACTATCTCTGTATCTGGACATCACACTATATGACGCCTACTAAACAGATTAAGGTACGAAACATCTCAGACTTGATATCTTAGAAGCACCTCACCAGATTCAGTGACGCATCCCAACAGCTTGATGACATGTGGATGAGGTTTCAGTGTCTTCATAACTTCAAGTTCTGATAACAAGTCTTTCCTGTCTGACTCAGGAGCAGCAGCTGCAAGATTCCATTGAAATCTAAATATATCATTTCTGACTATGTTGTAGTTGTTTGATACCTCAGCTGATTACAGGCTACATACGGCGAGACTAAGTATGTACTTTACTCAGCGCATTTTGCATTGTGATAGTGATCGTGTCATTGTGAGATAATCTATAAAAACCAAATTAAAGTTCTTTCAAATCCAATCTTTCAATGCATAATGAAGTGAGGAGCGCATATAACAAATAAAAGAATATGCTTTGAGATTTAGTGATAATTACCTTTGCTTTTATAAAGAAACAAGGTTTGCATCGAATTCGAAAAATACTTGGCTCAGGTACGCGCTTTTACAATATACACTGCTCTTAGCCAGTACTTTTTCTAATTCCTTAACAAAATGAATTACAGAGGCATTAAACTGGAGTTCAAAGTGGATCTTCGCTTTTAGTTTTATTGCGTCTTGCTTGATATGTATATCCACTGATTTATACTCAGTATCGTCGCCATTGTCATTGCTATTACTACCATAAAAAAAAACATCACCAGTATCATCAAGTGGCACCTTTCAACATTTTCACAGCCACTTGCGTTTTCGGAGACCTCCCTCGGAGACCAACGGCTGTTCCCTTGGCAACCTGACCAAAGGCACCTTTACCAATGATCTTTTCGATAGTCACATTTTCTCCTGGAATCTCCCACGAGCGTGTGGATGGATGTAGAGGTGCATATTGACCAATTTGCGAGGTATTTGTCTGTGGGCGTTCTGGCGAGTCGTGTGATCGGCGTTCTTCATCTAATGCCATGTACTGGCTTCGAGAGGAACTTTCAGACGCATGTTGTCTTGGCACTGTAAGATTTGGCTCAAGATCGGACATTTCTACTGCAGTCTAAAGACGGTAAAGAGAAGAGGAAAGTAAAAGAGAATTGTGAGGCTCCAAGTATGGGTGTACAACCTGATTTGCTTTAACGACACTTGTAAAATTCATGAATAATTCATAAAAGCAATGACCAATCTTCGGGTAGTATTTGAGTCACATGTCTACCTCTCTAAATCCCAGTACAAATCAACCACTGAAAAACTTTTATAAAAGAGCCCAGCTCAGCTAATTAGTATGCATTAACTTTGATACATGCAGATCTCTACTGATTAGCATGACAAACACAGGGTGCTTACCATTTGTCAGAAAAATCCGGATGGAATGACCGTTGAATAATGGTAAGCGATTTTCCCAATTTACCGACCAACTGGATGAGATTGGTGCTGAACTTTTTCTGCAAGGCGTTCGATTCCGCCATGCGCAATCACTCGTTCTGGCGCAAAAGGACCTGGCGCCTGTTTCTCAAAACCCCGAAAACGTTTCGGGCCCGAAAAACTATTTTGCATGCACTGGGTTCGTTACCAGAAATTCGATTTCTAACATTTTTAATTATCTTTTAAGAAAACAGGTTATAAAATTGAGAAATACGTTGGGCTAGTTTGCTCAAAACGCTTGTAAAAATATATAGAAAAACCGACTTGAAAAAGACTTCTCGAGCCCGAAATATTTTCCGGAGTTTTGAGAAACGCACGCCTGGAAACGGAACGAGTCTCTCAAATTACCTTACCATTTCACTTCAAACCGAAATTTCCGGATTTTTCTGAGAAATGGTAAGCACCCACAATCTATTTTTTCATTTTACAAGTAAGATAAAGCCCATAAAGGTCTCCCGCTCATATTTTATCTATTATATAAAGAGCTGATTCAAAAACATACTTTGTGTTTTCCCTTTTCGTCGAATGGATCTGGTTCGTTCCTTGAACAAAAATATCAAAATGAATCAAGGATTCTTAGTAATTGTTTCCCTACTCTTTGTACTGAACAGGTCTTTTGTACGATAGCTGCAAAGAAATTTCGTTTCGTTGTATGTTGCATTATTTCTTTCAATAAAAAAATTAATCAGCAACGAAGGTCCACCCCAGGGCTTTTTCAACATTGAATAGCTTTCTTCCTAAACTTGGTGTTACCTCCCTCCTCAGTCGTTATTAGGAAAAGTGAGGTCATGTATATATTAACTAACTTATAAAGAATATATATATGTTAAGTTATCAGCAGAAAATGATCCTGTTGTCCTATTCTAACAAGGAAGGCATAAATAGGGTTACTGCAGCATTTAGTTACTGGGCTACAAAGTTGAGGTAAGCAGTATTCTTTTGTATAAGACATAAAAAGGTCGACAGAAAGGTTAGTTTGGCAACTTTCTTACCTTTCCTTACTTCTAGCCTCTGAAAAGCAATGCAAACAACACCTGACTAAATCACTTTAGATTAAATGTTTGCAAATATACGTTAAAAAAGGAGCTCAGTGCTCTTCAAGAAACCAATTTCGTTTTTAAAAGTCAATCAGTAATAGAAACCTAAAGATTCTCTTGAATCTTTTTGACACATTCCAAACAGGAAATAAAAGCTAGAATATGATTCCAGTCAGAGATTCATTGGCGATTTTCACAGAAACACTACCTGATTAAACAAATGCAACAAAGAACGAAAGTGGAAAAGAATCATTGAAATCATCAGAAAAGAGAATTTAAGATATAATGTTGATTACCTTTTCTGTGCAGCCAAACGACGTAGATGATAAGAGCAATGATGATCGCAACAAGTGTGCAGACCACAGCAATCAAAATGGTGCAGTTACATAAACATTCACTGCATACCTCAACTGCAATGATAGAAAAGGAAGCAATGATAGCGCACTGTAAAGATACAACAAGTTGGAAACTCCGATAAATTATTTATATGTCTGATTGATAACCCTTGAAAGACGTCATTTGCTTTACTGTATTTAAAGTTAAATGTTTTTCAAATACGTTTTTTGTTTTGCTCCTTTATAAGAATTACATTAAAATACACTAAATCCTCGGAACGTGCCAAAGTGGTTTCCTCAATGCAAACCTCTCGATACAATTTCATAAAAACAGAACGCAATTTTTGTTGATTTGAAAGACTGCACCCTGAAATATTTTGATAATGGAGGAGTAGTAACGTCACATGTAACGTAACAGCTTCAAATGTTAAATATCTCATAATTACAGCTTAAAACTCAGCTAAAAACGTACCCTTAGCTTCAGTTGGAGTAGTTTTGTCAAAGGGTGGAGAGGTTGTAGGTTTCATTGGTCGAGTTCCTTTTATGGATGAAGCTTCAACGCTAAACTCTCCAAGCTTCCCATCCTTTGCAGCTTCTTTTAGGATTGAAAGGACCACTGCTTCTTTGACAACGGCACTGAATGTCAGGGTTAGATCAACAATTATACTGCCGCACCTACAGACAAAAAAGAAAGAAAACAACAACAATCAAATCTGTGTATGCATACATGCATAGAAGCTCTCCAGGCGCATCAAATTTTAACTCAGCTAAAGAGAGGAAAAACACCTTCACCTTAATTTCATTTTGTTCCCAAAAATGAGCACACAAAATTAAAAAACAAACAGATAAAGAAGAAGAAAAAAATCCTGAGTTGAATATTACATACTTCACAATAGATATAAGATATAACATACATGTATAGCAAACGCTACTGGTACACAGGCACAGGGTCACTACAATAATTATTATTCCACTACAAAGGAAGAAACACCCAACTTCTTGCATGTTTTTTTGACAAATTGACAACTATTTTCACTTGCCAATGGCCTCACAATGCAGATTCAGATAGACTATTACCTTTTATTGTATATTCAGCAAAATTACTGTATTTTCATTGGTCAAGAGCAATAAAATTGATCCCAAAATGTACTCCGTGGGTTTCCATGGCAACGGCGCGTGAGCACAGCTAAGGTAGAGCATATTTCTGCAAATTTCAACGTTTTGACAGGCGAAATTGGTCTAAAAGACAAACTGAATTTTCAATTCCTTGGAATGACTTTTTTTTGCATAATTTTGTTGAATGTACTCCAAATAAAATTTTTCGACCTTGTATTTGGAGTAGTTTTATTGAAAATACTACAACTAAAAAATCGCATTACGTTCTTGTACAATTCCTTTTTAGCTACTCCTAATTTTGATTTTGAATGTTGTCAGATTTTGAAAACCTTCAAAATCACTTGTACCTATTGATCATAAATTGTACTAAAGGTTGTGCGACTTCCCATGCTATAACTTTCTCAAGTGTGAAATTTTGCTTACGTGACAGTTCTCACATCAGTGTCTTGATAGGCACCCTCATTGACAAAAATCTTGCTCATCTAAACATAAAAGAACATACTAAATTGGGGAAACGAATTTTACAGAACAAAAGTCGACACAAGAATTTCCCCTCTTATGTTTGCAGGTTTACACAATGTACAATCTGCAGAAATCATACAAATTTGGTCAAATGATGCAACACTAACATGTAAAAATACCACGGTCTCACTAGGAAAAGAAAAAATCCGAGTTCCCAACAGGAATCGAACCCATGACCTTCCAGAATACCAGACGGGTTGGAATGGTCGAACAACTGAGCTTTGGGAAACCTGTGTGGTGAATCAAGGTCATTTTCGTTGGGGCTACGTGCAATAGGACCCCCATCACGCCAGTTACGAACTGCGGCAACAGACCAGTGGACACACAAACTACCCACATCGCGCAGGCACGTAAATATATGTGTAAATGTAATAACTGTATGGGAATAGAAATATCAATAAATAATAATATCATGGTCTTATTCGGAAAAAAGACAATAAGATTCTTGGGCAAAGCGTACCATATAAAAACTTTAACTGTCAACAAAACTCTCAAAACAAAACAAAAAAAATTCAGTCAGCTAATCGCGGGGCATAAATTAATGCATTGTAATCATCCTGTACATTTGTCTTACATTTTTTTTTCTCTCAGATTAAGTTTCATGTGAAACTAAAAGAACCAAAGGGCGATTCCAATAAAAAAAAGACTGAACAAACAAAAACCCCATATGATACAGAGCTCAATTTTATGTGAAACTGATATAACACAAGAAACCTCACATGGAAAAAAAATGAAAATTGTTGGAAATAAAAAACAAATTGGCATCAGATAACATAATATTATTCCTAATATACACAAACAAACATTTATAGTCTTTATGCCAGTAAATTGTGAACAGCATAACTTTCATAATTATGTGGAAACAATTTTCAAGTTTCTCAGTGCCTACCGTTTCACTAAGTCTCTTTGATAACATTGACGACTGATTGTACTTGCCATTGTTACAGCTTTCACTTGTTATGACAAACGTTACATTTATATTTTTCCCTGCAATGACTGAAAAATAAAAATCTAAGATAACTTTTGTACTCAGCACCGTATACGCACAGTGTGTAGACTGGTTATCTTTTAAAGGATCGATCACCTTTAAATCCTTGCTCCTCACCCATGATACCCATCAACAGACAACCACAAATTGTTGACCTGTTTTGCTGTCATAAGCAGACACCCTGGCAACTGAGCATAGGTGTCTGCTTGTAGGGGGTGTTGGCTTACAAGGGGTTGAAAGACTCCAGGTAATGTCAAATATACCTTATATTTAGAAGTTCGCAAGTCTGTTGCATGAATAAAAAGACAGTGGATATTCTAGTAAAATTATTTTGTGTTCTATGCTATTTACGTTTCTCTAGGAATCCGCTGACCGAGATGTATATAATACAGTAAACACCCGCATATAAGAACACATGATTTCGGAGGTCAGGCTGATTGAGTTCTTATTTATCGGGTGCTTAGTGACAAATCAGCCTCAAAATGTTCTTAAAATGTTCTTAAATTTTTATTTAGTAATGCTATCCAAAACATGTTGCTAGAGGTATAATAAGCATATTTTAGGAAAATAAACTAGATAATTTTTGTAAAAAAAAAGTACTCAATACCAAAAGAAGACAGCTTGACAGCTGATAGAGTTATGTAGTTATCTGACAGCAAACATAAACTTACATGTTTTGTAATTATGACACTTTTTCCATTTTATAAGAACATGTTACAATTTTCAGGCTGATCTTGTTCTTATAAAAATGGGGCTTTATTGGCCAAATTTCAGCCTGGTGTTCTTAATCCATTTGTTCTTATATGCGGGTGTTTACTGTATCATTCATTTGAACGAGGTTACATCAAGTAAATAAGTGAAGTGAAGTGAAGTGCTGGAAACACTTGAGAAACTGTACACTGTCACTAAAGACAGAAACAAATCGATAGGGTCGTGATGTGAATGGGGTGCAACTGCTGTTTGAGCTTGACTTTCAAAGTCTGTCCACTAAAGAGAGATTACTTTTGTTTACAACAGGTGTCTCCTTACAGGAGGTTTTAAATGTATAGTGTAGCACTTGTTTCAGTGGAGAAATTACCGGGAGCATACAATAGTTGGGTGTCATTGGCCTGCTTATGGGAGATATCCACTTATGCATTGAAGTAACTGGCTGGCAGAGATTCGACTCTACTACATTGTAACTTTGTTCAGTGATACTGCTAGCTGAGAGCCCAGTAATTAATTCTCGTAAGCTGCATCTATAGCTGTAGCTTAATTTAAGACAGTGATAGAATTAACCATTAATTTTTCCAAAGACAGAGAAAGTTTTTCTTTTGGATTGGATGTAGAAATTTAAGCTCTTGCCACTTTGGCCAGCTGTATGTGTTCACAAAAAAGCTCCACCTTCTACAACAGCCTTCAATTACTTATATTTGCTCCAGAGTGTAATGTTGTTGTTTCAGGGTTCAAGAAACATCATTCTCAACTTATCTTTCTAGTGTTAAGTTTGGAAGATCTTTAATTTGTATCTTTATATTTATCATATTTAATTATTCTAAATATACTCCAGGATTGACTTTTGAAAGACTTAAATGTTTTATGACATTTTGGTCTATACACTGTAATAATGACTACCACAACCATTACTTAATCATCATCATTACTCAAATGAAGAATGATCCTCGCAGTTGTGAATGCAGTCATTCACAATCATCATAATCATTCATCTCTTAACAGATCAACAACCACTACATGTAAGTTACATGTATAACAGATTGAAGCTTTTCCATTAGTTGGTAAAAAGTATGCATATCTGAGACAGGTTGTCTCACTTTTAGCCCGTTGTTGTTCTGCCTTTTAAATCTACATTTTCTTAGTCATCTTTTCAATTTTTCTATGCATTGTATATAATTTGTAGTTGTTAATTTTTATCAGTTGTAATATTACCATAATTCTTATTGCCAACGGCAATAAATAAAGTTATTATTATTATGTATGCCTGCTTTGGAAAACAAATATTCTGACATGCATGCACTAGCAATGTATGCTCTTTTATTCCAGGCTTCAACTACAGCTGTAAGTGCCTGTACATGTACAGGTATCTAGTAATCAAAAAGGTCTGGATGTAGAGAAACAGTGTATTAAATATCAACTTACAAACATTGGTTTGTGCTGAATCCATGCCAAGGTAATTTTTCACTGTACAAGTATAAACACCATCATCAAGGACTTCCTGGATATATAGTTTGCTTTGGTTACACACATTTCCCATCGAATCACAAGGAGTCCAAGTAAATGAAGGTTCAGGGTATCCCTCTGCTTGGCAGTCAAGAGATACACTTTGCTGCAACTCAACTTTGTACTCACTTCGAAGACTGACAACTATGGGGGGATCTAAATTGAACCAATTGAAAAACATGCAAGTTTAACAATGTAGCAAAATGGATGTTTATAAAAATATATAAGCAAAAAATAGTCACCACAGATAATCAATTCATATGAAAATGATAAAAATGGCCTTTTTTATTGGGGGGGGGGGGGGGAAGAAGTGTTAGTATTTTTACAAACTTGCAATACTTTTTTTTTACACTACAATCAGTCCAGAAAGTTAGAATTACAGATTTGGCCATTGCAGATAATTACTCAGAATACCTGTAAGTTAGCCCAAGTAAAAAAAAGGATGCTAGATAGTCACCACAGTTTCCCTTAATTATTCTCCAGTTATGCACTATTGTTTTGTTTTGTTTTGTATTCACTTAAGCCTGGTTTCCATATGACCATGTTCAGGGATTGCAGCGATCATATGGAAATGCCTTGATCTGCTACCTCGGCAATTGTAGCAACTGCAATAATATTGTTGCAATCGCTGAGATATAAAAATTGCTATCTCAGCGATCATGGCGATTGCAGCAATCGGAGTTTTCCAAATGGAAACCACACTCCAGCGATTGTGGCGATCGTAGCGATAGAAAGATATCCCAGAGAACTTTGCAATCAATCATTTTATATCCCATTGCAGCAATCGCAGCAATCAAATGGAAACAGGTCAAGACTCAAATAGCAGTGATCACTTGTCTCTTTTTTCCGAGATCGTCATGACTGCAGTGATCGTAGCAATCATATGGAAATCAAGCATTACTTGTATAATTGCATGACAAAGTACTATTAAACTTAAACTTAAACTTAGATTCCAGTTTTATGTTTTCAATATGGAGCAAAATGCACAATGGAAAGCATGTGGCAGTATTTTCATTGGTTAAAGCAAACCACATAGTCCAAGCCATCTTAAATTTTTGCTCTGAAATTATCCACTCCCAAGAATCATGCTTATGACTTTCCAATAAAAGCATTCGGGGTCACCAAGCTCATTTTGAGGTATTACCACTTGAAGCTTAAATTAGAGGTGCTTCTAACAGGCTATTGTAATGCTATGGTAACCTACAAAGTGGAAAAAAACTTGTTCACTGATGATTTGGCATTTGTTTGAGACTAACTATAAAGGTAGTAATGATCCATCAAAGTACAAGAGCTGAAAAGTGCTGGAAACTGGAGTTAGCCAAAAATAATTACATTTAAATGTCTTAATTCACACAAGTTTGAGCAACTGTTTCATTTAAATTTTGCTTGCACTTGTAGGCTACTGGAAAGCATTTAAATTCAAAAATGCTATTGAAAATGAGCTTAACCAAGAAAACAACAACAACACAACTACTGCATACTGTTATTGTATAGTATTTTTAATTAGCTTTCTTCAATATACATGTACACTGTATGGTGGTTGTACATGTCTGTTGTACTGTAGTTTAATTTTTTCCTTGGCTCAATTTTTATTTTCCTTTTTCTGCTGTGTATGTTAAGGATGATAATAAGTAGGAAAGGAAATAGAAAAGCTGACTCAAAGAAAACAATTGAACTTAACATTTTCGATGTACATGTAGTACAACTATAATCTTTTCAGTCCTACATGTATGAAAAAGGGAAGATTAATCAATTATGATTGCCTGACTAACTGTTGGAAATTCTGTCAAATTTCACTTTTCAAGAGGATAATGGAATAAAACTACATTGTATCAAAATTAATATCACTCCTTGTGTAAAACTTAATTAAACTCAGATTAGTATGATTTCCAATAATCATACTTCACATCATTTATAATTCTTAGATGTCTTCTCTTTTTTCTAACTTACTCTTCCCCAGCAAAAATTAATATAACAGTACATCCTGGGGAACAATATTGTAATCTGTAATAATTATAAGACATGCAGTACAATATATGAGAGTATCTAATTAGTTTATCTACACAAGACAGTATATTTCCCGTACCAAAATTATTAATACAATAAAGACATACATGTAGTGCTACAAAGTAAATATTAATACATTTTTTCTACTTACGTGACACTTTCACTTTAAGTTCCTGGTTGTCTGACGTTCCAATGCCATTGTTTGCTGTGCAGCGGTATGTTCCAGCTTCAGTTGTGTTTATATTTTGTATAGTGTAAGTGGCGTTCATACCCTGTACTGTCAGTAAATCTTGCACTCTACCATTTTCAAACACTCTGGCCCATGTGATATTTGGAGTTGGTTCACCGGTTGCTTCACAAACCAACTGAGCAGTTGAGCTTTCCTGCACAGTCATTTCAGGACTTTCATGAATCTTGGTGTTTTTGGCGGGAACTAGAAGGAATGCAAACTTAAAAGATAAACATCACTTTGACATCAGTTTTACATACACTGTATACCTGTAGAAGTATGTTCTCCCTACAAAATCAAGTTCCTCTTACAGAGGGCAATGAAACACAGCCCTTTCAATTAGCCCCATGGTTAACCAAAACTGTCTGCTACTACACTGTACACTGATGAAAATCAGCCACTTGAATAATATTTTAATATTCTGAATGACTTGCTGTCAAAAAACAAAACAAAACAAAACAAAACAAAAGCCTTGCATGGTCACTGTCAACGTTTTTGAGTAAAGCCCCTTCTTTGAAAGTTATTGAAAGGGCTCACACATGACTTGTTCTTAAAGATTTACAAATAACATGTAAGTTTTCCATTAATTCTTGTAGGGTAACTAGAAAGGGTTTGACGTTTACATTGAGGAAGCAGATGACAATACAACGACGATGATGATGATGATGATGATGATGATGATGACGATGATATGAATGAGGACTGATGATGATAGTGTATGGATGATGATTAATGATGATGCCAATTAACTGCACAATTTCAAGATTTGAGAGTCTGTATGACAAAAGAAAGAGGGTAATGAGAAGCTTGATAAGAGCACTTTCGATGGGAGTAGGGTCAACATCAGCATTACATCAAACATGTTAGTAGACATCACTTAAGTCCTGGCCCACACTTACATGTACAGCTGTATTGCACTTTTCACTTTTCAAACATCATCCCACATAAATTCTGCTTACAATGCAGTAATACATGGGGCATTCATCTATGACCAAAACAATAAACATGGAAACTGGAAATCCTGTATCTCACATTGAAGCTCAACCAGTAGCTATGAGGTCCATTTCTAGAGCCCTAGAACCTCTCTCCACCCACCCACACCCCTGCCTTTTTTTAGGGGGGGAACCCCTTGTTCCGTAATAGCAGATCTAACAAAAGAAGAAAAAATATGGTACAGATAATAATATTGAATATGTGAATGATCATCGCAGTTTTAAATGTATTCATTAAAATAACTAAATTTATCTTTAAGGTATTTATTTCACTCCCAAGTAGAAATCTTATTAAGGTCTTGTAAGAATCTTACAAGATGGCAATTAAGATTTAGATCTTATTTAAGGGGCAATGTCACGGTTATTTTTTGGTCTTTGGGGCAAAACATGGGTCAATTCAAGACTAGGAACATTTTTATATGCCAATTGGTCTTACAGGTAGATCTCCATCCCTTTCCATCCTGACCATCCATAGCCAAGGTTTTACTTGACTGCACTATACTAACAGAAAAATTAAAAAAACAAAACAAAAGAAATAACAAGAAACTTTCAGACAAAATTACTATGTAACTGTAATTGTGTCACTGCTTAACTATTTTTATCAATATTATTTGTTTGTTCCTCGGTTATCCATCTTCAAAACATCTCACTGTACATCTTTAATAAATTTTAAATTCACAAGTCTTGGATGGCTTTATAATTTCTAATATTATCTGGATAAAATCCACTAACTATGATTCTACTTTCCAGAATAAAATTTCTCAATAAATGAATTTCTTATTTGGAACAGCAATTACCTTTTAGTGGTATAATCTCAGCTTGTGAAAGTTACACTTACATTATTTTTAAATTTTATGTTACCTAATCTTGTTCATACAGTGTGTCCTGCCAAAGAACTTGACCAGGGACAAAATTAGCCTAGATTTACCTTGTATGCCGGAAACAATTTTCAACTGGTTTCATGCCTCTTACAAGCCTGTAAAGTGACCAAAAATGGGTTATTCCACAAAAAATCCACCCTCCTCCCTCGACAGATGGGATTCTGGAAATTCTCACCGGAAGGGGGATAAAAGGCTATGGAAATCCAACCATTTCCTCAATTTTTCGATCTGTGACATTTGAGCTCCCTCTGAGTCTGAAAAAAGTAGAAATCTTTCAGTTCATATATTTATTACTTGTTATAATTCAAGTTATGTCCACAGGTTCTTTTATAATCACAGAAAATGTGTGACAAAGGGATGAAACCTGAAGAGAGCGGTCACTACGAAAGCTCGCTAAGAAGTGTGTGACACCTGACACTGTTTGCATTGTTGTACCCAGGCCCCAGCATGCCATCTAAAAGAGCCTAGTACAACACATTTTCCAAATACACAATTTTTGTTTCTTGGATTTTAGAATTTCATTTTCTGATAGGAAGCTAAGAGTTTCAAATGATTTCATCTCCGCTACTTTCACCTCAGTGTTTTCCTTCCCAATTTGCTGGCGAAAATTCTAATCAAGGACAGAGCAAACATTGTGGATGCTTGAGTTCCACTGCAGAATACACATAATTAGGCTCTTGGATATTATTCAAGTTATTGATCAAAGGTCTTATAGTATGTTCTAAATTTGGAAGATAGCAAGATTAGTTTCTTGGACTTCAACTTAGTAGATTTGGATATTTAGTAGACAAGGCTGACCTTATGCAGAGTTTCTTCTGTCCTGAAAAAGAGAAGATTTAAGCTTATATAATTTTAAGCTTAGGTTTATCTGTTCAAGACCATAATATTTATCATTTTTCATGTTTTGCATGGTGTAAGAAACAAGTCACATGTTTTTATAAGCTACAAGTCCAAAAAACTCATTTGCTTTTTCGTAGAGTATTTTAAAATTAACACACAAGTCTGTAATGTTTCGGTGGTACCATCGATAAGAGTGTTTTCATTGTAATTCAAATCCAGTAGTTGCAAGTTGCAGCCCTGCTGATGTCAAAGACTGGGCCCATCTCTATTTCTCCAACATTATTTATTTGCCCAAGCAGGAACAGGAAGTAAAGGCCCAGCGACAGACATGACAACAACAAAAAAAAGGCTGCTACTAGAAATGGATTATTGCCATAGGTCGGGATAATACTGTCTGCAAAACATGGCACATACATGTACATGTATACAATGCTCTTTAATTCAAGATATTAAAATAAACCCTACATGTACAATATGTAGCCAAAACTAAACTGCAGTACACTGTACTTACTCAATAAACCAATATCCACCACATCAGATAGCAGCCCAACAAAACTGCCAGTTTGAACCCGAAGCTGATATTTGTTTCCATTGTCTGATGCCTGTAAGGCAAGAAATGTTAGCGTTGCTTGAGTGTCCGATATATCAACACTAAACAGATGTTGGTAACCAGGGAGGACATTAGCACTGTTCCCTCTACTCTTGCCTGCAACTGCAGGTGCCCCATTAACACCATTTGTAACATTGTTGATAGATGCAGCCCCAATGCCCTGTCCTTGCAGATTATAATTCCACTGAAGGATTAGCTCTTCACCTTCTCTGGCAGATGATGGGTTCTGAGGTTGTTTAATAAATGCTGGATCCTGCAAAACTGTGCCCATTAGAAACAAAAACAATTAGCTCAATGTGACTTGTGTTGCTACACTGAAGGTACTGCAAATAATTTAAGCTATGGACAGCTGCAGATGCATGACTGAAAAGTTACTGTTTGTCTAACTTACTGCAATCATCCAGCTGTTAGCAGTTAGCACTGATACATACACAGTTACATGTATGAACTGTAACTACAGTGACATGTAAAGCTTTGGTTGGCAGTTATTTGTGGTATTATCATAAGCAAACAGTTTGAATACAAAAATGTCATTAGCTGTGACAGAAATATTTTGGCATGGGATGTTGCTCTATCTTTCAAACAATTTTTGTATATACATGTACATGTAATATTATTATGAGACATCAAATTTAACCACACCACAGTTAAATTCTGGAATACTGTCAGAGTCCCTAGGCTGTCAGCATGACAAACTGTCTGGGTAATACAGGGTAGATCTTTCAAGGTTAATGCTGTTTGCCAGGGATGCAAAACTACTGGGGTGAATACGTTGCCAAGCATAGAATGCAAATGGTTGACTCGTGACATTGCTATTTTCTGTGTAGAAGAAAGACTGCAATACAATGTACATGTATTTCATTCAACAAACCTCTCACTCAAAACTATGTACATTTCTATGAAATTACAGTGTACTTGTCACTGAAACTCTCCTTTTTGAATTGCTGTATAATAACATGTAAATATTCTGCAGCATGGCAACTCTGGTAGAATACGCAAAAATCACTTTTGATGCTAGACAAGCAGAGTCAGTTCTTCGATACGACAACAACTTCATTAATTGGACTGTCTCTTTGCCCAAGGAAACTGGCCAAAAGTCTGAGCTTGTTGCAAGAGCATGTGGAGCAATGACCTTAATGCTTCAGTGAAGTTTCTGCATGAAAAGATTTATTAACAGACAAAAGAAGAGTACTCATGAAGGTTTACTGCGAATGGAATCAAAGGCACCTACAGCTGTACTGTATGAATTAAATTAACTTGTTCCTGCATATAGCAAAATACAATGAAATATCACCATAATGAAAGCTGTCACCCCAATAGAAGTACACAAATGTAATTATTTTAGAAACAATATACAAAACTTCTCCTTTAAAACTGTAGCTCGTAAACCCTGTCATTAGGCTGAATACCCAACAGAAAATTAATGCAACTGTGCAAGTGAATAATTGCATGAAAATCATACATTTGTAAATTAAAGAATGAAGATGGAAATGATCACCACTGTTATGAACTATTTTAGCAGTATTCAAAATTTGTAAGGCCTGAAAGAATTTCAGGCTTGTACGGGGGTTGAAACTTAATGACCTCTGTGATATACTGGTGAAGTGCTCTACCAACTGAGCTACAATGTAACAAGTCAACTGGGAGCTGGTCATTTTGTTGGTATGTAATATACCCGTGAGTGATAAATGTTTATAACATATGAATAAATGAATATGTTATATCACACACCTGTACATTATTTCAACTGCAGACACAGGTACCCCAAGCTTGTGATTTGTGTTGCCCTTTGTAATGTAAACAGTGGTGCGTGTCACATACACATACTAGTAATTTGAGCATCACCTGATGCATGACTGTTATGGTTTCCCTGTGCATCTACCATATAATTATAGTAATTACATGCGCGCGCATGGTTGAATAAAAAGTTTGCTTCGAGTGAACCGCCATGTTGTTTGGAGTGTGCTCTAAAACCCCTTGTCAGTACATGACAATTTTGACATTCCTAAACCAGATCCAAACGACATCTCAAGATGGGAGACGAGGCAAATGAGGCACAAAATCTGGTTCGTAACATCGGAAAAGTTCAGAAGTTTGTAGTGGTAACTGACTTCGAAGCGTATGCAGAACAGCTAGAATTCTTCTTCGTGGGCAATGAAGTGACCGACTCGAAACAGAGGAAAGCCGTCCTGTTAACTAATCTTCCCACTGCAACGTACCAGCTGGCGAAAGATTTAGCTCTAGTTGCCAGGTACGAGTTTGACAACCGAGCGTGAAACGCAGGAGAAACGGTGAGTCAGTATGTTGCTGTTCTGAAGCATCTAGCTACCGATTGCAAGTTTAATGAAGCTATGCGATTGGAAAGGCTCAGAGATAGATTGGTTTTGGGTATTCGAGATAAGAGAATGATGTCAGAGCTTTTGAAACTCAAACTTGAGGAACTGACATTTGACATTGCTGTAACGAAGTGCATCACTATTGAACAATCTTACAAGGATGTTGAAGCCCTCCAGGGAGGTAAAGAGTCAAAACCAGTTGATTTGTTATCCAAGTCAAAGCCAAATAAGAAGCTTAAACCTAAGAGGGAAGTTAAGCCTTCAGAGAAAAGGGGTTCTCCATCCCGTAAAGAGTCTAGTGATCAAAGCTGTTACTGCTGTTTGGGCAGTCATGATCATAAGAGTTGTCCGTACAAAAAGGACAAATGTCACTACTGTAACAAGACCGGTCATATTCAGAGGGCCTGTCAATTCAAGAAAAGGGAGACACAAGGTTCCCGACCCCCAGTAAATTATGTGAACGGTGATGACAGAGACAGCGATGACTACTTAGGATCCCTAGAGGTTAATAATGTGGGTGACAAGGATCGTGTGATATGGGTCAGCCCGGAGGTACAGGGAAGGGTGATCAAGATGGAACTAGACACAGGGTCAGCTGTGTCTGTACTCCCATACAAACAGAAGGAACATTTTGGTCACGTGAAACTGGCCACGAGCCACGTTACACTCAAAACTTACACTGGGCAGAAAGTCACACCTAAGGGAGAGATGAAGTGTAATGTTAAGTTTAAAGGCCAAGAAAAGGAGCTTACCCTCCAAGTGGTTGAGACACCAGGACCAGCATTATTTGGGCGTTATTGGCTTTCCAAAATTCAGTTGGACTGGGGTGAAATCAAAACCCTTAAGCTTAGCCAGACGCCGGAAGGGGTCATACAGCACAAAGTGGATCAGTTGTTACAGAAGTACGAGTCTGTATTTTCTGAGGGTGTAGGCACACTTAAAGGCCACAAGGCTGATTTAAAAGTCGAGGAGAACTGTCAGCCTAGCTTTCACAAACTTAACTTAACTTAACTTAACTTTATTTATTTATATAGCGCTCATATCCATATATCGCTGTCCATGGCGCTTTACAGTTTACAATTTACAGTAATTTACAATAAAACGATCTAAAAAAACATTAAATTCTATGGAAAGTTATTATACAATAAATATTATTAATTTTGTAAGCGATCTATAAAATATTATTATTATTTCAAACAACAATTATTAAAATGAAAATGATAGAATCAAATGATGAAAGAAATATCAAATCAGTCAATAAAAAAAAATGATTAAAAAAATGAAATAACTAATTAAATTTCCTATTATCAAGAAATAATGTAAAAAGGAACGTTTTGAGTCTACGCCAAGTCCCATATGCACTGCGCCCCAAAGTGGAAGCAGAATTGACACAATTAGAGAAGGAAGGTATTCTGTCTAAAGTAGAATACAGTGAATGGGCTACCCCGATTGTCCCAGTAGTGAAGCGAAATGGATCAGTGCGCATGTGCGGCGACTTCAAAGTTTCAGTTAATCCAGTACTTCTTGCCGAACAGTATACTCTACCGCGCATAGAGGATATTTTTGCTAATTTGGCTGGGGGAAAGCATTTTAGCAAACTTGATCTACGCCTAGCTTATCATCAAATGGAAGTAACGGAGGAGTCTAAGAAATACCTCATGATTAATACACACAAGGGCCTGTTCCAATACAATCGGCTAGATTTTGGCGTTACGTCAAGTCCAGCGATTTGGCAACGTGCCATAGACCAGGTATTACAGGGAATATCTGGCACCCAGTGCATCCTCGATGATATGATCGTCACGGGCGAAACTGATGAAGAGCATTTGGAGAATCTAGAGAACGTACTCAAGCGACTGCAAGACGCGGGTCTGAAGGCCAAAAATGAGAAGTGCAAGTTCTTCAAGGATACAGTTCAGTTCTGTGGGCATGAGATCGACAAAGAAGGCCTCCACAAAACACAAGAGAAGATTGTGGCAGTAGTTAGCGTGCCTAGACCCGAGAATGTGTCGCAGCTTCGCTCATTCTTAGGACTCATTAACTACTACAACCGCTTCCTGCCTAACGCGTCCACAGTTCTTCACCCACTTCACCAGTTGTTAGAGCAAAACAATAAATGGCAGTGGACTGAACAGTGCGAGCAAGCCTTTACAGAGGCTAAGCGCATGATTACATCTGAGCAGGTGTTAACGCATTATGATCCGGCATTACAAGTTAGGCTTGCATGTGATGCTTCACCAAACGGCATCGGTGCAGTTCTCTCACACGTCATGCCCGATGGCAGTGAAAGGCCAATAGCTTTTGCGTCCCGATCGTTGACCAAGACAGAGTGCAAGAACGCGCAAATTGACAAGGAAGCCTTATCTATTGTGTGGGGGGTGAAACGGTTCCATGTGTACCTCTATGGAAGGCAGTTCACGCTGGTAACAGATCACAAACCCCTCACTTCCATTTTCCACCCAGAGAAGGGAATTCCTGCCATGACTGCTGCGCGACTCCAACGCTATGCATTGTTCCTGACTGGTTTCGACTACAAGACAGAGTACAAGAATACGACCAAGCACTGCAATGCTGATGGGCTGTCTAGGCTTCCTCTTCAGCAGAAAGAGAGGGAGGAGACAGAAGTGGATTCGTCAGAGGTGTTCCACGCAACTCAGTTTGAGCCACTACCTGTAACCAGTGAAGCAGTTGCTAGAGAAACACGTCGTGATCCAGTGTTATCAAGGGTCTACGAGTTCATCATGAAAGGATGGTCTGGATCGTAGATGGAGACAAGCCATACTACGAGCGGCGCAATGAGCTGACGGTTCACCAAGGTTGCATTTTATGGGGAATGAGAGTTGTAATCCCCAATAAGCTCCAAGGCAGAGTGTTGGAGGAGCTGCACAACGGACATCTGGGTGTAGTAAAAATGAAAGCACTGGCAAGGAGCTACGTCTGGTGGCCTAATATCAGTGGCCAACTGAAAGATCTAGCTAAAGCCTGCAGTAGGTGTCAGCTCAACCAGAAGATGCCCACTAAAGCACCACTGCATCCGTGGGAGTGGGCCACTGCACCGTGGCAGCGCATACCCATCAACTATGCCGGCCAATTTCAGAACTCGATGTTCTTAGTAGTTGTCAATGCGCACAGCAAGTGGCCGAAAGTGATCCCTGTTAGTTCCACCACTTCAAGTACGACCATTGAAGTCCTATGTGATTTATTCGCCAGATTTGGAATTCCCGAACAGATTGTTAGTGACAACAGTTCACAGTTCGTTTCTGAGGACTTCCAGGCGTTCGTCAGGTCCAATGGCATCCGCCATATTACATCAGCACCATACCATCCGGCTACAAACGGTCTAGCTGAGAGGTCAGTACAAACCTTCAAGCAAGCGTTGCGTTCCATGCATCAAAGCTCAAAGCCAGTGAAGGAGAAGTTGGCAAAGTTTCTCATAGCCTACAGAAACACTCTTCATTCAACTACTGCTGAGAGCCCAGCACAGTTACTCCTTGGGAGACCGTTACGTACTCGCCTAGATTTGGTTAAACCCAACTTGAACCGAAAGATGGTTAACCAACAGCATCAGCAGAGCATCAAGGCTGCAAACGAGAAGGGTAGACAGCGTCGTCAGTTAGAGGTTGGTGACTCGGTGATGTCACGAGATTATCGAGGGGACCTGAAGTGGCATTCAGGGCTGATTGTCAAGAAGACCGGTCCACTAATGTATGAGGTGCAGGTGGCACCAGGAATTATTTGGCATCTACATATCGATCAGCTGAGGCCGACAGCAGTTGAACCTGATCCTGTGGAGGTCAGCGAACCAGAAGTGGTCAGCTTACCACCAGTGCCAATCCAACAGAGTGCACCACCCAGTATGGTTGGTACAGTTCCAGAGGTGCTCGTGGCAGATCAACCGGAGATGGATTCTGTCCCCGCACCTGCAGCTACCGATCCTTCGGAAGCGACGCCAGCCAGTCCTATGGTCCGTGAGCAACGGCATCCCCAGAGAGTGCGCAAGGCACCACAGAGACTTGATCTCTGAACTGTTATTTGTTAGAGACAGTCGAGTATTGAACACTTTTTGTTGGTTTAGTTTGTTTCTAAATTGTGATTTAAGCATGTTTACAAGCCAGGGACTGATCAGTGTTTATGTGTGGAGGAGATGTTATGGTTGCCCTGTGCATCTACCATATATAGTAATTACATGCGCATGCATGGTTGAATAAAAAGTTTGCTTCGAGTGAACCACCATGTTGTTTGGAGTGTGCTCTAAAACTCCTAGTCAGTACATGACAATAACCTTAAGTATTTTGCATAATGGCAAAGTTATAAGGTTTAGTATGGGAGAAATTGTTTCCAATTTGAAGGCAAAATTAGGAAGTTTCCTTACCTTAGTTAACTCCTCTATAGTTCCATTTGTGTTGTCTGGTTTCTAGGTCGATTTGTGGTGATTTCATGAAGTTTCTGTTCCAACAGTGTCTCTCTCTATACCTTACTGAGGTAGGGGACTGATTCAGAACTGCGACCCCATCCCCTGACCATAAATATTATTCCTTCCCAGGATGCCAATCGCATCGAAATTCCACATGAACCATGACGGATAGTAACAGAACACATCCATCTTAGATTTCGGAGGACCAGTAACATGCAGAAGGAATTATTCCTGAATAATAACCACAATCCCTTCCAACGAAATCGGCTTGATTCATAAGCATAGTGCCCCAACTGTTTCAAATTTGGCTTAGCAACCCAGCCTATGAGTCAAACTACTTACTCACCCAGTGGCCAATGGGCCTGAGGGTGTGATTGTTTATAGGATCAATTGACCGTTGACCACCGGGTGAGTAAGTAATTTGACTCAAAGACCAGGTCGCTAAGCATAATTTGAAGCAGTTGGGGCACTAGACTTATGAATCAAGCCAATTTCGATGGGACTCAAACGAAAAGATTGTGGATGTTATTCAGGAATAATTCCTTCTGCACGTTACTGGTCCTCAGAAACCTAAGATGGATGCATTCTGTTACTATCCATTGTGGTTCATGTGGAATTTCGATGTCACTGGAGTCTTTGGAAGGAATTTATGGCTGTTTTCTTCAGTGGATAGGGTCGCAGTTCTGGATCATTCCCCTACCTTGGAAAGGAATATATATATATAGAGAGAGAAACTCCAAGAAATTGCTACAAATTGACCTAGAAACTAGACAGGACACAAAAGGAACTACACAGGAGTTCAGGTGAGGAAATTTTATTGAAAAGTCATTGCTAATTTTGGGTTCAAATTCGAAACAATTTTCCCCCACACAAATCCTTATAATGCAATAGTTTTGAACAACAGAAGTAAAAAGACGGCATATGAGTGAATAAATCGCGGAAAGTCTGCACCATTTTTATGGCGTTTTCAGACCATTTCACCAATGGATTTCCATGTTTTTTACGTATGGGCAGGTAGGAGAAGTAGGGAGAATTAAAAATCTTGGGAATTACTGTACATTATGCTTCAAAACTTGGCAGGACGAACGACTACATACAGACATAGTTTTAATACCAGTCAGAAAGTGAACTACAGTTGCAAAAACATTACAATAGTGTTGAGAGCGACTGGCACTGAGAGCATCAGTGGCTTCATAGCTCAGTTTGTTAGAGCATCGCACCAGTATCGTGAGGTCATGGCCTCAAACCCTGTTACAGTCCTAAATTTTTTTCAGGCTTTTTTTGCAATTGCACAAATTGCATTCAAAAGTGAGAGGATCATTCTTCATTTGATTTCATTTCTGCAGTTCATATATGATTATTTCATATGCATCATTCACACTCTTCTCTTTCACGGGAACATATGAACCAACAATTGACCTGTTCTCCACGTCAGTGGCTTCATAGCTCAGTTGGTTTGAGCATTGCACTGGTATCGTGTGGTCACAGGTTCAATCCCTGTTGAAGTCTTGAATATTAATTTTTTCTGGCTTCTTTTCGCAATTGCATCAATTGCATTCACAACTGCGAGGATCATTCTTCATTTGATTTCATTTCCACAGTTCATATAATTATGATTTATTTCACAGACATCATATTTATATACATGTATACTGTACAAACTAAAGCACTAACACGGTAAAACAATCTATGTGAAAGAATGTTCAGTTTAAAATAAAGTGCAATTGTCGACTGCTCTCAGATATCAGGCAGCATAGTGAGTCCAAAGTCTGAAGTGAATTTCACCTTACCTACGCTTTGAAGTCCCAAGCTACAGTAACAAATATAATGAGCTGTAAATCTGAAACAATGTCCACCATCTATTGGAAATGTTTTCTTCCCGATTTTGATTTGGTGTAAGTTTATGTCTGGAAAAATAGCGCTTTCAGCGAGACTGTAATGCACATGTCATCGGCTTCCCCGTGGGGTCGATCCCCGGGCTAACCAGGGGGATTGTAAAATCAGTCAAGCAAACTTGAGTAATTTCCCCCGGGGGATCGAGGAATCCCTCAAGACAAAGTCCCCTGGGTGAGGTGTCTCTCACCTGAAAATCCCCGTGATATCCTTTTCAAACTTGTGAATTCCGCCACCTCCTAATCATTGATCGTAAAACAATGTCAAGATTTTCCCCTACCCTCGGGCAAAGAATCCCATCCATCTCCTTGTATTTACCCACATATCTCCCTGGTAGACCCGGGAGTCGACCCCACGGGGAAGCCGATGACATGTGCATAATAAGCTTTGAAGCTTGCATGCAGTCAAGTTACCTACGTACATCAACAAAATAATTAACCTTAACCCATTGACTACCGCAGGTTTTTACATTTTCGGAGTGATTTTCCACCTATAAACGATGAATAGCAATTCGTGACTCTTTATTTGAACTACCAGGGAAAAGTGGTGCTGTCCTAAGCCACTGGAGGCTCAAGGTTTCTGAAAACGTCATTTTGACGTAGCTATTTTTTATCTGTGAAGCAACAGCAATGGCCCAAGTTCGGTTTGCTTGCGATTTCTGCTAAATTTACAGCCATTTTTCATCTTTAGCGGCTGCCTGATGAGCATCATTAAGCGTGACGGTAGCTAAGAGTCCACTTTCTCAAAGAATCGAGCAAGGTGATGTACTTTGTTGTTGAATTTGGCTTGTTACTCGACGAACTGGGAATTTGGCCGATCGAACACTTAGTACCTTTGGGACTCGACTATTGATGAATTTCTCGACCTACCGCCACATATTTTGGAATTTCTGTGTACTGAAGATGACCACGAGCAGGAAATTTTGGCGGTAGGTCGGAGTGGCTGTAGACTTAGTTTATATGTGAAAGAATTGGGGGAAGGAACGGGCGCTGTCAAAAATTCTCGTTAGTTCCCAGCATGCAATGCGCTGAAGATGTGGAAAATGTCGGGAAGGCCCGAATGCACTGGAACAAAAGGCTGTATCTACGCTCGGGAGAAGAATATGAACAAAAAAAGTCATTTCTAAGCTAGAAAAAGGACTGAATTTCGTTATGATGGTTGAGTTTTGGTTTTTCGACGATGATTTCCCTAAAAAAACATGAAGGCAAAAAGGGGCATTTTTGTTGTTTCTCTTTGACGTTAAAAACGGCCAGTTTCGTTCTTGTCCAAACTCAAAAGGCCATATTTGGTAAAAATCGCTACGTTTCTTGCATTTATTGGATATCCAAATTTAAAGGGCATTCCATTTCGTGCTCACAACTAACAGCTAAGGCAATATTCGTGCGATTGAGAGAGTTGCAATGTTTTGAAGCATGGGAGTTTTTTACGGCCGGTTTTGGCCGGTACGGGTGCCAATGGGTTAAAGAATGATTACAAAGAGCTTAATAGAAAATTGCTCCGTTCAGTCATCTTTAAAATAAACCAGAGTCTACAAAAAAGAGCGAAGGAGGGAATCAGCACTCAAGTAAGCTGTAAAAATGAAAACATGGTTCGTTTCCCGAAGTTTCTCCTCTCCAGAACATAGTCAATATCCCAGTAATCTAACGTTTTGAAAACAAAAACCTTACCTGTCCCATAACAGAGTACGAGGATTTGGAGGACTAAAGAAGTGAAGTAGCCAGTTAGTGACATGGTCGTTCCCTTAAGGCCATATCCAACTCATATGTAAGGCTGAATAAACAAGAAGCGACATGCAGCTTATTCACGCAACAAGGAAGCTATTGAGGCATCCCATGATGCAATTTCTATTTCTGTGGACGCCTCAGTTGTGGAATGGGTAAGAGTTACAAAGAACTCTTTTCCCCCGAAGATGTCACCTTTTACCCTGATCCCAGAGGTTTTTCTTGATTTTTCTCCGCGTGAGAAAGCCGCGAAGTGGCGAACGCAAGTAGCGAAGTTCCCTGCTAGCAGAGGTCTCTGGCGGTCTCTCTCTTGCTAGCAGGGAAGTAGCGAAGCGGCAAGAAAGAAAAACCTGTGGTTACCTTGGACTTGAATCTCACTTTCATGCAGACGCCAGTTGTCAAACGCGTCAAATTTATAATTACAAAAGGGACCAATGGCAACTCAGCAATCACATGCTTATCAGCCACTTATTCTTTGAAGCGGGGTAGCCCCGGGAAATTGTTCGTATAACAATCCATTTCCACTCGGGTGGTGAAGAGTGGTATCACTTGACCTCTTGACTGGAATCAAAAGAATGTTTCCCGCCAGGAAAAGTGCGGAGAAAACCCCATTGAAATCAGCCAAATTCATTTCGAACGACAATTGCAGAATTTGTAGAATCAATTTGAAAATCAGTGGCCGCTCGAAGATTAACATTTTTGGAAGTAAGAGGGATAAAGAAGAATTTTTGAAAACCTTGTCATCGGTACTGTTGTCGGAGATAAACGATACTTGTTATAACGACCATACTCTTTATTGATGTCTCCGACAGATACAGATTCCTTTTGGCAGACTAGATTTTGAAAACTATGCTCCGATTTTTTGAACTTTGAGATCAATCCGACTTTCATCTGACCCGAACTCCCACTTGATTTCAATCTACGTTTTTCCATGAATGTTCTTGAATGTTCTCCGATACTCTTTACCATTCCTAACTCGGTTACATCACACTCCCCCCTGATTGACAGAGTCAATCATAAGGTGAAACTAAACGACAACAACTTAGATTAAAGTTCAATGTTCAAAGTTTAGAATTTCAGTTCATGGTGCAGTAACCACTGTTGGAATGTCTTCATCCCTAATCATCTGCACGTTCATATCTCTGACTCTCTGTGTTGTTCCCACAGGAGGTGTGTCCACTGAACTTGTATCAACTTCTAGAGGATAGAGTTTCTGAATGGGACGCTTCATGAGAATCCTTCGAAGAGAGTTATCCACCGTTATCACCTCTGCAGCACGGACCATGTTATCTCTTCCTTTCAACAGCTTCTCTACCTTTCCCATTCTCCACTGCTGTCTTGGTGTCTTGTCTGCATAAATGTGTACGACATCTCCTACTTGAATCATTCTTTTTGGTTCTCTTCCTTTGAGTTTCTGGTATTCTCTGATTCCAGTCAGATATTCCTTCTTCCATCGACTTCTGAAATGGGTGAGTAGACGATTCAAATATCTTTCCCGTCGGGCCAGTGTGTTCATTGCTGAATTCGTGTAAGGAGATTGTTCCAACAGCCGCCGACCAATAACAAGATGCGAAGGTGTAAGAGGGGCTTCTGACAACTCATCATAGACATAGGTTAAGGGCCTGGAATTTAGAACGCCTTCGGTTTCGATCAAAACAGACTCAAGTTCTTCATAGCTCAACTTCGCGTTACCAAGCACTTTCTTGAGGCACCTTTTCACCAGTTTCACGCAGACTTCAAAAAAGCCACCCCACCAGCTAGCTGTGGGTACATTGTAGTGCCAAGCAATGTTCTTGTTGAGAACAAACTTCCTCACCTCAGAGTCCTTGAAAGTTTTGCTATTATCCGAGATGAATAAGGTTGGTAATCCTCTTCTTCCAAAGAACCGCTTGAGTACTCGTAAGAAGGACCTTGCTGAAAGATCTGGGGTGAGTTCAAGGTGTATAGCCCTAGTGCTTGCACATGTAAACAGAGCAATATAGCACTTAAACATCTCTCCTGTAGACTGGTAAATGTTCTTCACATACAAAGGTCCTGCAAAGTCTACACCAACTTTAGAAAACGCCAGATCATCTGATACCCGAAATGAAGGTAGAGGTGGAGTAGGTGGAGAGCTGTAGGCTCTTCCTTGTATTTTCTTGCATGTTACGCACTTGGAAAGCATGTCTTTAACAGCTTGCCTCCCTTTGATTATCCAGAACTGAGCTCGGATTTCGGCGAGAGTCTCTCCAACTCCATTGTGATTCACGTTCTCATGAGACTGCTTGATTACCAGCTTCGTAAAATGCTGTTTTCTTGGAAGCAAGACAGGAAATTTTGCTGAATAAGGTAGTGAGGAGTTATGGATTCTTCCCTTGCAGCGTAACACTCCATCTTCATCTTTGAAAACTCCTAACTGTTCCCAGGTTGAACTAGATTTCTCACTTTCTTCCAGTTTGGTCTGGACATGCTTGTACCAGAGGTTTTTAACAACATTAGTCTCCTCCACAGTGATGTCAGGAAGTATTCGTGGACTTCTTTTGATTCTTTTAATGAACTTCAGGACAAGGGCGGTTACTCTGATAAGTTTGCTGATGCTGCTGAACCTGTCAGGCTGGATAACTTCAGAAATGCACTGATGGGCTTCAACAGTTACATTCAATACACTTGAAATGTCACTTGAGTTTCCATTTCTCAGTTCCTTTGTAGCCTCTTCTGGAACTGTGTCCACACTGATTCCATTGTTCGGTACATTTGGCCACTCATCTTCTAATTTCACTAGAAATGGTGGTCCCTTCCACCACAGATCATTGGATACAATTTCTGAACTCTTAGCACCTCGTGAAGCAATGTCACTTGGGTTAAGTTCCGTGGGGCAGTACATCCAATGTTCCTTACTCCAAAGACTGCGAATCTTCTTAACTCGATTCTGCACAAACTGCTTGAATTGCTTCGACTCTCCTTGAATCCACCACCAGACAATTTGGGAATCAATCCAATTGTACACTGCATCAATCTTGACAGTACAGACCAATGCTTCATACACCGCAGTCATCAAGTTCGCCAGTGTTAGAGCTGCCATCAGTTCTAGACGAGGGATTGTATCTCCTTTCAAAGGAGCAACTCGGGTTTTGGAGGTCAGCAGAGATGATGAGCAGACATCAATGGTTGACACCCGAATGTAAACATTTGCACCATACGCACTCTTGCTTGCATCGGCAAATCCATGCAACTGAATAGATGTGACTTCCTCAGCCTCTATGCCATCTAGAATGCATCGAGGGATTGTAATGCTCGAGATTCTCTTCATGTCTTCTGTTAACTCCTTCCAGTTCGAAGAAAGGCTTTCTGGCAGAGCCTCGTCCCAACCAATCTTTAGCTGGCAAATCTCTTGAAACATGCATTTGAAGGGCAAGACCACTGGTGAGAGCAAACCTAATGGGTCATAGAAGCGCGCTGTTGTACTCAAAAGCTTCCGCTTAGTTAGAGTATCATCCGGAGTTTGCTTAGCAAAATTGTTGAGGTCATACTTGAGGCTGTCTTCTATCCGATCCCATAGAACTCCCATCACTTTGATTATGGTTTCCTCACAGGTAGCATTCTTTGATGTGACCTTTGAACAGTCATGATCTTCAATCTTGTCAAAACTGGTTGATGCAGAGGTGATCTCAGAGAACTGTACAAGTCTAGACAATTGCATAGCCTCCTCTTTCTCGATTAGCTGGTTCAGCTCTTGATCATTTGATGCCCACTTTCTCATGTTAAAGCCTCCTTCTTGGAATCGTGTCTTTAACTTTCGATAGAGTTCAAAACAATCTTTCACTGAACTCTTTCCTGATGCAAAATCATCCACGTACAAGGATCTGATGACATTGTGTACGAATTCTGGGTCAATGTTCTCATACTTGAGTAAGTGATTCCTTAGTGTCACATTCAGAATGAATGGAGAACAGACAAGGCCAAATACAAGACGTGAAAATCTCAATGAAATGACTTCTGGATTTGAGGAATTGACATCATCTACCCATAAGAACCTTAAGAAATCCCTTTGCTCTGGGGTAACTCTAACGTTCAAGAAAGCTTTCTCCAGATCCCCAATCAGTGCAACTTTGTGTAGACGAAATCTCAACAGAATGTCAAAGATCAATGGAGTTAAAGCAGGTCCAGGCAGAAGACAGTCATTCAAACTGGGTTCACCACAGATCTTAGCACTTGCATCATAAACTATTCTAAGTTTGGTAGTGGTTCTGTCTTCCTTTACCACTTCCTTGTGGGGAATGTAATGCACAGTCCCTGGATGAACTTGCTCCTCCTTACTCTTATCTACCAACTCAATAACACCACAGTTCAACTGTTCCTTGATGACATTGTCATACTGCTGCAACAACTCTGGCTTAGACCTCAATCGTTTCAAAGAAGAGCTTAGACGATTTCGTGCCAATAAGTAGTTATCTGGAATGGTAGGGTGTTCATCTCTGAATGGGAGAGAAACTTCATAATGGTTTCCATTGAACCGCACTTTCTTGAGATAATTTTCATAGAATTCGTCTTCTTCTTCTTTACCTTTAATTCCCAGAGTTTCATAATCCCAAAACCTGCCCAGTTCCTCTTTCAGTGAAACATCATCTGGGTCTAAGTGTTCCTTAACAATGCAAGATTCAGTCTTCATGGTATAAGACACATTAACACTTGTTTGTTGACTTGCACCTGGTACATTTACTGGACCACTCAAAACATAACCCAGCCTTGTGCGAACAGCTACAGGACCATGGGGCTCCCCCCGTACCACATGGTTTTGGACGATAGACCAGTAATAATCAGCTCCAATCATTATGTCTACTTCAAGCTCCTCATCTCCATGAGAACAATCAGCAAGTGGCAAGCCTTGTAAATGAGGATAACTCTGCTGGGCAACCGCTACAGTTTGATTAGTTATGGGTCCACAAATCAAGTCAACCTCATAAGCATTGACAAACACAGTTAGTTGATCTTGGCATTCTAATGCAAAGTGAACAATGTCACATTTCTTCAAGGAGGCCTCATTGTTCCCAAACGTTTTAATCAGAACAGTTTCATTTCCAATTGAAGGTAGACCCAATTTGTTCCTCAACCGCATGGTAACGTACGACTTTTGAGAACATGAATCGAGCAAGATTCTGACATTACAAGAATTGATTCCATTAGGATTTCTCACCCATGCTCGAGCTGTTTGCAACAAGACACATTTGTTCTTAACATCTTGAGTGAAATACAAATTTGTACTCACAGTTTGTTCCTGGCTTGTGCCCCTACTTTGTCGAGGAAGAAAACAGTTTTGCGTGCAGCAGAGTGACACATGATGTTTCCCGCCACAACGATAACATCTCGCTTGACAATCTCGACTCACATGACCACTTTTCAGACAACCAAAACATCGTCCCTTTTGACGAAGAATTCTCTTCCGAGCTTCTGGTTCAGTAACTACGGCACATTTATTCGATGGATGAGGGCCATTGCAGAAAGTGCACCACATTTCCTTGCTTGGCGGAGGTCTCTCGTTGTGTGAAAACAGCGTTGATGACGTCGCAGGGCCCGCGGAAGGTCTTTTGTTCTGACCATATCGAAAATATCCAACTTCTTGCTTTTCCTTCGATCTTCCTTTTTCAGCCACTGGTGTCAGAGCACATCTCTCTCGAATTTGCAACTCTTCTGATAATGACTTTATCAAGGTATCGAGGTCCCATTCGTCAGACATGCCGCGACTTATAATTAAACGCAATTCTTGTGGGATTTTCGCCATTATCACTGGTGTGAGGAATGTTCCGTACGTGTCGATAGAAATGTCTATTCCTTGTAAACTTCGAACGGCCGACTCCGTTTTGTCCAAAAGTTGTCGCAGTTGTTTCAGATCGCTTGAATCGGTTATCTTTGGGAGTTGCATCAGCATTTCTATGTGTTTCGAAATAATAATTTGTTTACTGCCAAAACGCTTCCTGAGAAGATCGACCGCATGCTTGTAATTTGAGCTTGTGAGTGGTAATCCTGAAATAGTTTCGGCCGCGCAACCTTCCAACAAAGATTTCAGATACTGAAATTTGTCGACTTCGTTGAGCTCTTCATTCGAATGAATACCAGAATTAAAACTATCCCAGAACGTTGTCCACTTTGTAGGGTCTCCAGCAAACTTTGGCAGAGTGAGCTTCGGCAACTTTGCTTTATTCGCTTTCGGGGAATTCTGTGAAGCTTCTTGTTGAATTATCGATGCTGGCGATAATGGTGCTGGCGTTGGCATCTGTTCCTCTAAATTCTTGGATTCCTTGACGGACAAATGTGAAGAAACGAGGGAAATAATTTCCTGAAGAGCTGCTTCGAACTCGCATCGTTCCAATATTTCCTTCTCGATTGCATCGGCTTCCAACAATTTCGCAATTTCTTGATCGAGTGATTCCAGCTCTCGTTGTTGTTTTTCAAGGTTAATCTTGAGCGATTCCAACTTTGCGCGGTTGTTTTCGACTCCGCCATCGTCTAGCAATTCTTTGACCGTGTTCATCACTTTCCTTACGTACACTCTGAACCCTGAACGTTCCAATATTTTCTTTTTCAGTTCTGACATGGCGATCGAAGGGCGCTGTCACCTGTGCTTCGTCTTCGATTCAAAACTCGTTCAATCCGTCGACTTGAATTCCAGCTCTGTTCCCGTTCCCGGGTCTCGGCACCAAAATGTTGTAACGACCATACTCTTTATTGATGTCTCCGACAGATACAGATTCCTTTTGGCAGACTAGATTTTGAAAACTATGCTCCGATTTTTTGAACTTTGAGATCAATCCGACTTTCATCTGACCCGAACTCCCACTTGATTTCAATCTACGTTTTTCCATGAATGTTCTTGAATGTTCTCCGATACTCTTTACCATTCCTAACTCGGTTACATCAATACTACGGGATTATCCCAGATAGTCTGCCAGAAATGTCAGCGTGAAGTTCTCAAGTTTTCAAGCGTACGATCGCGAAGGTTCTGTCTTGATAAACATTACTACGGAGCATGTTTCTCCACTTCTTGTTCTGTAAGAAGGACTCGGGACTTCCAAATACAAAGGAATAAGTTCCTTTAAGCAAATTGTTCTCATCGACGTCTTCACTGCTCAAACTGGCTGCTGAAATGCCACGGTTTCGCAGTTCGTGAATATGAGAGTCCACTCCGCAGAGACTTCAGGGAACACAAAACCAAAATTATGGCATGATGAGGGTATGAGTAGCCTGACAGGCACGGGTATTTGCAGACATCACGGAGCAACTGAAATATAATTGATTTTCCATGTCCTGTTGGCAATATGGCCAACACATCCTTGCGATTTATGACTGCGAGCAAGGCTTTCCTTTGATGTTCGGTGAGACTTTCAATCTCTGGAAAACACTCCTCGAGTACCGAGGCCAAAATTTCTTCGAAGACACTTTCAGAAACATAATCCATGTCGAACACAAGCGAATCTTGAAGGAGCATAAACTCAGAACGGACCGATATAGCTGTGAAGTGTTTATGCAAACAATTTCTTTCCCTGGTAGAGACGGGCAAAATTTACCTCAAGAAGTGCAATGACAGATATCCCCACCGTCCCCTCGGTATTACCAATCAAACGAACCAATCATGTTGATTTGCGTGTTTGTAAAAATATCAACCAATCCGAGCCCAAGGGTCAGGTCCTGACCCTGGCGTCTGCATGAAAGTGAGATTCAAGTCCAAGGTAACCAGAGGTTTTTCTTTCTCGCCGCTTGGCGGCTCTTTCACGCGGAGAAAAATCAAGAAAAACCTCTGGGACAAGGGTAATCACCTTTGTAATTCCATAGTTATGATAATTACTCGGGCGAGGAACGCCGCCCGAGTCTGAAAATGAGCTCCGTTTTCCGTCGTCGTCGTCGTCGAGTTTCATCCACAAAACTCACTTCTGGCGTTTCTACGCAAGCGCTAACTAATAATGGTCATTTTGGAATAATTAAACTATTTTTACCCAACTGTGTATGCTGAATGTTTGTGGCCTAGCGGTCATCTTCACCGCTTGAGGTGCAGATGATCCGGATTCATCTTATGCTAACGACAACTTTCTTTTTTTTCGTTTTTTTTTTTTTTTTTTTTTTTTTTTTTTTTTTTCACGTTTCTTTTTTTTTTTTTTTTTTTTTCACCCTCTTTTTAAATATTTTTTTTACAAGTGTTATAATTATTGTAAGTTACAAATGGTTGAGATGTAAAGCAATTTTCAAGGGATATATGTTGATAGGGGTCTATGGATATACACTGCAAAGAAGCAGACACGAACCGATGAATGATGCCTTTCCTATACTTCAAATGACCCTGGATTGACGTAATTGTAAACAGTTTCACTCTGCTGATTATTTTCTCCTCACATTTTACCGAGACTCCATTAACGTTTATGCGAAAAAATCCTACATCGTTCGATAAGCGTTTCAGTTTCTCAAACAATTATCCATCGAAGCGAAAACAAGTGCGCTTATTTTTTTTTTTAGAACCAATACACTATTTACACTACGATGAACCTCTCTGTGGCCTAGAGGTCATTGTTCCTGCCTGTGACGCAGCTATTAAACCCGGCTTCGATTTCTATTAGTGGCATATATCGCGGGCTTTTTTTTTTTTTTTTTTTCTTTTTGTTCTTCTTTTAGAAATATTTTTTGCAAGTATTATAATTATTGTTCTCAGTGGTTGAGCTATAAAGCAATTTTGTAATTTTCGAGGGATATATGTTGATAGTGGTATAAACAAATAGACTTCAACACAAGCTAAGCGCAATGCATCCGATTTCATAAAGACAAACTTTTCTCTATTCTTTTGTTTAGCGCTAAATTAGGGATACAATACTGTTTTTTGCAAGCCCGAGTTTTGGCTAATTGTTGCCTCTTGTTCAATTCTTTATTTATTTACACTATAAAGGCTATTTAAATACAGATTATCACGGGTAAAGAAATGACAATAACAAAGCATTAAGGAGTGTTAAGCCGTAAAGGAATAAATTTATACAGTGTATGTGAGCGGTGCCCAAAGTAGCGAAAGCTTTCTGGTTGGACACCGCCATGGTCAACTAAATGGCAGCACAAGAAATTAAATATTCAGCTAAGCAATTATGTCTATTATCTGAGTGTCTCATATACTGACTACATAAGTGTTAGTTCTTAAAACTATAAAATCTGAACTCCGTAAGTCAACGAAATTTTTAAATGACAACGGAAACTTCATTGTTTATCATGATGATGACGAATGTCTTTCATGTTCAATTCCAAACCATATCGACCAATAGGTGGTTTGCAGCCAATCCCTAGAGAACGAGATGACAATTACGAAATGAGCAAATGCTGGTGGACGAACAAAAGGAGCTAATGAGAGATCTATTGTCTTCGTCCACCAGCATGGCGGCGATGACGTAACGTGCAAACCACCTATATTAGCCAACCGGAATCTTTAAGGAGCCGCTAGAGAAGCTGAAAATGTGATCGGTGGATTGTTTCATTTAAACCTTTTTCAAACAATTCATTTGGTCCACCGCCGTTTCTCTAGGTATCTGAATAACTGTTAAGCTATTTTTATTTAGCGACTGTCATGTTTTTCGAAGGCCAAATTTTCCTTTTCGTTTTCAGCTTTTTACAAAGCTAAGGTATTTAAGGGATAACTGAATTTATGAGGTTGTCAGGCACCCACGATCTAAGTGTCGGCTGTGTTTCAACCTCAAAAAACAGTCAAGAAATTTTCGTGATTTTACTCTTCATAGTTTCACCCAACACCAGAGTTGCGTCTGTTATCGTATTTCTTGCGTGACCGCCATAAACTGCGGACTTATGGATGACTTCAATATCTATAATAGCTTTACGCTGGGTCTGACTAAATTTATTAAAGAAGCACTGTCACCGGGATTATTGCTGTTTTCGGTTCAATTCTGCCAAAATTACTGCCTTTTACCTGTTATCGTGCAAAAATGCTCCTACAGAATCAGAAAGATGCGGGTAAATTCCAATGAAATTTTAGCAGGGAGAGCTAACCATAATAATTTTTTGGTGATCATATGAAACTCCTTCTTAACAAAAGGTCTCTGATATTTCCGATGACCACGCCCACAGCCGATCTAGGTCAAAATACTCTTTAAAATTGTAGTTTTTCCTTTCGCTTGCTTTTTGTTTGAAGATTTATGTCAAGTTACCTCCGGAATTCGAAAATTACATGTTTAACACATGCCTTTTCCTTTGTTTTGTTCTAGATTGCTAAAAAAATCCACGGACTTTGGCGGTTACTTTTGCCAATTTGAATGCCAAGGGAAATTCTCTTGGTTTATGGAACCTTGATGGATGTAGCCTTGATAGTTGTCACAGTGTGAGAATCTTTTAATCGAATTTTTCTACATAGCCAATCACAGAGCTCATTCCGAGAGGCGCGTGTTGCTTCGGACGACTACTGGGGTCTAAAGGAGCACAACAATGATTGAGCTTAGATTGTTTAACTTTTGGCTTGCTAATACACTTGTAAGAATGACCCATTCGTTAGAAACTTTCCTCACATGAAATTCTTCTGTATCTGTGAAAAGCCGATCGGTCGACATGTTGAAAATAACACTACAAAAGATCGGTTTTTCTAACACAGAAATTGTAATATTTTGGAAACAATGACACACTTGACGACTTGCAAAAAGTTTTACGGCGGAAATCAACAATGTTCAGTTTTGTTTCTTCAGAATATACATGAAAAAACACAGTGAGCTTTTCCTGCTTCATAAATTATTCCGAGTTTACTGGCTTGTGTCTTGGTGTGAACAACCAAGACACAGGTTCTCTCACCTTTCCGCCTAATTTCAGCAAGGCTATGCCAATCCAATAATGGGTTCTTCCTGCTTCCCAAGTTTCAATTTTTTTCAACATATTTAAATGTTGCTTGTCTTTTTAGTGCCTTACTAAACCATTTCCTAGAGAGACTTGAGGGAAAAATGATGTTGAAGTGTATGAGGGCTATATATTCTGCTGGTCACATACCAGGTTTGGTCAGCTTTAGCACAACCTTGTCTCGTATGTCTAATGTAATTTTGAAACATTTCACAAATAAAATACTGATCAGTGGTGCAGCCTTTTAACTTTATGTATAATTCATGTTATGAGTTTATGACAGCATCAGCATGATGTTTATTAACCAAGTTGTCCAAACTGTCATGTACATGTATCACAATAGATGTGCTGCTGCATAACAGCAGAAAGACATGGTTTCAAATGTTATTCTGAAGTCAACCTAAACTTATAGTAAAAAAAATTGTTCAAGTTTGGCACAGCTGTGGTGCAATGTTTGAAATCAGTAAGCTATTTTAGTTATCATAATAAAATAATGGTAAAAATCAGGGATGAAAAATAAAGCTAATAATTAAAAAAGTTATTTATCTTTTGCTTTTGTCTTTTCTTCAACAAGGGCTGCATTCTGTCCAGCATATTTTTTGCCCTGTTGGTAACAAGTTGAATTTACATTTACATAAGTGTCATCAGACATGACATGATTGCCAGACCAGCAAATAAAATTCATCAGTCTGCATTCAAAAATAGACGATGTGTTTCTTCGTGTTTCTGGTTTAGTATTTTTAATGGAGATATGTTTGCAAAATATAATAACATAAAAGCCAGAAAAATGAAAAACCAGAATTCAGAACACTTCAATGTAATATTATTGTGCTTTGCAAAATCCATCACTCTCCAAAAACTGTATTATGCAATTAAATAAACACAACATTTTCTAGCATTCATGAACTCATTACATGTAAGTCAATGAACTTAATGCCTTGACACTTTGTGCTATCAAAAAAATCAATCATTTTATTAACTGCCAGTCTGTGCCAAAGGCACACGTAAGTTCACTTTATAATAGCATTTTTATTTAATCCAATTATGTCGCTTGTATACATTCTAAAGTACTTCAGGACTGTGACAATGAAAAAGGAAAGTTAATTTAGTGAGATGTCCTCATTGCATTGAGACTAGAAAATGTATGAACTTGTTCTTCAATTGTAACCCACAGATGACAGATCTTGATCCACAAACCCTTTTTGTAGCACTGCCAACTCCCAGCAAGACAGCATTCATTTTCTGGACAAGAGAGAGCTCAGGACATCTGATGTTCATGAGTATACCATAAGCTGTAGCCCATGAGATAATTTCCATTCACCTAATAACATCCCACAGAGTTGTTTACGAACAAATGTTGCAGGGTGGGTCCTATGATTATCATCCTTATCCAAGAAGACTAGATCAGAAAGCCTAACATTTGCACATCATTACAAAGACCCTAAGTGTTGTCCAACCGGGATTTGAACCTGCGGCCTCCCACTCACCTGACTGGTGCCTCATCCCATTGGGCTAGCCAGGTAGTCAGTGGTTCAACCTCTAAGTAAGTAGTCAAGATACTGTACTTACACCATGAGTTCAAGCCTCCGAGTCTCCAGATATAGATTTTCAAGTTAATAACCTTAAACAGTGTCATAATAAATTATAATTAACAATTCTGTTAATTAGGCATTAACATATCAGTCGGCAAAATATTTAATTCAACCATCAGAACAACGCATGAACGTAAATCGTTTTATTCCAGTTCCTTAGTTTTAATACATGTACATTCAAGAACACCAAAACAATGAACAAACCTCACTATTGCGTAGCCAATGCAGTCTTTGCCAAAATCAACATTCCTTTATTTTGCTAGGGAGGTTCAGGCTTTGCCGGACTACAGAGGCGCGTTCTGTTCCGTCGCTTTTTCCTTGTTTGGCTTCTCGCTGATTCTGGATGGATGCACTTTCTGTCGCCTTCTTTCCTCTCGTTATCCTTAATGACGTTTGGAATGTTTAACGCTATTGTGGCAAGCTCCGCAAATTTGTTTTGGAAACCCATCCCTGGATCGTCCTCTTTGAATTTTCACCAAACAAATCAATCGGACGACTCGAAAAGGTTGAATTGCGGTATTTGCAAACGTACCGGCGATCTGAAGCTTTCGATAAAACCTTGACAGGAGTATTCTCCGCCAACTGCTCCGCCATATTTGTTTACGAAGCAACTTCCGGCTCAACTGCCCATGCTCGAACTTCTAGCCAATGAAAAAATTTAAAAAAAATGGATTATTTCAGAGCTCCGTGTCTTGGCGCTGGCCAAAAGACACGTGGGCTCTGGGAACGAGATTGCTCGATGAGCAAAAGTTGCAGTGATAAACATGACTATAGAACGCATTGTTGGAAAACAAAAATTAAACTATATCGTTTAACTTGACGTTTCGTATGTTTCGACATACATCTTCAGAAGTGACCGTTAGGAATAAAAGTAACAACTAAATTTTAAATTTAAGATAAGTAACTAATTAACAATAACCTTGACAAAAGCTAAAAATAATTTGCATATAAAAGATGCAAACTAATAGAGATACAGCTTTTCGCTGCTTACATTTTCATTTAAGGTAGGTTTCAATTCTCTAATTAGTAGAGTCTCCTTTATCTTGCAATGAGTATCTGACCGACCTTTTGCTAATATCTCAAAGTGGTCCCATTTTAAGTTGTGACCAGTTGACGTGACGTGGTCTGCGATAGCAGATGCATGACAGCTACTCGTGATCGCTTTAAAATGTTCAGTTTTTCTGTCATGCAATCTGCGTTTTGTTTTTCTAATGTAGAAATCCTGGCAGTCCCAACAGCTAGCCTTATAAACAACTTTTGACATTTGGGAACGGTTAATTCTATCTTTGTAGGGACAAAGAGACGTAATTAAGATCAATGGAGCCGTTTGGTAATAATTTTGCTTTGTACTCCTAAATAAGGTAGAACTAAGATTATTTCCTTTTTGGGGACTGTGGTGGTTGGAATCTTCGGTCTGTTTTGTTGCCTGTTCAGAACATCATTAATGTTGTAATTGACAACACCAGCAGGGTAACCGTTTTGTAACAACAGCTTCCTCAGTTCATTTAAACAAGACCGCAAAAGAGAATGTGCAAAAGAGAATGAAAGAGAATATGCAAATTATTTTTAGCTTCTGTCAAGGTTATTGTTAATTAGTTACTCACCTTAAATTTAAAATTTAGTTGTTACTTTTATTCCTAACGGTCACTTCTGAAGATGTATGTCGAAACAGACGAAACGTCAAGTTAAACGATATAGTTTTATTTTTGTTTTCCAACAATGCGTTCTATTGTCATGTTTATCACCGCAGTTTGTGTGTTACTTCTTGTTAAGCTACGATGGCCAAAGACAAAGAGTATTTACGATAAAAGTTGCAGTGTTTTGCTGCTCTTCCAACAAAGTTGTATCTTGAAGCGAGTCACGTTCGCCCTGCCAGCCAAACCCTAATCGCTATTTTGGTGCTCTGTTTTGTAGATGTCTGCGAACTGATCCGGGTTCATTCTCATCATCTCCTTAATCATCGCGGGTGTATCTTGCAATGATAACTGTAGAGCGGTAATGGAACATACCCTTTTCAGCTCGTTCTCTTAACAATTCCAAGCTTTTTACTCGCTTGACATCGTCATTTACGTCCGCGAACAGCTCTAGTCCATAAACATTACATGTAACGCTACATAAGCGCTTTGGGTTTCCGTTTAAGCGCCATGTTTTGAATTAAATTTTGCGCCAGCTTGTACTATTGTCTAGCAATGTGGTGGTGTTTTGCCACTATCCCTGTCAACATTCACATCCAACAATGTTGGATGTTGGATCCAACTTTGTTCAATAGTTTGGCCAGGGCTTATAAGTAATATTTAAAAAAAAAATTGAGCAACCACTTTGAGTTTAAAACAAGATATGTTTCGATCATTCAACGATCATCATCAATTGTGAATTAGTTTACAGTTGTGATTTGAATTTATACTACCATTGAGGTGTACATTTTATTTAAAAAAAATTAACTGGCAATACTTAAATGCGCGGGACCTGGGACAATACATTTCTTGAAACCATATGTACAAAGAAAAACAAAGTATTAACAGCAAAATAATTACAGCTATTGCACAAAATTGTCGTAGCAAGCAAAACTAAATAACAAAAGGACTAACGCAAAGGAAAATCACATCAGAAAGAAAGAGTCAGCTCGGCACGTTTAAGTTTTGAGCAACTTCTTTTAAACTTAGCTGAAATCTATTGGGTGCATGAATCCAAAACAGAAAAGCAACTCTTCAGGAACAAAGTCTGCGGCACGTCTCAGACGGTTGTAAACGCTGAAAATGATATGCGAGTTCCTGTCCCTACTTAAATGTTCACGAATGTGTGTTGAGAGATGTCGGCTGGTTTCACCGATGTAACAGGCATTATATCCTGCACAAGAAAATTTGTAAACAATACCAAACGGAGATCGAAAGGTACAGGATCCTTCACACTGAACATACTACCCACTTTGAAAGAACTTGAGAAAAAAGCAACTTGATTTCAATATTGGCACAGTAGTGTTGAATGAGTTTACGTAATCTTTTCTGCGCTTCCATAGAAAAGGGACCTACATAAGATGAAATAAATGGCTGAACCTGCGCGTTATCAGAAGGGCGGTTTTACGTGCCATGAATGCATTGATTGACAACCTTCGCTGTAATGTTAACAGGGAAGAGGTTTTTTACTCTTTTTCGTTTCGCCACAGCTCAAACATTGGGTGCAGTTTTTGTTCAAGGGTTATTTTTAAGATTAGGTGGATGATGTATCCAAGGGCTCGCCTCTTGCCCTCTTTTGGCAAACCTTTTCTTGGTTTACAATGAGAATGCTTAGATAGAGAAGTATAAGGCCTCAAAGATTTTGTTCTTTCGACGATATGTCGATGACACTTTTTGTTTATTTGAGAATGAGCGAGATGCTGTTACTTTTTATAATTATCTCTATTCTCAAAATCCCAACATACGTTTTACTATGGAGAAAGAAGTGGATCATACGTTGGCATTCTTGGATGTCCTAGTTCATAACGATCCTCTAAATCTTCGGACACCCGTTTTCCGCAAGAACTTTCACATGTCTCCTTACCAACTATTTTAGTTTTGCTGCATTCTCCTACAAAATTGGCCTTGTTGGAAAGCTGGTTAACAGAGTTTACAAAATTAACAACTCTTGGCTGGGATTTCATAATGACATAAAGGATCTCACTTTTATTTTACGAAAAAACCTCTTCCCTGTTAATATCGTAGAGAAGGTTGTCAATCAATGCGTTGATAGCACGCAAAACCGCCCTTCTGATAACGCGCAGGTTCAGTCATCTATTTCATCTTACTATTTTAAGTTACCTTATGTAGGTCCCTTTTCTATGGAAGCGCAGAAAAGATTACGGAAACTCATTCAACGTTACTGTGCCAATATTGAAATGTAGTTGGGTTTTTTCTTATTTCTTTCTTTCTTTGTTTTTTTATTTTTTTTCAATAGCTTCACCAGAGACCTGGCAGGGACACTACAACAGCTTGCGCCAATTACTGTAGGCCCGTAACTGCAAATCCCTCCCCGATAACCACATTCTAGTACAGATAGACCACCACACCGGGGACTACATCCCCTACTCTTTTCGAACAGTGCGTGAGTTCTTTAACGTCCCACAGAATCAATTATGAAGAGTTGTGAGACGGGGCCTACGATTTATCGTCCTTATCCGAGAAGACTAGAAAGTCTAACCATTTGCAGATGTCATTACAAAGGCAGCACTTTCTCCTCAATTATTTAAAGACCCTGAGTGTTGGTCCGGCCGGGGTTTGAACCAGCGACCTCCCGCACGGTAGTCCGGTGCTCTACCAACTGAGCTAACTGGTCGGTAGTATGTTCAGTGTGATGGATCCTGTGCGTTTGGATCTTACATTCCACATAATTTTGCCATTCCGGAAACTCATTCCTCCTTTTACCCTCACCGGTTTAGATCACGGCCTACCCTGAGTAATTGGTCTTTACTATCAGGGGCGGATCTAGAAAATCCAGAAAGAGGGTGCCGAAGAAATAAATAAAACTGCCTGATGCACAATACCACTTAAAAATCGGTTGGTTACAAAAGCTTTTTAAAAACCACAGGGAAAAAAGGGGGGGGGGGTGGGGGGAGCACGGCTCCCTCGGCCTCACCTCTAAATCCGACACTGTTGTTTTGAGAACTACATTGTTCCGTGACAAGTCAACCGGAAACCAAAGCGTTGTAGCTTCAGATAAGGCTGATCAGAAAATGCTTTTCATAAATTAATTAACTGTTAAAAGTAATGAAAAGAGAAGTCCCATTTTGAAAACTTGGAAATCTTAACCAACTTAACAGGTTTTCGAGTTAAAAAAGAGTTCAAACTTGATTTCGAGTCGGCGGACGGTGAACGGAATGGCAACTGGAAATATCGAGTGTGGGCAAGATAAAAACCATGTGCACCACGTATACTGTTGCTCTTTTTTGCAAAATTGCATGCATTCGACTGATAAGGCCTGGTGTGGATAGATATTATTAGCTAAGGCAACCAGGTTTTTAGCGATGTATCATTGCTTCCTTGTTATAGACTGAAAGTTACAGCCAGCTGAATTTCTTCAGTCGAGATGTTTGTTATTTGTTTACACATTTTCATTATTTGTAGTATCGTTTTCGTTACTTACCCAGGAGTAACCAACGACCTTTTCTGAGAATTTATATCGTACGATGTAACAAACACTAGCTGAGTATCCCCCTGTCAATCTTCGTTAATATTTAACTTTCCTGGAAAAAAATTACCGCTCTTCAATGTCAGCAAGCAAAACTTTTGAGAAATAAAAATCCCAGTCAGCTACGAGCGTGTCGTTTCTCAACGAGCCAGCAAAGTTGAAAATGCCACAAAACACGAAATGCGAGCCAGCACGGGTGGAATCTTTCCAGTTTGCCAGCCAGCAGTCGCGTAAGGAAGAAAAATATCCAGCCAGCTAAGTGTTGATTTTAACTTAATTTTTGGGCAAAATATGTCGAATGGTTTATTTCGGATGTCAGATCGTTCCCAAGATGGGCAGTAGGCTTCTATCTGTATCCTGTAATGTTTACTTTTAGTTTTTTCCCGAAGTCCTATCTTCTCGCAGATAAAAATCCACCAAAATATGAGGCCAACTGACAGCACATGCTATTCAATAAGTTGAGACTCTTGAAAGTTGCGTTACGAGCCCAAGATATTAAGACAGTTTGTTTGTCATTAACTTTATTTTCAATCTCACGCAGATAAAAGTGCGCCCTCAGTACTCTCAGCCAGCATGAAAACTGAAATAAGACAGCTGCCAGAAATGATGTGTTTTGATTCCTGTCAGCCAGTAAGACTCATTACGGACACAAATTCTAGCAGGATTTCGTTAAAATAACACTGCTAGCAAGATTTTTATTTCAGCAAACAATTTGCCAGCCAGCCCAAATCGGCCTGCAGAGCGGTTATTTTGCAGATCGGCTCCATCGAGCACTCCTGCTTACCTGCAAAGGACCAATTGATTATGAAGTATACAAGAAGGATGCAAACCATTGTCAACATTAGAGACGATTTTTGTGGACTTTCCTTCGGTTCATGAACTACGTCAGCATATTCAGCTATGAATTTTCGCAGAAGCTGAAGTAAAGCGGAATAAACTGATCTTTCCGGTCAGAAGATACAATGTCAACCGCTTGAGCGGGTTACGGTGGAGTAATAAAAAAAAAAAAGGAATGGACATAAACCGGTAACCGATGCAATATTGTTGTCACATTGCTATATAACGTGTTTTTAATTCTGCAACCGTTCCAAGGCAACAAAATAGTTTTGGTTGAGGGTTAATTCTTCGTATCTCGTTCAGTCGCTTAATTCCCTGCCCTCCCCCCCCCCCCCCTTCATTGGTTATTACCACCCCTCCCCCTTCCTACCAGCCAACAGCATCATTGAAATTGAAAGTCTTTTCACATGACGTCACAGTGGCTGTGTTGGTGTCACAAAACAAAGAAACGGCGGCCATGTTGGTGTCCCAGACTAAACCTCTGCGAATTGAACTCTATTTTCTGCAAATACTTTCTTTTGTTTCAGTAAACCAATCAATATGGCGGGTAAGCACGTAAGCTCTCTCCGAGGGAACCTTTTAACCAGCGTCAAGTGCTAACAGCAGTAAACGGAAACGACATTGTATTAAGAAGAACACTTTAATAAAAAAAAAATGTTTTTTTTTAAAGCTAGGATTTTTGCCTCGCTTAATGGCGCACGGTCAAAAGCTGACTGCGCACCATTCGAAAGCAAAATCGAGGCAAAAAAGCCTCTCTGAAGTAAGAAGAGCCTATTAGCAGAGGTTGCTAACAACGTAGCAACTGAAAATAGCAAAGCTGATTTTACCGCTAAGGCCAGTAAATTTTTTGTTGTGCATCGTCCGTCAACACGGCGTTTGCCGATTGGTAACAAATTATATTAGTTATTCTTCGAAGAAGTCACATCGTGCCTTCAGTACGAATCACTGCCAAGTACAGTTACCCTTTACTACAGTCAGTAGCGAAAATTAAAATAAGTTCGTTAACGAGAAAGGTTTTAGCTCGAGAGCTCAAATAAGAGTAAGTTTTTTTGTGTCAGATACTTCGAACGTGAGCATGAGTTAACTAGGGGGGTCCGATGGCATGTCCCCCTGGACAATTTTTAAGTTTAAGTCCTCTGAAATGGCTGGAAATGCATTTAAAATTAACAAATTAACATGCTGTGGTGAAACTTCTATACCTTCAGCAACAAAACAGCGGTGTTTTAAAACAAGAATAGCCAGGTTTCGATAAAACGTTAAATAGAAAAGTAACTTCATTTTTTTTGTATGCGCGGTGCCTGATGTTAAAGCTTTTACAGCGAGTAAAGTATGTGGACATTGGTCGGCGTCGTTGTTTCCCGTTTGGACGGGTAACTTCCGGAAAACTGATTCTCCTTCTTAAAACTTAGTAAATTCAGTAAGCTTTGAGCTCTCAAAATAAAAACCTTATTTGTGACAGAATTTCATTGTTTACGTTTCACCTTGGTAAATAGTCATCCGGCAAGTCACAAAATCCACTTTACTCTTTTGGAATCTTCATTGGAATAAAAACCAAAAGCGAAAACTAAACAAATGCTATAAAAAGTGTTAAAACCAACGCAAAGCTATTATAAATGTTGCATTCATTCTTCGTTTTTCTTTCCCGTCAGTTTACGGCAGTCATGTAAGAAGCACGATAATCACGCAACTTACATGTATTATTTTTGCTCATTTTAATGCATCGAGTGTATCAATAACAGATATGTTTTGTAGTATCTTGATGAATTTTTTTCTCATTTGACCGTTTTTGGGATCGTAAATTTTGGATTAATGATGCAGCACTTTTCCAAAATGTTGCCTTCGTAGAATGCAATGGTAAGTGGAAATAACAGAAACGTTTACAGCCCATCAACTGACTGATAGACCAAATGAGTGAATCTTCTCGCCAAAGGACTTCTAAAAGTCGCTCGTAGCTTCGCATTCATGAGTTAAAACGCAACCAAATGCACCTATTCCCATCATCATCATCACCATCACCATCACCATCACCACCACCATCATCATTTTATTTGGTAATGCAGGTTACAAATTCGCAGCCCGTAAGGCTGATGTGGACCTACAAATCACTAAAACAATGAAATGATATATCTTATACTACTAAAAATACAAAATTTATTTTAAAAGATAAAATATCTTAAAACTTATAAACTAAGTTAGCTAATAAAATGCCCTATTTAACCTAAAATCTATAAATACCAATAATAAAAACTCGTAGGGAGTATCTAATAATAAAAAAAACTCACTCTTCTTATTCCTTACCATAATAACTTCCTTACAAAAGGAAAAATAATGGATATCGAACGAAAATCCTCTGTACTGGAGAGAATGTCTACCAGCTTTTGAAATAACCCTTTTGATGGCCATTTGGTTTGGTACACGAGTTCATCTAGTAATAACTTTCTTTTTGAAGAGATCCAGAATTGGTTGTGGTTCCAAGCCAAAAAATACATTAAACATCTGGAAAAGGATGCGCCCCCAATAGAGATAATCAATTGGAAGCCACTTAAATTCCTTCCTTAAAATGGAAACAACTGAGGTTTAGTTCACAGGTCACAGCATCCTTTAAAACAAAACCGACAGTATCTACTGTAGTTTAAGGATTAATATGATGCTTAGACATTATGGGTCGGTCATTAATAGTTTAGAAGGCGTTTAAAAAAACCGCGCTCTAAGCCATTTTCAATTTTGCCAATAATCATATCTAAACATTTTCTGATGCTAATGGTAACAAAAAGGCTTACATCCTTGCCTAGAAACCTATTAACCTACTTAAAATAAACAGATTTGAAGGTCCACTGATTGCCTTCAGCGGTCTTAAGCCGTAGCCTCCTACGCATTCGACGAGTCCCCTAAAAACGACTGCCTGGGAGGCTACTAAAGCCGCGTCCTAAGTTAGACTTTGTTCAAATAACCGGCCCTATTTGCTTCCCTCGTCTGCAAGTGTGCCTTGTTCAAACGTATTTTTCCGCGCTTGACGATGTTTGCTTGTATTGGCTTCCAATTGCTATTGGTTCATAGTACTAGCCAGAGAAATTGCTTTGGTTCTAGTTTTACGATACTCAACAACAACAACAATAACCTTATTTTTGTGTCAAAATACTTTAGCATACCTGCTAATTGGAGACACAATAATAAAGCAAATACTAAATAAGTAATAAATGCTAAATAAGTATTAAATATAATGACATTCTAAAGTACTTGTGCAAAAAATACCAATGTTATTCTATTAAGAAAGATATAGAAATCTACCGATACTATTCTATTAAAAATATTCCTTGTCTCTACGAGCTGCAGAGAAAACAGTCAGGTCCACATTCGTTGCTAATTAAGTTCAGTAATAACTGCCAAGAATGATAAGAGCCCATCCAACTTGCTCAACGAACTTGTAGAAGAATGTATTTCTTGTATAATGATTCAAATTAAAGCTTGTGTAAAAGCAAAGTTGGCTTTGTACTTTATGTTGCACTAGTTTCATGTTTCGAAATACTATCTAAGAAGGCTTTAACGTTGATACAAGATGTTTGACAAAATCGAGTTGTCCGTGAGTTCACTCCCAAAGCAGAGCTTAGCTTGCCACGCGATCTTTGCATTTCTACTCAACCAAGTCTTCAACGTTTGCGTACAGCTGCGTGTCATACTTTTTCATGTTGATCAACCTCTATAGTAAACGAAACAGAAAAAAAAGATGTTTTCGTACAGCGTTCCACCATCAGAGTTGTACTAGACTGTGTAACGGGGTGTCTTGAGCCCCTTTAAAGTTAGAAACACCTTGGTATGACATTTTGTTAACCGGTGGACCTTCTTTTACTCATTGGAGCAACAAGTATTTATCCTTTTGTTTACTCGAAAAGAAGGATACCCGTATCATTTTACATTTTCGACAACAGATCTTAAGTTTTTGTTCGTATGTGAAGGTTACTGCCTCGCTAAAGATAGTGAATATCTGTGATTTGAAACATAGAAACTAACCAACCATTGTAATAGTTTTATGTCTCATGTTTAGGTAAGCCTCGAAAAATCGACGGTCGTGAATATCTGTGATTTTGTTGTCATGTTAAAATTGGCGGAAATATAAAAAGACGCACCTTGTGTTGGTTTTCCATTTGTTTCAGTTTGTTTCTCAAATCAGCAAATGCGGGTCTTTCATTAGGATCTTCCTGCCAGCACGTCGTCATTATCTCATACCTATCGGGATGAAATAAAGATGCCTTGTCTATCAATAATTATGTGGCATGAAGTTGATGAAGTCGACGTCCTTCCAAAAGGGAAATCATGACAATGTATGAAGATCGTTAGAGTAGTGCATGTATTCTCTTTCGGTTTTCAATTTTGTGAATTATTTTGTAAATCATTTTGACTGTTCTTCATCAGTCAATATGAAAACTTGGACAAATGCGTCTCGTTTTATTTTTTATTGAAATATTTTTAATAATGATGGTCATAGGTGAAATGCATAAAAACAAGAGGATTATAGCTTACAGTTCATCATCCACGTGTTTTGGCTTTGGCATCCTGTATCCCTGCTGAAGCAGATTTGCAATTTTCCTGCCATCCATGCGTGGATATGGTGACCCGCCTGAAAAACAAATCATTGGAAAATCCATGTTGTTATTGGATTTAGGTTTCATTCAGGTCTCAAAGATTCTCTTGGTCCCTTGTCTAATCACTTTGTCTGTTATTTGAGTCATCCTGAAACAAGCCGGTTACAGACAAGCAAGTTTTCCTTAACAAGTTTTGACTTGACAAACTTTATTTGCTGGTGTGTAAAGAAAAACGTGTCAAGTTTTTCCTTGACAAGTGCACTCCTTCAGAAACTAGCATGTTTTGTCTGAATGTATTTTTGTAGCTTTCTGATATCTTATCAAATTATAGAAATCAAGGGAGGTGTATTCAAGATGGCGGCTGTTCATTCAGCATGACGTCATGTAAACACCATATGACCTCCACGCGACTGACTTAAGAGCGAACAACCTAAAACATACAAACTAGTCAACCTTCAACTTCCACTGTAAATACTCTTTGATTTTTTTAATATTTATTGTCAGCATACCCTAGATAGGGGACTGACACTGTTATAGTGAAGTGTTACTAAAACATGTACGGAACCTTACCTATGGTGAAAATTTCGTAAAGGAGAACTCCATAGCTCCATCTATAGACGAAAACATATCCATAATTCATAAGAACTATCCCTCTAATCTCATCCATCCCACTGTTTTACTGTAGTGAGGCACCTTTTGATTTGAGTACAAGAGTGAGATTGAGTGTGAGGACGACCTTTCAAATGTAGTGTATATGCCTTAGATAATTACTTCCTCATCAAATCTTGTTTCTACAATCTCCTCATCTGTTAGTGAGTATTAAGGAAGGGTGACAGTTCTGGGTAGGTAACTGGTGTGAAATTTCGAAGACGTACTCGTAGTTCGTACTCAAATACAAAGGTCCCAAATATCAATACAGGGCTTTACTCCTGTTTGCTAACACATGAGGCTTAACATTATTGCTGGAAGCCTTTTTTTTATTATTTATTCTGAGACTGTTTATAAGTTCTCCGACCGATTTGCCGAAAATGGTGCTGGGTTGACAATGGTATGGGGACTCTAACAGTCGAATGGGTTTGATAAAACAACTCCTCAATAAACATTTATTAAGTTTTTTGTTCTTGTGACCACAGGTGAGATACTTCAACTTACACGTCACTGTAAGTGGCGTATTTTCCATACAACAGTGCCTCATATGCAGTCCACTTAACGGGAAGACGGCCCTACCATGAGAAAAAAATATTAACTATTACAGGAAACCTAAACTGTTTGAAAGTGTTCCACTAAAAGCCAGACGAGAATATGAAGGTTGCCTCACAGGTATATTGCAATGCAGTCACAGCCACTTTTGCCATCACCAGTACTATCACCCTCGACATCGCCATCCCCATTGCCATCCCCGCCATACTCACCATCACCGTCACCATCACCATGACACCCTCAGTGTTAACGTCACCGTCTTTCTCGTCTTTATTATCAGTCATCGTCATCGTCATCGATATGTCATCGTCATTATCACGATCATCATCATTATTCTTTCCGTGAAATATCACGACTGTGAAATACCTTTGTCTTTCGTTCATAAACGTTTTCCTGCTGCACATCCCTGGCCATTCCAAAGTCTGTCACCTTACAAGTTTCTCCTTCTCCAACCAAGACATTACGAGCAGCAAGATCTCGGTGAATGATCTGCAAGAAATTGCGTTTCGATCGGCTTAAAAGGGGTTGGGGGTTCCAAGGTACCATCCCCTTCCCTCCTTTTGGACCCTTCCCATCTAAACAAAGGAGGAGGAAAATAGAATACTTCACAAATTAATGTGATCTGGTAAGCTACTCATTGGGCACTAAGGCCACATGGTAGCTGGCATTACCCCTTAAATCTACCAAATCAAAGATTGCGCCTGAGCATTAGCAGCCATGGACAGCTGTTTCGGCCTTGTTAGGCCTCATCAGCATGCATAGCTAATACCCAGGCTCAAGTACCCACATGGATAAAACAAGCAATGAAAATGTGAAGCTTGTGGTAAATGGCTTGGAGATACAAGAATGCCTCACAATTTATTGTGTCTAGGTAAGCTGTAAGCCCCTCATTGCGCACTAAGGCCACATGGTAGCGGGCATGTAGCCTCGTAAATGACTTGCCAACAACAATCTTTCGCGGAAAATCAAAATGAAAATCACCGCTTGGAATGAAATTTTCTTTAGCCTATGGTTCTTAGCCGACTAAGGGGCTTTTTATTGTTAATGCAATCTGTGGATTTGCAAAGGTATAATCATGTCAGCTTTAAGGAAAGGAACTTACAGATCTAGATGAGAGGTAACTCATTCCATCAGCGATTTGCCATGCAAACTTCATGAGCTGCTGTGACGTCAGACTTGTCTGTGGTTTGATATCCGGATCCTTGTAATAAGTGTCATTCAATCCACGGCTCTTCCTCAGGTAACCCAATAAGTCACCATACGGGACATACTCAATCAACACCAACAATGGCTCTAAGCAAAAAATCGGAAAAAGGCATCTATAGAGTGTTTTCTCATGACGTCACGGCGGCCATGTTGGTGTCCCAAAACAAAGAAACGGCGGCCATGTTGGTGTCCCAAAGTAAACCTCTGGGAATTGTACTCTATTCTTATGCATATACTTCCTTTTTGTTTCAGTAAACTAATATGGCCGGTCGTCACGTGAAAGAAAACGCTCCATGTGCAAACTTTTACAATTGTTGTGGCACGGAAGGTGAGACAATAGAAAGTCTTTTCATTTTTTTATGCTGCGTACTCGGTTGAAAAGAATTAAATGGTAAAATTTTAAGAAAATACACGTTTTTGGT
>JAEMWC010000352.1:657500-685000 GCA_016490735.1 Pachyseris speciosa
TCAGCTAAAAACGTACCCTTAGCTTCAGTTGGAGTAGTTTTGTCAAAGGGTGGAGAGATTGTAGGTTTCATTGGTCGAGTTCCTTTTATGGATGTAGCTTCAACGCTAAACTCTCCAAGCTTCCCATCCTTTGCAGCTTCTTTTAGGATTGAAAGGACCACTGCTTCTTTGACAACGGCACTGAATGTCAGGGTTAGATCAACAATTATACTGCCCCACCTACAGACAAAAAAGAAAGAAAACAACAACAATCAAATCTGTGTATGCATACATGACTTGTATAGAAGTTCTCCAGGCGCATCAAATTTGAACTCAGCTAAAGACAGGCAAAAAAACCTTCACCTTTAATTTCATTTTGTTCCCAAAAATGAGCACACAAAATTAAAAAACAAACAGATAAAGAGGAAGAAAAGAATCCTGAGTTGAATATTACATACTTCACAACAAAATAATGATTGAGATATAACATACATGTATAGCAAACGCTACTGGTACACAGGCACAGGGACACAACAATAATTATTATTCCTCTACAAAGGAAGAAACACCCAACTTTTTGCATGTTTTTTTTTTGACAAATTGACAACTATTTTCACTCGCCAATGGCCTCACAATGCAGATTCAGATAGACTATTACCTTTTATTGTATATTCAGCAAAATTACTGTATTTTCATTGGTCAAGAGCAACAACATTGATCCCAAAATGTACTCCATAGGTTACCTATTAAGTTTCCATGGCAACTGCGTGTGAGCACAGCCAAGGTAGAGCATATTTCTGCAAATTTCAACGTTTTGACAGGCGAAGTTGGTCTAAAAGACAAACTGAATTTTCAATTCCTTGGAATGACTTTTTTTGCATAATTTTGTTGACCGGTTAGCTCAGTGGTAGAGCACCGGACTACCGTGCGGGAGGTCGTGGGTTCAAACCCCGGCCGGACCAACACTCAGGGTCTTTAAATAATTGAGGAGAAAGTGCTGCCTTTGTAATGACATCTACAAACGGTTAGACTTTCTAGTCTTCTCGGATAAGGACGATAAACCGTAGGACCCGTCTCACAACTCTTCATAATTCTCTGTTTCTGTGGGATGTAAAAGAACCACTAGGGACGTAACAAAACTCTGGCAGTGACCACCCCTAGTGTCTGTCTTAATTTGATATTGACATTACGGGGGCACTCATAACTCAACTTCATTAATTGTAAACTGTGTTATAAGCAGTCTGGCAAAGTCCCCCGGCCAGTGTTGTAATGCGCATTTGAATATTGCATAGAAAATGCGCAATATAAATGTGATATATTATTATTATTATTATTATTATTATTATTATTATTATTATTATTATTATTATTATTATAATGTACTCCAAATAAAATTTTTCGACCTTGTATTGAGTAGTTTTATTGAAAATACTACAACTAAAAAATCGCATTGGGTTCTCGTACAATTCCTTTTTAGCTACTCCTGATTTTGATTTTGAATGTTGTCAGATTTTGAAAATCTTCAAAATCACTTGTACCTATTGATCATAAATTGTACTAAAGGTTGTGCGATTTCCCATGCTATAACTTTCTTAAGTGTGAAATTTTGCTTATGTGACAGTTCTCACATCAGTGTCTTGATAGGTACCCTCATTGACAAAAATCTTCCTCATCTAAACATAAAAGAACATATTAAATTGGAAAAAAAATTACAGAACAAAAAACGACGCAAGAATTTCCCCTCTTATGTTTGCAGGTTTACCCAATGTACAATCTGCAGAAATCATACAAAATTAATTTCGTCAAATGATGCAACACTAACATGTAAAAATACCATGGTCTCACTCGGAAAAGAAAAAATCCGAGTTCCCAACAGGAATTGAACCCATGACCTTCCAGAATACCGGTTGGAATGATCGAACGACTGAGCTTTGGGAAACCCGAGTGGTGAATCAAAGTCATTTTAGTTGGGGCTACGTGCAATAGGACCCCCATCACGCCAGCTACGAACTGCGGCAACAGACCAGTAGACACACAAACTACCCACATCGCGCAGGCACGTACATATATGTGTAAATCTAATAACTGTATGAGAATAGAAATATCAATAAATAATAATATCACGGTCTTATTCGGAAAAAAGTTCCGAGTTCCCAACGGCACCCAGTGCGTCAATAAGATTCTTGGGCAAAGCCTTTCATATAAAAACTTTAACTGTCAACAAAACTCTCAAAACAAAAAAAATCTTCAGTCAGCTGATTGCGGGGCATAATTAATACATTGTAATCATCCTGTAGGTTTGTCTTACATTTTCTCTCAGATATATTTTTATGTGAAACTAAAAGAACCAAAGGGGGTTCCAATAAAACAAAGACTGAACAAACAGTGTCCCCATATGATACAGAGCTCAATTTTATGTGAAACCGATATAACACATTGACAAGATACCTCTAATGAAACAACCAAATGTAAATTGTTGGAAATAAAACAAATGGCATCAGATAACATACGTGTGTAATATTATTCCTAATATACACACACAAACATTTATGGTCTTTATGCCAGTAAATTGTGAACAGCATAACTTACAATTATGTGGAAAATTTTTCCAAGTTTCTCAATGCCTACCGTTTCACTAAGTCTCTTTGACAACACTGACAACTGATTGCACTTGCCATTGTTACAGCTTTCACTTGTTATGACAAACGTTACATTAATCTTTTTCCCTGCAATGACTGTAAAAAAAAATCGAAGATAACTTTTGTACTCAGCACCGTGTACGCACAGTGTGTAGTCTGGTTTATATCTTTTAAATGAAGGACCTACTTTAAATCCTTGCTCCTCACCTACAGTATGATACCCATCAACAGACAACCACAAATTGTTGACCTGTTTTGCTGTCATAAGCAGACACCCTGGCAACTGAGCATAGGTGTCTGCTTGTGGGGGATGTTGGCTTACAAGGGGTTGAAAGACTCCAGGTAATGTCAAACATACCTTATATTTAGAAGTTCGCAAGTCTGTTGCATGAACAAAAAGACAGTGGATATTCTAGTAAAATTATTTTGTGTTCTACGCTATTTACGTTTCTCTAGGAATCCGCTGACCGAGATGTATATAATATCATTCATTTGAACGAGGTTACATCAAGTAAATAAGTGAAGTGAAATGAAGTGCTGGAAACACTTGAGAAACTGTACACTGTCACTAAAGACAGAAACAAATCGTTAGGATTGTGATGTGAATGGGGTGGAACTGCTGTTTGAGCTTGACTTTCAAAGTCTGTCCACTAGAGAGAGATTACTTTTGTTTACAATAGGTGTCTCCTTACAGGAGGTTATATATGTATAGTGTAGCATTTGTTTCAGTGGAGAATTTACCGGGAGCATACAGTAGTTGGGTGTCACTGGCCTGCTTATGGGAGATGTCCACTTATGCATTAAGGTAACCGGCTGGCAGCGATTCGACTCTACTACATTGTAACTTTGTTCAGTGATACTGAGAGCCCAGTAATTAATTCTCGTAAGCAGCATCTATAGCTGTAGCTTAATTTAAGACAGTGATAGAATTAAACCATTAATTTTGCCAAAGACAGAGAAAGTTTTTCTTTTGGATTGGATGTAGAAATTTAAGCTCTTGCCACTTTGGCCAGCTGTACGTGTTCACAGACAAGCTCCACCTTCTACAACAGCCTTCAATTAATTATATTTGCTCCATAGTGTAATGTTGTTTCAGGGTTCAAGAAACATCATTCTCAACTTATCTTTCTAGTATCAAGTTTGGAAGATCTTTAATTTGTATCTTTGTGTTTATCATATTTAATTATTCTAATTATTATAAATATACTCCCGGATTGACTTTTGAAAGACTTAAATGTTTAATGACATTTTGGTCTATACACTATTAATAATGATCACTACTACAACCATTACTGTCATCATCATTACTCAAATGAAGAATGACCCTCGCAGTTGTGAACGCAGTCATTCACAATCATCATGACTATTCGTCTCTTAACAGATCAACAACCACTACTTGTAAGTTATAACAGAAGCTTTACCATTAACTGGTAAAACGTATGCATATCTGAGACAGGTTGTCGCACTTTTAGCCCATTGTTGTTCTGCCTTTTTACATTTTCTCAGTCATCTTAAGTTTTCAATTTTTCTATGCATTGTATATAATTTGTAGTTGTTAATTTTTATCAGTTGTAATATTACCATAATTCTTATTGCCAAAGGTAATAAATAAAGTTATTACTATTATATAGGCCTGCTTTGGAAAAAAATATTCTGAGTTGCATGCACTAGCAATTTATGCTCTTTTATTCCAAGCTTCAACTTCAGCTGTAAGTGCCTGTACATGTACTTACACGTATAGGTATCTAGTAATCAAAAAGGCCCGGATGTAGAGAAACAGTGTATTAAATATCAACTTACAAACATTGGTTTGTGCTGAATCCATGCCAAGGTCATTTTTCACTGTACAGGTATAAACACCATCATCAAGGACTTCCTGGATATATAGGTTTCTTTGGTTACACACATTTCCCATCGAATCACAAGGAGTCCAAGTAAATGAAGGTTCAGGGTATCCCTCTGCTTGGCAGTCAAGAGATACACTTTGCTGCAACTCAACTTTGTACTCACTTCGAAGACTTACAACTATGGGAGGATCTAAATTGAACCAATTGAAAAACATGCAAGTTTAACAATGTAGCGAAATGGATGTTTCTAAAAATATATAAGCAAAAAATAGTCACCTCAGATAATCAATTCATATGAAAATGATGAAAATGGCCTTTTTTTATTGGGTAGAGGAAAGAAGTGTTAGTATTTTTACACACTGGCAATCCTTTTTTTTTTTTACACTACAATCAGTCCAGAAATTCAGAATTACAAATTTGGCCATTGCAGGTAATTACTCAGAATACCTGTAAGTTAGCCCAAGTAAAAAAAAAAAACATACTAGATAGACACCACAGTTTGCCCCAATTATTCTCCAGTCCTGCACTTTTTTGTTTGGTATTCACTTAAGCCTGGTTTCCATATGATTGCTATGATCGTTGTGATCGTCGAAAACTGTGTTCAGCGATCGCAGCGATCATGTGGAAACGCCTTGATCTGCTACCTCAGCGATTGTAGTGATTGCGATTGTTGCAATCGCTGAGATATAAAAATTTCTATCTTGGCAATCATGGTGATTGCAGCGATCAGAGTTTTCCAAATGGAAACCAGTCTCCAGCGATCATGGCGATTGTAGCAATAGAAAGATCTCCCAGAGAACGTTGCAATCAATCATTCTATATCCCATCACAGCCATCGCAGCATTCAAATGGAAACAGGTCAAAATCGCGGTGATCGCTTGTCTCTTTTTTCCGCGATCGTCACAACTGCAGCGATTGTAGCGATCATATGGAAACCAGGTGTTACTTGTATAATCGCATGACAAAGTATTATCAAACTTAAACTTAAACTTAGATTCCAGTTTTATTTTTTCAATGTGGAGCAAAATGCACAATGTGGCAGTGTGTGGCAGTATTTTCATTCGTAGCAGCAAACCACATAGTCCAAGCCAGTAAAAATTTTTGCTCTGAAATTATCCACTCCCAAGAAAATTTGCCAACTTTGCAAAAAGTTGGATCTTGACATGCTTATGACTTTCTAATAAAAAATTGGGGATCACCAAGCTCATTTTGGTGTATTACCACTTGAAGCTAAAATTTAAGTGGTGCTTCTAACAGGCTATTGTGTTGCTATTGTAACCTATAAAGTGGAAACAAAAACTTGTTCACTGATGATTGGGCATTTGTTTGACACTAACTATAAAGGTAATAATGATCCATCAAAGTACAAGTCAGCTGAAAAGTGCTGGAAACTGGAGTTAGTCAAAAATAACTGCATTTAAATGTCTTAATTCACACAAGTTTGAGTACCTGTTTCATTTAAATTTTGCTTCCACGTGTAGGCTACTGGACAGCATTTAAATTAAGGTAAACTTGTTTTATGCTGTTCAGTCTTTTATCTCCCAATCAAATCGTTTCTTGTGATTGAATCTATGTACTTATTTATTTAATTATTTTATTATATTTTTTATTTTATTGTTTTAGTTTCTGTTTTTGTTGTTGTTGTTGTTGTTGTTGTCGCTGTTGTATCCTAGCTTTGACCCTGATGTATAATAATGTAAACGGCATAAGCTCTCTTGATGAGCACTATCTGCTCTTAAAGCAAATGCTGAAAAAAATATAGTTTAAATTAAAAAATATACATATATTGAAAAATGCTTTTGAAAATGAGCTTAACCAAAAAAAACAACAACAACACAACTGCTGCGTACTGCTATATTGTATAGTACTTTAGCTTGCTTCAATATACCCGTACACCGTATGATGGTTGTACGTGTCTGTTGTACTGTAGTTTAATTATTTCTTTGGTTCAATTTTTATTTTCCTTTGTCTGCTGTGTATGTTAAGTATGATAATAAGTAGGAAAGGAAATAGAAAAGCTGACCCAAAGAAAAAGATTGACCTTAACATTTTCAATGTACATGTAGTGTGCAACCACAATCTTTTCAGTCCTATAAAAAATGGGAGATTAATCAATTATGATTGCCTGAATAACTGCTGGAAATTCTGTCAAATTTCACTTTTCAAGAGGATAATGAAATAAAACAATCAAATATCACTCTTAGTGTAAAACTTAATTAAACTTGGACTTGTACGATTTCCAATAATCATACTTCACATTATTTATAATTCTCAGGTGTCTTTTTTCTCTTTTTTCTCACTTACTCTTCCTCAGCAAAAATTAATATAACAGTACATCCTGGGGAACAATAATTGTAATCAGTAATAATTATAAGACATACAGTACAGTACGTATACAATAGTATCTAATTAGTTTATCTATACAAGACAGTATACAATAAAGACATTATTGCTACAATGTACATACTAATACATTTTTTCTACTTACTTGACACTTTCACTTTAAGTTTCCTGGTTGACGTTCCAATGCCATTGTTTGCTGTGCAGCGGTATGTTCCAGCTTCAGTTGTGTTTATATTTTTTATAGTGTAAGTGGCATTCATGCCCTGTACTGTCAGTACATCTTGCACCCCACAATTTTCAAAAACTCTGGCCCATGTGATATTTGGAGTTGGTTCACCAGTTGCTTCACAAACCAACTGAGCGGTTGAGCTTTCCTGCACAGTCTTTTCAGGCCTTTCATGAATCTTGGAGATTTTGGCAGGAACTAGAAGGAAAGCAAACTCAGGATAAGCATCACTTTGACATCAGTTCTACATACACTGTATACCTGAAGAAGTATGTTTCCCCTACATTTTGAAGTTCATGTAACACTGAGGGCAATGAAAGACAACCCTTTCAATTAGCACCATGGTTAACCAAAACTGTCTGCTACTTCACTGATGAAAATCGGCCACTTGAATAATATTTTAATATTTTGAATGACGTACTTGCTGTCAAAAAAACAAAAAACAAAAGCCTTGCATGGTCACTGGCAACGGTTTTGCGTAAGGCCCCTTCTTTGAAAGTGATTGAAAGGGCTCACATATGACTTGTTCTAAAAGATTTACAAATAACAGGTACAGTTTCCATTAATTCCTGTAGGGTAACTAGAAAGGGTTTGAGGTTTACATTGAGGAAGCAGATGACAATACAACAATGATGATGATGATGATGATAGTGATGGTGATAGCGTATGGGTGATGATTAACCCATTGACTACCGGCTGTTTTTACATTTTCGGAGTGATTTTCCACCTGTAAACAATGAATAGCAATTCGTGACTCTTTATTTGAACTACCAGGGAAAAGTGGTGCTGTCCTAAGCCACTGGAGGCTCAAGGTTTCTAAAAACGTCATTTTGATGTAGCTATTTTTTATCCGTGAAGCGACAACAATGGACCAAGTTGGGTTTGCTTGCGATTTCTGCTAAATTTACAGCCATTTTTCATCTTTAGCAGCTGCCTGATGAGCATTATTAAGCATGACGATAGCTAAGAGTCCACTTTCTCAAAGAATCGAGCAAGGTGATGTACTTTGTTGTTGAATTTGGCTTGTTACTCGATGAACTGGGAATTTGGCCGGTCGAACACTTAGTACCTTTGGGACTCGACTATTGATGAATTTCTCGACCTACCGCCACATATTTTGGAATTTCTGAGCACTGAAGATGACCACAAGCAGGAATTTTTGGCAGTAAGTCGGAGTGGCTGTAGACTTAGTTTCTATGTGAAAGAATTGGGAGAAGGAACGGGTGCTGTCAAAAATTCTCGTCATTTCCCAGCATGCAATGTGGTCTAGATGTTGAAAATGGCAGAAAGGTCCGAATGCACTGGAACAAAAGGCTGTATCTATGCTCGGGAGAAGAATATGAACAAAAAAAGTCATTTCTAAGCTAGAAAAAGGACTGAATTTCGTTATGATGGTTGAAGTTTGGTTTTTCGGCGATGATTTCCTTAAAAAACATGAAGGCAAAAAGGGGCATTTTTGTCGTTTCTCTTTGACGTTAAAAACGGTCAGTTTCGTTCTCTTCCAAACTCAAGGCCATATTTGGTAAAAATCGCTACGTTTCTTGCATTTATTGGATATATCCAAATTTAAAGGGCATTCCATTTCGTGCTCACAACTAAAAGTTAAGGCAATATTTGTGCGATTGAGAAAGTTGCAATGTTTTGAAGCATGGGAGTTTTTTTACGGCCGGTTTTGGCCGGCACGGGTGCCAATGGGTTAATAAATGAACAATGAATTTCTTATTTGAAACAGCAATAAGCTTAGTGGTATAAGCTCAGCTTGTGAAAGTTATGTATATATACTCTGTCTAACATTTTAAATTCTGTTACCTAATCTTGTTCATACAGTATGTCCTGTTAAAGGACTTGACTCAGGCCAGGGACAAAATTAGCCTAGATTTACCTTGTACACTGAAAACAATTTTCAGTTGAAGGGCTTGGTGGAATACTATAGTAAGTGGACTTTTGGGAGTTTTTTTATTTTTTATTTTGCTTCGAAATTGCTGATTTTTGCATACAGGCTTGTTTTTATGTGCTAAACACAATGCCCTGTATTCTTTTTTGCTGCTTTGCACTTAGCCTTCAACAAAACACAGGCCAAAAAACGCATTCACCTAAAAATCCACTTAGCATAGTTTTCCACAAAGCCCATCATAAGTCTGCCTTATAAACATTCATGAAGAAATGCCCAAGGGTATTCTTTATTGAAAACTAAGCGCCAAATGCTCATAACTGAATTAAGAGAACAGGACTCATAAACAGCACACAAGATGCCCATCCGACTTGGAAATGGTCGACCTTTTTTTAAATGCAGTGCTTATCACCAGTGTTTTGCTTACTGATATTGGTCAAGAAGCTTCCTTAGCTGGAAAACAGTGCACAACATTCTTCCTTGACCTATAATTAAACGCAGCACACAGTAGCCTTGGTTTAAACCTTAATTAAGCCAGCGTGCATAGATTTTGTCCCACTTGAAAACAGCACTCAAAAGATTTAAAGTTATTGTTAAGTTTAGAGTTAAGGTTAAAATTAGGGCTAAGGTTAGAGTTAGAGTTAGGGTTAGAGCTAGGGATAGGGTTAGGCCTAGGGCATTGCAAACGTTAACATTATAAAAGTAAGCGGCGCATTTTGAGTCTCAATCAGCTTAAAGGGTTCCTCCGAAATGAAAAGAGTGCACAGGTTTCTTGGTTGACTATTAATTATTTCGGAAAGGCTAAATAGCCGATATAAGTAAAGTGCTGAAGAGGGTGGTTTGGCTGAAAACGGCATACAGCAGGTCGGACTTGATTCTCACTCAGTGCTCAAAAAGCTTACTGTTGGCCTAGAAATAGAATAAAATGTTAAAGACGGCTGTTTTTACTTGAAGATAGGTTTTGGCCAATACCAAGAACTTCGGTTCGTGAGCAACACTGAAAATTGGAGTTAACGATGTTCAAGGGCAAAATAAGAGTTAAGAGAGTAAGCTGCTTCCTGTCGGTTTCCGCCTTGAAACAGAGCTTTGACTAGGGTTTCACATGCTTTCGTCATTTGAAACGATTTTGAAGGGTTCATTTTCATCGTCAAATGGAACCAGTGGAATGACAATCACATCACAAATCAACATCAATGACGACAGTGAAAAAATTGGAACAGAATACTTCACTATTTTTGTTGGCTTCAAAACATAAATATTTGCATAAGATGTGAAATTTAATCCCCATCGTCTGATGTGTAACACAACGACAAGTTTGTTAAAATATCTCGCGCACAAATATTTTTCTGCTGGTGTTTATCTCGCTTGAAAATACATTTTGCTGATGTTTACAAGCCTCCATAGAATCAAAATATCCGAGTTGATCAACACAAAAGTGTTTTATATGCTGAAATTGGGCAGATGTCTATCTGTGTTTACACAACAACTTGACGACCGACCACGAGTATATTCCACACTTGGTAATATTTGCCAAGTGTGCCAATGCAACTTTTCCCTGGATTGTTTTCAAGGTAGTCATCAAAAACAGATGGACTTCTTGTCATACTGATTTCCCTCTCTCAGATGAATTCTCCATAGTGTTTCCGAATTTTGACGAACTGGCTTCTTTCAACAATGTCAGGCTTGCGGGTATATTTGACTTAATGATGTCCTTTGACCACCCGGCGAACAGGCAAACTGACGTAATTCGATTAAATCAAACAAGCTAGCGCAGATGGAGTCAGAGCTCCAGCAGACACGTCGCATAAGTATTGATGTTTTAACTGCCAAAACGTTTAGTCTACTTCACACTATGGAACAATCCTTTCTAACTGTCAATCATTTCATGTCCAGTTTCAGTTTTACTCTTCAGTTACGAGCATTTGGCGCATAGTTTTCAATAAAGAATACCCTTGGGCATTGCTCCATGAATGTTAATAAGGCAAACTTATGAAGGGCTTGGTGGAAAAACTATGCTAAGTGGATTTTTGGGAATTTTATTTTTTATTTTGCATACAGGCTTGTTTTTATGTGTAAACATTGCCCTGTATTCTTTCTCGCTGCATGGGCCAAAAAACGTGTTCATGCACCTAAAAATCCACTTAGCATAGCTATAGTTTTCCACAAAGCCTTTCAATTGGTTTCATGCATCTTACAAGCCTGTAAAAATATGACCAAAAATGGGTTATTCCAGAAAAAATCCCCCCTCCTTCCCTGACGGATGGGATTCTGGAAATTCTCACCGGAAGGGGGGGTTAAAGGCTATCTGTGACATTTGAGCTCCCTCTGAGTCTGAAAAAAGTAGAAATTTTCAGTTCATATATTTATTACCTGATACACTGTATAATTCAAGTTATGTCCACAGGTTCTTTTATAACTAGTAGTAATCAAAGATTAATAAGTGCGTTCGAAGTTCAATGAATTTAGCTAAAATCATACAAAAACAGAGGAGGAAATTAGTTGAGAGATTAAATGAGAAAGACGAAGTATTTAAAGAGCAACATGAACAATAGCAACTTTAATAGTGAAACCCAAATATGTAACCAAAGATGTTTATCCACGGAGGCGACACGGACACAAAGATATCCACGGAGGCGACACGGACGCACGAGGAGCTTGCACTCGCGCGAGGTATAGTTGCGTGCGCACTCGCACGAGGTATAGTTGCTTGCGCATAAAAATAGTTGTGTGCGCATGTCCACCAGGTGAGCCCGCAATTTCTTTGGCCGGCTATTGGGCTTAAAATTCGTGCGCGCGCTTAATAATTATTCAAAATGGCGCAGATTTTGAACATCGCCCGTCCAAGTAACCAAAAATCTCGAATCTTCACGCCTGGCATGCACAGGTATCCCATCGACCACAGGATCCCCAAAGATTACGAAGCGTTCTCCTAACGTCGAACGCAATAACAGAAAACGTGTGAGAAAGGGACAAACCTGAAGAGAGCGGTTGCAATGAAAGCTTGCTAAGAAGTGTGTGACATCTGACACATTTAATTATTTTGCATTGTCGTACCCAGGCCCCAGCGTGCCATCTGAAAGAGCCTGGAGACAAGTTTATTTGAAACAATCGCGGGGGATCATGGCAGATACAACACATTTTTCAAACACACACATTTTTTGTTTCTTGGATTTTAAAAATTCATTTTCTGATTGGAAGCTAAGAGTTTCATATGATTTCATCTCCACTACTTTCAATTCAGTGTTTTCCCTCCCAATTTGAAAGGCTTTCTAATCAACCACAGAGCAATGATATGGAAAAATCATTTTAAACATCGCAAATGCTTGAGTTCAACTGCAGAATAGACATACAGGCTCTTGGATATCATTCACTTTATCAAAGGTCTTACTGTTCTAAATTTGGAAGATGACAAGTTTAGTTTCTTGGACTTCAACTTAGTAGATTTTGATATTTAGTAGACAAGGCTGACCTTATGCAGAAATTCTTCTGTCCTGAAAAAGATGAGATTTAAGCTTATATAATTTTAAGCTTACGTTTATCTGTTCAGGACCATAATATTTATCATTTTTCATGCTTTGCATGGTGTAAGAAACAAATCACATGTGTTTAATAAGCTACAAGTCCAAAAAACTCGTTTGCTTTTTCGTAGAGTATTTTAAAATTCACTCACAAGTCTGTAATGTCTCAGTGGTACCATCGATAAGAGTGTTTTCATTGTAATTCAAATCCAGTATTAATAGTACAGGTGTAGTTGCAAGTTGGAGCCAGGGCTGCTGATGTCAAAGACTGGGCCTATCTCTATTTCTCCAACATTACTTATTTGGCCGAGCAGGAACAGGAAGTAAAGGCCGAGTGACAGACATGACAACAACAAAAAAAGGCTACTACTAGAAACAGATCATCGCCATAGGTCAGGATGATACTGTCTGCAAAACATGGCACATACATATGTGTATACCAGCGCTCTTTAATTCAACACATTAAAACAAACCCTACATGTACATGTATCCAAAACTAATCTGCAGTACACTGTACTTACTCAATAAAACAATATCCACCGCAACAGATGTCAGAGTAAAAAAACTGCCAGTTTGAATCTGAAGCCGATATTTGTTTCCATTGTCTGATGCTCGTAAGGCAAGAAATGTTAGTGTTGCTTGAGTGTCTGATAAATTATAGTCACACTGAACAAATGTTGGTAACCAGGGAGGACAGTAGCACTGCTCCCTCCACTCTTGCCTGCAACTGCAGGTCCCCCACTAATACCACTCGTAACATTGCTAATTAATAGTTGCAGATCCAAAGCCCTGTCCTTGCAGATTATAACCCCACTGAAGGATTAGCTGTTCACCTTCTCTGGCTGATGATGGGTTCTGAGGTAGTGAAGTAAATGCTGGATTTTGCAAAACTATTTTCATAAGAAGAAAAATAATTAGGTCAATGTGACTTGCGTTGCTACACTGAAGGTACTGCAAATAATTTAAGCTATGGACAGCTGCAGGTGCATGACTGACAAGTTAACAAACAATAATTATGCCAGCGTTTGTGTAACTTACTGCGATCATCCGGCTGTTAGCAGTTAGCACTGATACAATATACAGTTATGAACTGTAACTACAGTGGTGTATAAAACTTTGGTTGGCAGTTATTTGTGGTATTATCATAAGCAAACAGTTTGAATACAAAAATGTCATTAGCTGTGACGGAAATATTTTGGCATAGGATGTTGCCCTACACCTGTATCTTTCAAACAACTTTTGTACATACATGAACATGTAATTATAATGACACATCAAACTTAAGCACACTACAGAACTTTAAATTCTGGAATACTGTCAGAGTCCCTACCCTGTCAGCATGACAAACTGTCTGGGTAATATAGGGTAGATCTTTCAAAGTTAATGCTGTCATTTTACCAGGGATGCAAAACTACTGGAGTGACCATATTGCCAAGCATAGAATGCAGATGGTTGACTCATGACATTGCTATTTTCTGAGTGGAAGAAAGACTGCCATACAATGTACATTTATCCCCAGGGTTCTCAGTTGAACCCGTAATGTCTGTCACAGGTAAGTGTGTCAGAGGTGTCACAGGTAAGTGTTACGGCTGTCAAAGTGCTTCGACCAGTAGATCAATTGGTCTATCAAATGCAAATAAATGAACAACTTTTTGAGTAAATAAATGTGTAAACTATTAACTGTTAGTTGCTTTTGCAATGTACCTTTCTTTGGTTTTAGTTGCCGAAATGAATAGCCTGTCAGTAGACCACAGAATGACTGAACGTGTTTTACAACATCTCTGCAACGTCAAAATATGGCCGCCATATTAAATTTGTAAATTTGAGCCCAGGCCTCTTGCAGATGCAAAAACATGGCCGCTGCAAAGTGAAAGGGTGACCAGCCAGGGATACTGTAATTAAATGTTGCAGTGTAATTTCCTCAGTGTTTGATAAGAGATACATGTAACTTTCCTGTGTTCAAAGCCACTAAACAGATAACAAAATGTACACAAAGTTGTTTGGAGAAATGAGAAAAATTAATATGTCCCCAGAATGAAGGAAAAAGAATTTCTGAGCATCTTAAATCAAAAGTTTCCTGGGGGAGCATGCCTCCAGACCCCAAAGCGGCTTGGGCCCATAGGGCCCAAGTTATATGGGTTGTTTACCATTTACCACAAATTCTCGGAAATTCTGGTTGGAATGTAAATGGTAAACGTTTTTTGGTTCGTCCCACTGGAAAATTCCCGGGACAAACGGGAGTTCTGAAAAGGTAGTCCAGTTTTCCCGGTTGGGACGTTCCCAATGGAAATTCGTTTACCATTTAGAAATTTCTCTGTTTGGCACTGGTTTCAGTCCTCTTGGCTTTTGGCCGAGCATAATCTATCCAATCAGCGAGCGCAACATGATAATCCAGAAATTTTAAGCAAATGGTGAACAAAACGTACCATTCCTTCCGAATGAAAATTCCCAACCGAAATTTCCGGAATTTTTTTCTAAATGGTAAACAACCACGGTCTTAGGCCATGTATATTAGTGTTACACCTGTAACTACCACAGTAATAGCTGTACAAAATTCTATTGACAACCCTTATCTCATTCAACAATACCTCTCACTCAAAACTATGTAAATGCATCTCTATGAAACTACTTCTCACTGAACAGGGTGTGACAAAACCTCTGTCTGATTGTCGGCATGTACTAAAACCCGAAACAACGAAACGAAACCACCGAAACCACCGAAATGAAACCACCGAAACCACCGAAACGAAACCACCGAAACGACCGAAACGAAACCACCGAAACAAGCGAAACGACTGAAACAAATAAAAATAAATAAATAAAAAAGTTAAAAAACAAAACAGCCTTGATCTCTGGCACGTTACTATGGCAGCCTGATCTCGTACCCAGATCCTGCTCTTTAGCCACATGTGTCCTTGTAATTCACAATCTCCTTCCCTACTATACAGTTTAAACGTCAGGGGCACCCAACGAGCCAAATCAAACAAAAGCTGTAGAAAGGCTTTTTTAAGTACCTTATGGTGTTTGAAGTCTGTTTAAAGTGGTGTTTTCGTTAGCTAGAAGAAGTTCATCTGTTCGGATTCCCTAGCTGAAGTTTTAATTGCCCGAAAATGTTAGGGAACAAAATCTTCATTTGAGAAAATGCAAGCTGAAATGAACTTTTCACGGCCTTTCTAGGGAACAATTTTCTTTCCGAAAATGCTAGCTGACGTTTTTGACTAACAAAAACAGCAATTACGACCTTTCCGAAAACCTGAGGGGCTATAATTTCCCCATTGCGAATCTTCTAGGCCACGTTTTAGTTACGAAAATCCGAGTGCACTCTTAAATCGACGCCGAAAGCTCAAGGCGAACTACCCTCTACCGAACAGATATCTACCGAAACTTGTCGTTGGGTGCCCCTGAAACGTAGTCTCAGGGAGACAAGTAGCGATACTGACTGAGACGTTATCAGTGAATACTTCTTTCCCTAACTTTTCAATTATTTTCCTTTCTTTTCTTTTCCCATCTGCTTTGGCCGGTGCTCCGCCCTAAAAATACATAAAAAAATATGAAACCATTTTCTTTCTTAAAGTCCTAAATGTAAGATAATTCTGTCTTTTGCTGGCTCGTGGCTTCGTTTCGTTCGTTTCGCTTGTTTCGGTGGTTTCATTTCGGTGGTTTCGTTTCGGTGGTTTCGTTTCGGTGGTTTCGTTTCGGTGATTTCGGTGGTTTCGGCGGTTTCGTTTCGGTCGTTTCGTTTCATTGTTTCGGGTTTTAGTACATGCCTGATTGTCTGGGACAAGTAGAAATTTGATTTGGACGAGCAAATCTTTAACACAACTTGTCCAAGGGACAAGCACATTTCTCTTTGCCACAAATAAGAAATTCTAAGAAGGATGAATCCAAGGAATATTCAAGTGGTGATGTGAAAAACAAAGGCCAAACTACAGCAAAACAGGAATATAAAAGGAAAACTCCACTTTCAAAATGCTTTGGACAAGCACTTTTGGGCTTCCGACAACCAAGTTCTTCCTGATGGCTGTCTGAAAGGACAAGTGAATCATTATAAATTTTTGTCGCACCCTGCTGAAACTATCATTTTTGAATTGCTGTATATTACAGTGTAAATATTTTGTAGCATGGCAACTCTGGTATTTGGAGCATACAGTGTGACCTTACTGCTCCAGTGAAATTTCTGCATGAAAAGATTTATTAACAGACAAAAAAGAGTACTCATGAAGGTTGACTGCAAATGGAATCAAAGGCACCTACTCTATGAATCAAATTACAACTTGTTCCTGCATATACTGTACATGTACAGCAAAATACAGTCAAATCTCACCATAATGAAAGCTGTAACACCAAAAGCAACACAAATGTAATTATTTTAGAAACAATATACAAAACTTCTCCTTTAAAACTGTAGCTCTTACACCCTGTCATTAGGTTGAATACCCAACAGAAAATTAATTCAACTGTGTGAGCATACATTTGAACTGCAGATTAAAGAATGAATATGGGAATGATCACCGCTGTTATGAACTATTAATTTTAAACAGCATTCAAACTAAAGCCTGAAAGAATTCCACGCTTGTACGGGAGTCGAAACTACAGATGTATCACCTCTGTGATATACCAGTGCAGTGCTCTACAAACTGAGCTACAATGTAACAATTAGTCAACTGGGAGCTGGTCATTTTGTTGGTTCGTAATATACCCGTGAGTAATGAATATTAATGGAGAATGAATGGTGTTTTCAGACCATTTCACCAATGGATTTCCATGTTTTTATGTATGGGCAGGTAAGAACAGTAGGGAAAATGGAAACCCCTCAGGAATTATTGTACTGGTACATTATGCTTCAATACTTGGCAGGACGAAAGACTACATGCAGACAAACAAACGTACCTGGTAGTTTTGATACCAGTTAGAAAGTGAACTACAGTTGAAAAAAAATACAATTATAGTGTTGAGAGCGACTGACATTGAGAACATCAGTGGCTTCATAGCTCAGTTGGTTAGAGCATCGCACCGGTATCACAAGGTCACGGGTTCAAACCCCATTCAAGTCCTGAATTTTTTTTCAGGCTTCTTTTCGCAATTGCATAAATTGCGTTCACAACTGAGAGGATTGATTGATCATTCTTCATTTGATTTCATTTCTGCAGTTCATATATGATTTATTTCATATACATCATTCACACTCTTCTCTTTAACGGGAACATATGAACCCACAATGGACCTGCTTTCCACGTCAGACTGTGGCTTCATAGCTCAGTTGGTTAGAGCATCGCCCTAGTATCGTGTGGTCATGGGTTCAATTCCTGTTGAAGTCTTGAATTTTTTCTGGCTTCATTTTGCAATTGCATAAATTGTCTTCACTGCTTTGAGGATCATTCTTCATTATTTTGATTTCATTTCCGCAGTTTATATATGATTTATTTCATATACATCATTCACAGTTTACTATACTGTACAAACTAAAGCACTAACACAGTAAAATATTCTATGTGAAAGATGTTCAGTTTAAAATAAAGTGCAATTTTTCACTGCTCTCAGAAATCAGGCAGCATAGTGAGTCCAAAGTCTGAAGTGAATTTCACCTTACCTACATGTACACTTTGAAGTCCAGGATACAGTAACAAATGTAATGAGCTGAAAATCTGAAACAATGTCCACCATTTATTGGAATTTTTAAGTTTTCTTCCCAATTTTGATTCGATGTAAGTTTATTTCTGTGCAAATAGCGCTGTTAGAGAGACTCTGATAAGCTTTGAAGCTTACATGCAGTCAAGTTACATGAACCTACGTACATCAACAAAATAATTAAGCTTCGCCTGTTCCAGGTGTTCAGATGGTAAACAGAGCGCATTAGTACTGACAGAGCGAGGCAGAAATAAAGCGGCGAAAAATGGAGGGGGGCTTGGGAAGGGCGGCAGGAAGGAACGCCTGTAAAACTTTCTTTAGACTGTCGTTCCAGTATACCAGAAATCTGGTATATCCTCTGATTGGTCAATTTTGACAGTTGCTGTCAACACAAAGGTTGATAAGAAACACAATCAGAGGAAACATTGCAGGATCAGGTCAAACGTGTCACACAAAGTTCCAAATGATAGTAACAACATACTGAAGAACTTTCCGAACATTGCTTTGCTACGCGAAGGGCAGGTAGATTGCCTGGAGAATCTTGTCTCTGGGAGAGATGTTTTTGCAATCCTCCCAATGCCGGGGTTTCTGAAAGATTTGACTTTTCTGGTCTTTCCACGCATATCCAGGAACTGTTTCAATGATTATTGTGGTTACTCCTCTCATAGTGATAATAAAAGATCAGGTGGAACAGATAAACGTACTTGGAATAGCCGCAATGGCCATAGGACTAGATGAAGGTTTTGACAAGACTGCAGCAAGGAGTGGAAGGCATGAAAATCATGTTTGAAAGCTCTGAGAGCTGCTTGTCAAAAGAATGGAGAAAAAAACTGCTGCGGGTAACTGTGTTTCTCTGGCACTTTATGGTCAAAACACTCAGTGTGTGCCGCCTATTATTTGCAAATAACTTTGATTAATCACGAATGGACTGCATAGTTTCTAACTTTCAAATTTATGGTATTGTAATCATCCAACCATAGCCTGAGTGCGACATTATTTGAAATGTCAATTGTTTATTGGTGAATTTCTCACGTCGCTTGAATGCTTCATGTGGTTTATGGTGCAGAAAAGGCCTTTCTGTGGCTATTTGCAGCTTGCCAGATGTGAATATCTTTTTTCTTGGGAGCGGGTACGTTACGCAATAGGCATTTGATCTTTCACGCTGAGGTGGTTGTGGTTTTCGGTTGTCAATCAAGTGGCCAAGTGGGCGGAAAGACGTTTTTAAAGAAAGTTTTACAGCCGTTCCTTCCTGCCGCCCATCCCAAGCTCCCCCTCCCCTCCCCTCCCCCCCCCTTCATTTTTCGCCACTTTATTTCCGCCTCGCTCTGTCAATACTACAGAAGTACTCAACCGCTACATTCAATCATCTTTAAACTAAAGCAGAGTCTACAAAATTAAGAGTGAAGGAGGGAATCAGCACTCTTAGTAAGCTTAAATGAAAACATGGTTCGTTTTCTCGAAGTTTCTCCTCTCTCAAAATATAGTCAATGTGGCCGAGGAGACAATCCCAGTAATCTAACGTTTTGAAAACAAAAATCTTACCTGTCTCGTGACAAAGTAGGAGGATTTGAAGGACTAAAGACGTGAAGTAGCCAGTTAGTGACATGGTCGTTCCCTTAAGACCAAATCTAACTCCTATTCAATCACAGGAATGATGTAAAGCTGAACAACTCGAAGAGACGGAAACTGCAACCCAACTCGTACCCAGCGTCCTCGGGCTGTTTGGTCAGCGGGTGGTCGCCCAGAGAGAGAGAGACTCTGGGAATCTGGGGTAAAAGGCCAGCCAATCAAAAAATTTGATTTTTTACCATTATCCCAGAGTCTTTCCTGGCGGCTAACCGGTGACCAAAGAGCCTGAGGACTCTAGGTACGAGATTGAGAGACTCTGGGATATTTTCCCAGAAAATCTGGGGTAAAACAATGGAAGCCGTTACGGGCCTTACGGGCCAGCCAATCAAAAATTTTAATTTTTTACCATTATCCCAGAGTCTCTCCTGGCGTCTAACCGCTGGCCAAAGAGCCTGAGGACTCTGGGTACGAGATTGACAGCAACCGGGAAGTCACTGAGGCATCCCATGATGCAATTTCTATTTGTGTGGATTGACAACGCCTCAGTTGTGCAATGGGTACGAGTTACCTAGCACTTTTCCCGAAAATATCAAGTTTTTGTACAATTCAATTCAATTCTTCATTTATCTACACTATAAAGGATATTTAAATAAGTTTATAAGGTAAAGAAATGACAATAACAAAGCATTAGGGAGTGTTGGGCCGTTAAGGAATAAACTTATATGTGAGCGGTGCCCAAAGTAGCGTAAGCCTTCTGATTGGACACCGCCATGGTCAAGTAAATGGCAACACAAGAAATTAAATATTCAGCTAAGCAATTATGTCTATTATCGTAGTGTCTCATACTGACTACACAAGTCTCAGTTCTTAAAACTATAAAATCTGAACTCCATAAGTCAACGAAATTTTTAAATGACAACGGAAACTTCATTGTTTATCATGATAATGACGAATGTCGTTCATGTTCAATTCCACAAAATATCGACCAATATTAGCCAATATTATGTCGTCGGTGGATCGGTTTCATTTAAACCTTTTTCAAACAATTCATTTGATTCACCGCCATTTCTCTAGGTATCAAATAACTGTTGAGATATTTTTATCAGTTAGCGACTGTCATGTTTTTCGTTAGCATGCGAACGCAGACGTATTTCCGGCTGTCACTGGTTCCGCTGACCCTGTTTAAAACACTCTTTTACTGAATCAGTCTCGACCGTTGGGTTTATATGACACAAGAGAGCCTAGCCTGCAAGCAAGCTCTCTATGGCGGTCTCACTTCGAGATTTATTTCGGGCGCGAGTCGTGCGAGTGGTGAGCGAAGCAAGCGGTGAGGCGAGGGCGAAGAACAACACAGATCGTTTCTTTCGTTGATAAAAAAATGTCATAGATTTTCTTGGACTAAACGACAAAGCCAAGAAGTTCGGGTTAGGGTCGTTTGACCTAAAACTTAACCACCTCGCAAAATTTGGTGGCAAAACGGACATATCGACCCAGCAGCAGTTGGAGCTGGAATTGCCCGTCTTCCTTACTTCAGATGGGGAGAGCGAGCTAATCGGTAAGTAGTTTCATTAAATTAACGATAAAATAGGCTGCATGTATATTTGCTATGTCGACGCAGCAGGCTCGTAGATTTGACAGGTTTGGCACGTGGTCGGAGTGGTAGTACTTTCGCAATCGTCAAGCAAAACCACTGGACTCTGGAATTTTGTAATTTCTGTTATAATTAAAGCCAAATGCTTAGTAGTTCGACGGCGTTCTCATAGATACGTTTTCTATGGTTCATGAGCCATTAAATCAGGGGCACCCAACGAAACGTATCGGTAGTTATCTGTTCGGTGGAGGGTAGTTCGCCTTAGGCTTTCGGCATCAATTACAGAGTGCACTCGGATTTTCGTAAGTAAAACGTAGCCTAAAAGATTCGTAATGTGGAAATCATAGCCCCTGAGGTTTTCGGAAAGGTCGTTATTGCTGTTTTAGGCTGTCGAAAACGTCAGCTACCATTTTCGGAAAGAAAAATGGTTCCCTAGAAAGTTAACTTCAGCTAGCATTTTCTCAAAGGAAGATTTTATTCCCTAATATTTTCTGGCAATTAAAATTTCAGCTAGGGAATCCGAACAGATGAAATTCTTCTAGCTATTGAAAACATCACTTTAAACACACTTCAAACACCATAAGGTACTTAAAAATACCTTTCTACAGCTTTTGGCTGATTCGGCTCGTTGGGTGCCCCTGTTAAATGTATATTCATTGTAACTGTAAAATCGACCAATCTAATATCACAAAAAGAGCTCTTTCTCCGGCAGTGTATGCAAAGACAAATCCTAACGCTGTTACAAGGGTTCATTTTCCAGCCGACCAAGTTAACCCGACGCACACTGCCTCCTTAGAAAACCGCTCCGTTGCTGACGAAGGGTGCGCAATAAGTTTCGTAAGTGATACCATTGTTCCGCAGCTCACGCTCGCGTCCGAGGCTGATTTCAACCAGGTGGAGGAGTGCGAAAGCGATTCCGATCATAGCGTTGTTGATTCAGCAGATTTTGACCCGGAGGAACTGGTCACTCGTAACAGAACCTGTGATAACAAGGCCTGGAAGACAAGTCAAATCGTGGATACGGTTCGATGTTTAGGCGGTCACAAAACGATAAGCCACGTCACTAAGGTGAAAATTGAAGAACTGAACACCCATGGAACACCCATGCAGCATGGATGTTATTTCAAATGTTTCATTCGGCACATTTATCACATAGCCAGAAATTCCGAACCATGAGCGGCGTTACATAGGTCATTACATTCAATGTTCTGATTGGCTCACGGCTTTCTCGTAAACAAGTCACGCCAGCGCCGTTGCCGACAAGCAAACTTTGTGCCCAGAACATAAAAATTACATAGCAAATATTATTTCATGTCTAAGATAATTTCACTAAAATAAGTTCTATAAAAACTCTACTGATACTCTCCTGTTTTCTTCGCTTCGATTTCGTATAATGGGAAGCCTTTTCAAGCGGTTTTGAGTAGTAAATCAGATCGAGAATCATTTTCGATCGGTGACTGATATGTCACGCAGCACGAAAACCCTCAAGGGATTTCAAGTCCCAGGCTCTATCTCCTTCAAAACTCGCTGAAAGGAGCCTGGAGGACAGTTTATCTGAAGGTGATGGCTAGCGACTGTGGAATGTTCTCTTCACTCGGGATACTGTAAGTATGAAAACGTAAAGCTTGTGAGATGTGGTTGGAGTGACAAGGATACTTCACAAATTAATGTGATCAAGTAAGCTGAAGCCACTCAAAAGGCACTAAGGCCACAAGGTAGCGGGCATTACCCCTTAAATCTACCAAAGCAAAGATTGAGCCCAAGCATTAGCAGCCATGGACAGCTGTTTCGGTTGTATAAGAAAGTTTATTCACAGATAAAAACACATTAAAAGACAAACAAAGACAAGAAAACAAAGCCGCACACAATATTCAAAAATACATCAGTCAACGCATATCACAGAAAAAACACGGCAAGGTTCATCTCTTAGTAGAATTAGCCTTAACGTTCTTCTCAATACGCCCTAAATAAGCAAGTCTCTCATCAGCAAGATGAGTCAAATGAACCAGATATTGACCAGAAGCAAAAGGGACATCCTGAGGAATACGCATTAAAAGCTTCTCCGTAATAACATGTCCATAACGCTCAAGCGTTTTGCGGAGGAGAATATCCTTAACAGCAGCAGCTTTATGACGGACGAAATTAGACGGCGATGGCTTAGGGACAGGAACAACCGGAGGCTCGGCGGCCACAGACTCAGAAGCCACAACATTAGCAGCGGAAGAATCACCAATGGAAGGATCAGGAATATCACCAGGAACAACATCAGAAGTAATGCCAGCATCAGGAGCATCAACAGAAGGAGAAACACCAACAGAAGAACACGAAGAAGCTGTAATACTTGGACGACGAAGAGGAGGAGAGGGTTCAGCCTGGGCAACAACCTCCTCATCCCCCGAAGCCATTTCACATTCATCGAAAGAAGCCTCATCCGCAGAAGGAACAAAATCCGGGCTTCCATCTATAGTATCGACAGAACCAGAAACAAGAACTTCCGTACGCTCATATAGGGGAACCTCCAGAGAAGAATCAGCGGAACGGGTTGAACCCCAAGCCTGCTTACACTCCTTGGCAAGATGGCAGGTTGGCGACAGCGTCTACACAGACCAGAGAGTGGGCAATCACGGTTTCGATGGCCAGACTTGCTATAAATCGAGCACTGCGGAGGCTGGCGAGCGTACCACACGCGGCAGTCGAAGCCAGCGAGGTAAAAAGTAGACGGGATGTCTCGAGACAAGGACATTCTCACCACGTGGTTCCCATCAAGGAGAACGGGAAAGGCAGTGTGCTTGGATCTTTGAACAGAAAGCACCTCCCGTACGAGGATAAGAACTGAGACACAACATCATCAGAAACCTCAGACGGGCAATCCCGAAGGTACACGAGGCGGGACTTTTTATTAGCACTGACAACACGTAAGGGTGTGTCACCGTACATGACACCACGGAGAACAAGATCACCACTGTCAGCGGTCTGTTTGAAGGTCAGACGAACCGCACCATTACGCAGAAACTGGACAGCACATAGCTTTTCTACAGGCACAGCTTGCAACAATTGTGGTAGCACCACAGACAAACCAACAGATTTGTAGATCTCCTCAGGGAAGAGAACTACGGCACTACTTGGACACTGCAAAACGTTTTGGGATGGATGCATTGCCGTTCCCCCCGGCGGGTACTTAGGACTTGCATCCAAAAATAACAAAATACAGCCAATTATAAGACGTCGACAACTGTTTCGGCCTTGTTAGGCCTCATCAGCATGGCATAGCTAATGCTCAGGCTCAAGTACCCACATATCAATAAAACAAGCAATGAAAACGTAAAGCTTGTGGGACGTGGCTGGAGTGACAAGGATACTTCACAAATTAATGTGATCAAGTAAACTAAGCCACTCAACAGGCACTAAGGCCACAAGGTAGCGGGCATCCCACAAGCTTTACGTTTTCATTGCTTGTTTTATTGTTATGTGGGTACTTGAGCCTGAGCATTAGCTATGCCATGCTGATGAGGCCTAACAAGGCCGAAACAGCTGTCCATGGCTGCTAATGCTTGGGCTCAATCTTTGCTTTGGTAGATTTACGGGGTAATGCCCGCTATCATGTGGCCTTAGTGCCCCTAGAGTGGCTTCAGCTAACTTGATCACATTAATTTGTGAAGTATTCTTTTCACTCCAGCCACATCCAACAAGCTTTACGTTTTCATTGCTTGTTTTATTGTTATGTGGGTACTTGAGCCTGAGCATTAGCTACGTCATGCTGATGAGGCCTAACAAGGCCGAAACAGCTGTCCGTGGCTGCTAATTCTTAGGCTCAATCTTTGCTTTGGTAGATTTAAGGGGTAATGCCCGCTACCTTGTGGTCTTAGTGCCCTTTGAGTGGCTTCAGCTTACTTGATCACATAAATTTGTGAAGTATTCTTGTATCCCATACGCTTATCGAAACAACTTTATAAACGAACAAGAATTTGTACTTTTGTACGACTGTCACAAGTCAACAAATCCAGAGTTTCCGTACTGGAATTACGACAGGTTCGATTTAGACGAGAAATCAAACGACGAGTGCAAGGCCGAGTTTCGTTTCTACAGGGAGGACATTTATAAACTTGCTGAACAACTACACCCCTTACTGACAAGATAACTACTTACAATGGTTTAGTTGTTGCTTCGGTACCTGCATTATGCATGTATCTCAAGCGCTATGCCTATCCTTGTCGATATGGAGATTTGGTTTATCATTTCGCCAGACCGGTTCCTGAGATTTCCATCATAACAAACCACATAATGGACTTGATTTACGGTCGGTGGCATCATCTGCTTTCAAGATACAATCACGATTTGCTCTCTCCTCCCAAGCTTCTCCAATACGCTGAGGCGATTGAACAGGCAGGAGCTGCCTTAAATGACTGTTGGGGATTCGTAGATGGAACTGTGCGTCCAATTTGTAGGCCTAACGAAAACCAGCGAGCCATCTACAACGGCCATAAGCGTGTCCACTCCATCAAGTTTCAGGCTGTCGCTTTGCCTAATGGATTAGTGGGGAATCTGTTTGGCCCAGTTGAGGGAAGACGCCATGACAGTTTCATGTTGGCTACCTCAGGATTCTTGCGAGAACTGCAGAGGTTTTCCAACTGTCCAGTAACTGGCCTCCCCCTTTGTGTGTACGGTGACCCCTATCCGATACGAGCACACCTACAAAGGCCCTATAAGGGGGGTGTCCTGACTCCAGCTCAACAAGATTTTAACACCTCAATGAGCACAGTCCGCTCTTCTGTGGAGTGGATATTCGGGTACATTGTTAATTATTTTCAATTCTTAGATTTTAAAAAGAACCTTAAAATCCAATTTAGTGCTGTAGAAAAAATGTATGTAACATGTGGTTAATGTAGAATGCGCATAGCATTTTATATGGTTCTGTTACCTCAGAGTATTTTGGTCTTAATCCGCCAACACTAGAGGAATACTTTATTTGATGTATTGTCCTTAAGATACACTTGCAATACTCTTGTTATACGGCGTAAACAATTTGGCCTCTTACAAGAATTCATGGTCAAAATAAGACACAGCCTGTCAGTAGTGTAAAACGCGTTATCATCAGAGTAAAATAAAGTGATGGAAAGAAATCAAAAGCTCTGTTCAAATGCTAAGATGCACAAAAAAAAATGTCTTTTACTACAGCAATACTAGCTGCTCCAAAACTATTGTCCCTTTCTTAAAAGTTCAATAATTGCCTGAGATTGTGCTTGCTGGCTGTTAAGCATCATCTGCATGATCTGCATAAACTGTTGTTGCTGCTGTTGCTGTTGCTGCATCTGTAACTGTTGTTGATCTCGCAGCTGAGAAAGCAGTGCGTGCTGAGTAGCCATGGTAGCTTCTTCTTGCTTTCTCTTTATCTCTAGCTCATCTTGTCTTAACTGAGATTCCCTCTCTGCTGCCTCCCTGAGATAGCTGATTGTGTCATTGCTTTTTTGACGCTTTTTTCGCGGTTCGTCTTTCCCATCTCGCTTCTTAGTCTGAGTTAGCCGCTCCATAGCCCTCTCCCTCATCTCCTTCCCTGTCGCTTTATCTTGATCCTCCTTGTTTCGATCCTCAGCTGATTCTTTGGCCTGCTTAGCCTCTTCCTCATCTCTTCTCTCTAAATAGTCTTTCATGATCTGATCTATTTCTCGATATTCCTGAGAAATTCCCGAGCCCCTCTCGGCCTCTCTCTTCCTGGCCTTGCAATCCCTTTCTAAGATTTTCAAGCGGTCTCTCAAACCCTTTGGCGAAACGCAAAATTGGGTATCTTTGATGTTATTCAGAATTTTGCATATTTCCTCCAAGCAGTTAACCCGCTCTCTGGTACCTGAACGGTACTTCCACATCTCCCATCTAAGGAGTTCGCGACCAAATATGGTTCCATGTTTCAGTGACCATTTCATTTTAGACATTCTGTGAAAAGATGATAAAAAATATAACTATTACTTAATAAATGTTTAAATATACCACTAACTAAGGCACCAAATAAATAAATATTAAAATAAAACTCAATTATAGAGCTCTGTGCAGAGATCAATTGTTCAATTTAATACCAGCAGGAAAGTAGATGCATCAGTTAAGCTTAATTTCTATAAACGTAACTGTTACCGTTTCAAAAATCTTGCTTGATAAAGTACATAATGAGGATATAATGCGCAGCCTTGCATTTTTGACTCCTGCTAACTGTAAATGCAACCCTTTCTCAACAAGCTATTTATTTATGGAATCACACTGGTTGGTTGGTTTGTCTCAGG
>JAEMWC010000352.1:692500-740000 GCA_016490735.1 Pachyseris speciosa
GGAGAGAGATTTGATAACGATTCCCCACTGTCTGTTAAATTTTGGGCAGCATTATCCTAAGCATGACAAATGAAAACAAGTTGTTGGTGTACTCAATCATGTTAACAACAGTTACTGTCAAACAGTGACATCAATACACGAATTTGGTGATCATGGCAACTGTTTTAGCTAAGCCACTTTTAAAACTTAAACAAGTGATACAGAAGAAGGGTGATCAGAGTTCTCAGTAGAGTCTGCCACCTTTTTTTAAAAGCTATTACCGGTGAGTAAATGTATGCTCTACAGGACCTTGATGTTACAGGTGATCTGGACTCAGTTATACACTGTAGGCTCAATTTTTCTCCCTGAACAACTCTGCTATGGGTGTATTTTTAGTGCAACATGTGACTCAAATATTAATGAGGGTTAAAACAAAATAATGTGGACAAACACTAACCTGTTCTGGTGGTGTTTTATCCAAAGTACATGTAACTCTAAATTTTTTCCCACAGCTTTGTGAAATTGCAGATGTCTTTCTATTCACATGTTCACGTACTGGCTACAATAAATGTTATAAAAATGTTACACCTTGTTTATTACCACCATGATCAGGCTAGCTCTGACAGAACTCCCAAAAGAGGAAAGTCTAAAATGTATGAATAAATTTCTTATAGGTTGTTACAGGCAACCAGATTGGTACCTAAATAGCACAACCTTTTTTTATGAAAAGGGATATACATATCTCTGAGCAATTGCTTGGGAGGTAGGCCTAAACAGGATTCACACTTGGAACTGAGAAAAAAAATTTAATGGCTTTTAATTCTGCAAAACTAAGTTATGAATCGTAACAAAAACTAAAACGTACTATACGAGGCGAAAGAAGGCACAGATCGAGCGGGTCAGAAGTATGTGGGTATCCAGAAGTGACTTAAATCTTTAAGCATTTTTTGAAAAGGGCCGCTTAAACCACTTAAACTTTCTGGGAGTTTCTTTATAAGCTTACCTTCAAACTTCTGGGCAACATCATTACCGAAGAGCTTTGTAATGCGGTCGATGATAACATCTTTCTCCTGTAACTCCTGTACTTCCGAAGACTCTGACATCCTCAACAACTTTTAAAATTGAATTTTCCGTCAATGAATATATAAACAACAGCTCAAAAGGTAACCGTCAGGACTTACTTAGACAGTCACCACCAAAAAGGAATATATGTATTTTGCCCTTCAGCTTCGGTTGTTTCCCGCCTTTTTGGTGCAATTTCATAGAATGCGATGCGCTATTGGTAGGTAACAGTAATACGTCATGATAAGAAATATACTGGCTTCCCTGATTGGCTAACGGATTGGCTTGAGGAGAATGGGTCGAATGCTTAGTAGCCGTGTCTGCGACACAAAATGGCGGACTCTTCGAGCGTGAAAGCTTAGTCGAGGGAAGACATATCTGCTTGTGATTGCAGTGCAAGAACATTCAGGCATGTTCACTGCCAGGGAAGTGCGACCGATAGAACTACCGAGTTACGGCACTGGAGAGAAAACTGCCTGCTTGCTACTGTGGTTGGAAGTGACAGCACTTCGGACAGCTTGGCAGACATTGATAGTGATCATGAATCAATTGCAAGGCCGAGCTCATCAGCAAGTCCTTCAACTCCAGGAAGAGATGAATTTGATGACAGTCTTAGCGAAGGATCAGACGAAAACAGTGCTAATCCCATCTGTCCAGAGCTTGAAGCTGTTGAACCTGCGGAACGTCAAGGTATGGCACCTCTCGACCCTCTCAAAAAAGTTATTCTAACAGCAGTTCTTGACGCTCTGAAAATTATGGATGAGAGTGGATCATCTGTTACAACCTTTGATGACATTCTGAGCTATGGAAAAACAATGTTGTACACTTTAATTGATGACAATGTTGACCTTGATGTTTTGAGTACAATGTGGCCCAAGAATTGGAATGATGTTCAACTTTTATTGAAGGAAGAAGGTTTTGATGATGCTAAGGAATATATCATATGTTTCTGCCGTACCGAAAAGGTAATTACAAGAAATGGTAAAACACATGGAGTGGCCCTGGCATGTGGACACGGGATTCTTGAAATAATGTGTGGTCCTGTTACTGTAAAACTGTAGTTGCAAAACAAACTGTTTTGTAAAGTTATCCTCAGGAAACTGATGGTACTGAATTACCCTGAAGTAAAATGAATGAGTACATATGTACACTGTAATGAGCAAACTGTGCAGTTAATAAGGTTATTTGAAACTTGAAAATCATGAAATTTTAAAGCAAGTAACATGTTGTAAAGGATACATGTGTAGATGTCAACTAGGTGATATTTTTTAGACTTACCATGCAAAACTAGAATACACCAGTGAGTGTTTTGAGGCAAAGGCTGGGAATCATTAATTTGGGGTTATAAATCCATTCCAATTTTTGGAGTAACATGGGTTATATCTCTTCATATTGTCTACAAGTTATTCTCAATTTTTGGGGGAATTTTTCTATTATTAACAATTTTTGGAAGAACTTGGGCAAATGTTCACTTTTTATTGATAATTTTGGGTATCATATCATTACTTGGAGCAATTTTCCCGAAATATTCCCTTTTTCACAATATTAATTGGCAATAACTTGTTGGGAAAGTATTCCCATTTTATTCTCAAGTTTGAGAATAACTTGGGGAAATGTTCCCTTTGTATTCTCAAGTCTGGGAATAATTTGGGAAAATATTACTATGTTGTGCTTAATCTGGGAATAACTTCGGGAATTGTTCCCAGTTTATTCTCAAGTCTGGGAATAACTTGGGGACGTTTTCCCATTTTATTCTCAAGACTGGGAATAACATGGGCAAATATTCCTTTTGTGTTCTCGCGTCTGGGAAAAACTTGGGGAACTGTTCCCAATTTATTCTCAAAGCTGGGAATAGCTGGGGGAAATGTTCCCATTTTATTCTCAAGTCTGGAAATAACTTGGGAAATGTTTCCAATTTATTCTCAAGTCTGGGAATAGGTTGGGAACATGTTCCCATTTTATTCTCAAGTCTGGGAATAACTTGGGGAAATGTTCCCTTTTTCTTCCCAATTTTGGGAATAACATGGGTAAACATTCACAGTATTTTCCCAAAATTGGGATACAAGAGAAAGCATAGTGTATTTTCCAATAAAAACCCATTTATAGGATGCTGGGAGACAGCTACTTCCCAAAATTAACCCAAAAAAGGAATTTCTTGTCCCAGGTTTTCCCCAATAATGGGAAAATTTCCCATGTAATTCCCAACTGGGAATCTTGAAAAGTTTCCTGTGAGCTTGCTGTCGGCGTCCCGCGTTTGCTTGCTTAATTTAAACATTTTGGCGGGAACAACGGCACCCTCGCCCCAGGCTTTTTCGTCCGGTGGCGTCGCCGTCGCCTGGAAAACCTCTGTTGCTTAAGTTCCCTACTGTCACTGTCAACGCCACCATCGTCATCGTCTTTGTTATCAGTCATCGTCATCGTTATGTCATCGTCATTATCATTATTCTCTCCGTGCAATACACCTGTGTCACGATTGTGAAATACCTTTGTCTTTCGTTCGTAAATGTTTTCCTGCTGCACATCCCTAGCCATTCCAACGTCTGTCACCTTACAAGTTTCTCCTTCTCCAACCAACACATTACGAGCGGCAAGATCTCGGTGAATGATCTGCAAGAAATTAGCAGGCATTAACAGCTGTTTCGGCCTTGTTAGGCCTCATCAGCATGGCATAGCTAATACCTAGGCTCAAGTACCCACATGAATAAAACAAGCAATGAAAATGTGAAGCTTGTGGGATGTGGCTTGGAGTGACAAGAATACCTCACAATTTTTTTAATGTGTCTAGGTAAGCTGTAGGCCACTCGTTGGGCACTAAGGCCACATGGTAACGGGCGTGTACCCTGGTACACGACTTGCCAACAACAATCTTTCGCGGAAAAAATCAAAATGAAAATCACCGCTTGGAATGCAATTTCCTATAGCCCATGACGCTTAGCCGGCTAAGGAACTTTTTATAGTTTATGCAATCTGTAGATTAGCAAAGATCTAATCGTGTCAGCTTTAAAGAAAGGAACTTACAGATCTAGATGAGAGGTAACTCATTCCATCAGCGATTTGCAATGCAAACTTCATGAGCTGCTGTGACGTCAGACTTGTCTGTGGTTTGATATCCGGGTCCTTGTAATAAGTGTCATTCAACCCACGGCTCTTCCTCAGGTAACCCAATAAATCACCATACGGGACATACTCAATCAACACCAACAATGGCTCTAAGCAAAGAATCGGAAACAGGCATCTATTTGCAAACTTTTACTACTGTTCTGGCACGGAAGTTGAGATAATAGAGGGTCCTTTAATTTTTTTTCTGCTCTGCACTCGGTTCAAAAGAATTATATGGTAAAATGTTAAGAACATACACGACGTTTTTTATTTTAAAAACACGCTTTGACAGTTCTTCTGACATCTTCAGTCAGTCAGTCATCTTCAGTATCTAATCGGGCGGGTTAATTCTTGTATATTTTCATATGCATGAGACGTCAACTTTTATATCTCCACGTCTCGAATAATTTATCCCTTTCTAACAACTTCCGCCCAGTTAGGAACAAAAGAATTCCATCTAATGTATCATTTTTAGATGAACTGAGATGTCAGTGGCTGGGATTTGCTTTATAATTAAGTGCGTGAATCTCTACATCTGAACTAGGTTACTATTTCTGTATCTGGATTTCACACTATATGACGCTAACTATGCAGATGAAGGTACGAAACATCTCAGACTTGACATCTTAGTAGAACCTTGCCAGATTCAGTGACGCATCCCAACAGCTTGATGACGTGTGGATGAGGTTTCACTGTCTTCATAACTTCAGGTTCTGATAACAAGTCTTTCCTGTCTGACTCAGGAGCAGCAGCTGCAAGATTCCATTGAAATGTAAATATATCATTTCTGATTATGTTGTAGTTGTTTGATACTTTAGTTGATTACAGGCTACATTCGGCGAGACTAGGTATTTTACTAAGCATATTTTGCATTTGTGATATTGATTGTATAATTGTGAGATAATCTATAAATAACAAATTAAAGTTCTTTCAAATCCAATCTTTCAATGCATAATGAAGTGAGGAGTACATATAACAAATAGAAGGATTTCCTTTGAGATTTAGAGTGATAAATACCTTTGCTGTTATAAAGAAACAAGGTGCCGGTGCATCGAATTCGAAAAATACTTCGCTCAGGTACTCGTTTTCACAATCTGCACTCCTTTTAGCCAGCACTTTTTTCTAATTTCTTAACAAAATGCATCATAGAGGCATTAAACTGGAGCTCTAGTTTTATATGTATCCACAGATGTATTATCATTATCGTTTACATTGTCATTTTTGTTATTACAATTACCAAAACCATTATCACCATTTTCATCACCATCATAAAGTGGCACCTTTCAACATTTTCACAGCCACTTGCGTTTTCGGAGACCTCCCTCGAAGACCAACGGCTCTTCCCTTGGCAACCTGCCCAAAGGCGCCATAGTCACGTTTTCTCTAGGAATCTCCCTTGAGCGTGTTGATGGATGTACAGGTGCGTATTGACTAATTTCCGAGGTATTTGTCTGTGGGCGTTCTGATGAGTCGTGTGATCGGCGTTCTTCATATAATGCCATGTACTGGCTTCGAGAGGAACTTTCAGACGCTTGATGTCTTGGCACTGTAAGATTTGGCTCAAGATCGGACATTTCTCCATGCCATGTACTGGCTTCGAGAGGAACTTTCAGACGCTTGATGTCTTGGCACTGTAAGATTTGGCTCAAGATCGGACATTTCTCCTGCAGTGTAAAGACGGAAAAGATAAGAAAAGTAACAGGGAATTTTGAGGCTCTAAGTAATTATGTGTGCACAACCTGATTTGCTTTAACAACACTTGTAAAATTCATTGATAATTCATAGGAGTTATGACCAATCTACGGGTAGTTTTTGAATCACATGTATACCTCTCTAAACCCCAATACAAATCAACTGCTGCCGATTAACTTTCATGAAAGAGTCCTCCTCAACTAATAAGTATGCATTAACTTTGATACAGATCTCTACTGATTAACATAACAAACACAATCGATTGTTTCATTTCACAAGTAAGATAAAGCCCATAAATGTCTTACGCTTATATTTTATCTATTATATGAAAAGCTGATTCAAAAACATACTTTGTTTATTCCCTTTTCGTCGAGTGGATCTGAATAGTTCCTTAAACAAAAGTATCAAAATGAATTAAGGATGCCTAGGAAATGTTTTCCTACTCCGTGTAACAGGTCTTTTGTACGATAGCTGCAAAGAAATTTCATTTTGTTGTATGTTGCATCATTTTTATCTTTCTATAAAAAAAATAACAATTAAAATCGGTTTTCCTTTTAACCAGCAACGAGAGTACACCCAAGGTTTTTATCAACATTGAATGGCTTTTATCCTAAATTTATTGTTACTTCCCTCCTCAGTCTTTGTTAAGAAAAGTGAGGTAATGTATATATTAATTAACTTATAAAGAATATATATGTTAAGTTATCAATACAAAATGGCCCCGTTGTTCTATTCTAACAAGGAAGGCATAAATAGGGTCACTACTGCAGCTTTTAGTTACTGGGCTACAAAGCTGAGATAAGAAACACCTCTCATCGGTAATTGTTTCCAACGGTTATCCGTTTTCGTTTGTAAAAAATCCTACGAAAACAAAGGGACGAACAACCACTAAAGAACCTGAACCCGGAATTAAATCTACTGTGGTTCTGCCATACGTCAAAGGCACATCGGAGGCTCTTCGCCGTTGCCTACAACAACAAGGCATACGGACGGTTTTCAGATCTGACACAACTCTTAGATCACACCTAGTGCGCCCTAAGGACATTGTCGATCCAATAAAACAAGATGTAGTAGTCTACAAGATTCCCTGCGAATGTGGTAAGGTTTATATTGGAGAGACGGGAAGATCTATGCATGAATGGATTAAGGAACACGATAGAGACATACGACTTGCTCGAATCCAATCCTCCGCCGTTTTAGAACATAGCAACGCGACCGGACATTATCCGCTCTGGGACGAAGTTAAATTTATTGACCGAGACCCACATTGGTACACCCGTAGAGTTAAAGAGGCTATTCACATAAGACTTCACCCTAACAGCATTAACAGGGACAGTGGAATTGAAATTCCTGAAGCGTGGATGCCCACGATCAGACAACACAACAGCCGATTAGTACCAAAGCGGACCACTGAGGGAACAATCTCTAGTCTGAACGACAAGGATCAAAATCCTCCAATCAACAACAGCCTAAGCGAGAATCAAAACGCACCAATCACCACCAGCCATGGTGCCTCTTATTCTCACACGCAACCAGTCGACACCATCGCCTGATGAAGACCAGCAGATTAGCGGTCGAATCGTCGCGATCCACATCTTTGTGACTCAATCGTGAGACAAAAGATTAACTCAACTATCATTTGAAACCACGATGACGAACACCTTTCATAATAAATCAAAGGAAGTTTTCAGCCTGAGAGAGAAATCACCAGAAAAGAGAATTTAAAGGGAACCTCCACTCTTACAAAAAATTCACACTAACGTGTTGAAAATAATTATTAAATGCCATATTTTGTTTTGAAACGTGGATATAACATCCAAGTATTAAACACATCGATATCATTATCGCCTATTATTTTTCGCTTTTAAATTTCCCTGGCGCGGCCATTTTGGATTTCATGACGTGCAACGGTTGCAGCTTTTGTCAGGAAGCAAATGAAGCAGAAAATCCTTTGGGTAACCATTACACGTCATCAAATCCAAAATGGCCGCAACCGGGAAATTTAAAAGCGAAAATAGGCAGTGATGTACGTTTTAAAACAAAATTTAAAATCTAGTAATTATTTCCTTAGCGTCAATTTGTTGTAAGAGTGGAGGTTCCCTTTAAGATATAATGTTGATTACCTTTTCTGTGCAGCTAAACGATGTAGATATGATTGATAACCCTTGAAAGAAGTCATTTTCTTTGTTTTATTTAAAGTTCAAATGTTTTTCAAATAGGTTTTTAGTTTTTCTCCTTTTTTAGAATTACATTAAAATATACTAAATCTTCCGAACGTGCCAAAAAATGGTTTCCTCGATGCAAACCTCTCGATGCAATTTCATGAAAACAGAACGCAATTTTAATTCATTTGAAAGACTGTTCCCTGAAATCTTTCGCCTGATACTTAGTCGACGAGGCCGTAGGCCGAGTTGACTATTAAAATCAGGCGAAATTCCGTAAGATTGAGCAGGATAATTGTTTTATTATTCAACACATTCGTAGCAAGACACAAGTTTGGCATTTCTTTTCAGCTAAAAAAAAAGCTAAAAATAAAACATTTTTCTCAGCAGCTCACAAAATTACTTATATCGCATGATATCCGTTGAGTACCCACGACGAATATTAAGCGCGCTATGACCATATTGTCTCAATGTGTTGAAAATATGTTTTGGCATATACCGCACAAGTGAATAATGCTTTTCACGCGCTCTGATTGGTTAACTCGGAGGTTATTAGCAAAGTACTATTCACCTCCAAGCAGCCGGCGCGCGAGGTTTTTTATACTTGTCGGTATATTGTCACACATAAAATAGTGTTTTGGTCCGCTAGTTATTCAGCTTGTGTGGTATATACTAAAACAATTATTTACCACAGTGTTGGTGAATAATTATTAAAAATTACACGCATGGTGAAAAGGTGACAAACTGGCAGTTCAAGATTTGGGTAAATGGTAAACAAATAAAACATTGGTGTATAACCTTGCCGCTCTTCCGTAATGAAATTATTTCGCTTGCAAGTGTACTTATAACAAAATCTTGCTGCAGTCTATATAGTTGTATAGATACACCCCAGATGTTAGTTGAGTTGCTAGTAAAGCATCAGCGTTGAATTGTTTTCCACAAAATAAAAAAAACAAACAAACAAACAAAATTGTTTCGGGGAAACGGTTAATAATCCACTGGATCACTCAAATCGTATAATTTCTGGTTTTATTCGATCTATGAAGGAAAGTATTACATCATCAGCTTATATGATTTACCATAAAACGCGGACAGTAGCGATTAATTTCAATAAACCTTTGATCACTGACTACTTACTTCTGTGGAGATATCCAGCAGATTAACTTCGAGAAACACAGGTTAGCAGTTCAATCGGATAACAGGTCAGCAACATACGAACAGGTCAGCAAGCGAACGAGTTAGCGGAACTCCTAGAATGACCCTTTTTGCGCGTAGCACGTTTTCTAAGGTTACTAATCCTTAAGTGTCAATCACGGACTTAGATCACAACTAAATCAAATTGTCAATCAATGAATCAATTAGCAGAATCTAATTATCTGCTTTGTCAACAAAACATTCTCCACCCCGATGAGGGCGTAGTCCTTATCTTACACACTGTCTCTTTAAACTGTATCCGAACACTGTCTCTTCAATCATCTCCCGCAGGGTAAATCACAGCAACTTTATTAATGGGACGACTGTAAACTCCCGTCGACGTCTTGACTTTAACATTTCGTACTCGACCGTCAGATCCTGGAAAAACTTCTAAAATTCTGCCCATGGACCACTTGCCTCGAACCGCATTGCTATCTGCTACCGTGACAACGTCGTTGACTTTCACGTTTCGTCGTTCCACTTGCCACTGCTTTCTGGGTACCAGAGACGGGAAAACATCCCTACTCCACCGCTTCCAAAACGACTCCACGATTTTCTGCACAAATTCAACTCTGTGACGGGGATTTCGTGTTTCTTTAAACGGGCCCTGTGGGACTTCGGATGACGCTCTTCCGAGGAGTATGTCATTGGGACAGATATACGCGCCGTCGTCAGGGTCATTGGGAACCCTGCATCCGATTGGCCGTTGGTTAACGAGATTGGCCACCTCCAGAAATACCGTGTACAACTCGAATGGAGTTAGCACTTGATTGCCAATCGCTTTCTTTAAGGCGTTCTTGCAAGTCTTTACAAGCGCCTCTGCGCAGCCATTTTGATGAGGAGCAGCGGGTGTCGTGAACTTCCAGTGCATTCCCTTTTCTGCGCAAAACTCCTGGATGTGCTCTTGATTCAAACCTCGTACCATCTCACGCAGCTCTCTTTCAGCTCCGACAAACTGCGAACCGTTGTCACTGATCATCACCGCCGGTTGACCACGTATCGCAAAAAATCTGCGGAGAACTTGCAGAAACGCCATGGTGGAACAGTCGACGGCCATTTCCACATGTACTGCCCTTGTGTTCAAGCATGTAAATATGACGCCGTAGTGCTTAGCTGTCTTATTTCGTCCGACCTTGACGTTGTACGGCCCAAAGTAATCACATGCTGTGTGGTAGAATGGTGGGGTGCATGGAGCTAGGCGAAGTGCTGGTAAATTTGCCATTAACTGTGTTTCGGTCTTGTGCGCCATTTCTTTACAGAACCCACATTTGAACTTGACTGACTTGCTCAACTTCGTTCCCTTTAGGATCCAGTACTTGGTTCTAATCTTGGCTGCCGTGGCGGCTACTCCGCTATGCCCATATTCATGCGCATGCCTCGTTATTAACATTGAGATCCAATGATCACCTGGAAGAAGCGCGGGATGCCTGGTTTCATACGACACAACTGCTTGGTCAATTCTTCCTCCAACTCTGACCACACCCTGTCCGTCAGCAAAGGGGCTCAGAGTCCTGAATTCTCCTTTCTTGACTCGACTGTGCAAGGACTTCTGGGATTCCTTGATCCAAAAACGTTCAGCATTTTGTAATTCCTCGGGTGAAAGCGGTCCCTCTCTTCCTTCTTGATTCTGTCTTCTTAATCGCATCTTGTTAGCTAGCCTCTGTATACGGGCTGTCACTCGTACCAGTTTTCTCCAACTTGAGAAAGTCTTCGGGTCAATGGCATCATCGATCTTCTTCACTTCGCAAACTATCTTCAATTGTCGGCGTTCCAGATCTTCCTCTGAAGCAGGTTTAACGGCTTCTAGCGGCCAAAGTTCCTCTGATTTTTGCAAAAACTCTGGTCCGTTGCTCCATCTTCCCGTCAGGTCTCGCACTTTTATTCCTCTAGACACATCATCAGCAACATTCTCTTCACCAGGGATGTGTTTCCATTGACTCGGGTTGGAATTGCTTTGGACTTCCCCCACTCGTGATGAAACAAAAGGCTTGAAATGGCGTGAAGGACTCTGTATCCAGGCGAGGACAATTGTGCTGTCTGTGAAAAACTTGACGGCCTTGAAACTTATCCTGGATTCTTCTTGAATAGTTTTAGCTAAACGAGAGGCCAGAACCGCCGCTTGTAACTCTAGCCGTGGTATGCTTAGCTGCTCTAAGGGTGCCACTCTTGACTTAGCAGCAATAAGCCTGACGTGGTATTTGTCATCACTGATTCTCTGTCGGCTGTAGGCGCAGGCTCCAAAGGCATCTTGGGATGCGTCAGAAAATACGCACAGCATGGGCGGCTCTTCGGCGTCGGTACTTGTTAAACTTCTTGGAAATTCGACGTCATTCAACTCCTTCATCTCTTTAAACAATTCTCCCCACTTTTCACGTACAGCTTGTGGGGGTTCTTCGTCCCAGTCAACTCCAATTTGCCATAGTTCTTGCAATCCGATCTTTGCTCTGATAAGGAAAGCGGCAGCGAGACCAAGTGGGTCATAAATTCGAGCGACCTGACTGAGCAACACCCTCTTCGTTAGCTTTACTTCGCGTGGTAATTGTCCACCTCCACCTATGCGATATATGACGTCAGAGTCGACCTTGAAAGGGAGTGTGTCAGCTTGTTTGTTCCATCTCATTCCCAAGACTTTCCCTGCAACGTCACTTTGAAATATTGACATTTCTGTGGGCTTCTCGTTGGGACCTTGGTCTTCCAGTGGCTTGTTTGAAGTCCAGCCTTTAACCTTAAACCCGCCTGTCTCCAAAACAGCGTCAAGATCATTTGCCAATTGTTTTTCTTCGGCTACTGTGTCGACAGAGTCACAGATGTCATCCATGTATGTGTTCTTCAACAGAACCTCTGCTGCTTGTGGATAAACAGCCTTGTTTTCTTGCGCGGTTTTTCTTAGTGCCGTTTGGGCCATTGCTGGAGCAGGCTTGTCGCCGAACGTCAGCACTGTTTTGACGTAAACATCCGGTTCTCGGTGGATGTCCAAATTTCGCCATAGAAATCGGTGGACATGCTGATCTTGTACTGGTATCAATATTCGGTGATACATCTTGGAAATGTCTCCTAGTAAGGCAACTTCTCTTTCTCTGAACCTCAGGAACACACCAAATAAACTGTTTAGCAGGTCTGGGCCCTTCATCCAGTAATCGTTGAGCTTGTGACCTTGAAAGACGGATGAAGAATTGAATACTATTCGCACGGGCGTACTTTTATTTTCCGGTCTCAAGACTGCATGGTGTGGAATATAATGAACTGGACCCTTAAAAGTTTCCATATCTTCCTGTGACAGTATTTTGCAGAAATTCATTTCCAGCATTTCCGTCATTTGCTTATCATATGACTCGCCTTGATCTGTACTGGACTTGAGACGGCGCTCTGTTGCTTCTAGTCGTTTTAATGCCAGCGATTTGTTGTCTGGAAGGAGATTTGGATCCCTTTTCCACGGATATGAAATCCTCCACTGCGCTCCAACTTTCTCGCAGGAATTCTCGATGATTTTTGCTTCTTCTCTCTCTGACTGAGTCAGCTTGTCGGCTGCACAAATACAGGGCTTCACTGTTACTCCCATCGCTTCTGTGGTCCAAAAATCAGAGAGGTTAACAGGATTGGTGTAAGTTACAAGAAAGACGCTGCTGGTTTCTTGACCTTTTCCCGGCGTGGATCCAAAAACCACCCATCCCAGAGGGGAGTTTCTGGCTACCAAATATCCTGCCTGCTTCGTCTCACCAGTGTGTAGGTGGGCGTGGTCTATTTCGATAAGTAGACCCACTGGTCCCGTACCTTGATTAATCTTCTCCCTGGTGAGGCGTTTAATCTCAGTAACATCTTTCTTTGTCATTTCCGCCACGTCATCGCTGATTCGCGGTATTCCAATGGCTTTTACAACGAAGTTTCTTTTGTTGTCCACAGAGGTGACTGGTACCTTAAACTCCTTAGTCGTCATTTCTTCTTCTTCGCCGCCTATCTTGGTAATCGTGATTGAAACATCTTTACCTTGCAGACCAAGGCTCTCTGCTGTCTCCAAACGAATCAAACTAATATGGGCTCCAGAGTCAAGAAGTATGTTGCCTCGCTTGTAAAGTCCACCTTGTCCTCCGATGTCAGCGGAAACAATAGGTAGCAATGCATCCTGGCTATCTGTGATTGATAAAATGCTCACTTTCACATCGTGGTTCCAGTGTAAAAGGGGATGGTGGAAGTCTGTGCATGGTACGCCATTCTCGGAAATTGTACATTGTTTCCTTCTTGTGCAGTTTGAAATTCGGTGTTCTCTCCCAGCCCTTTTCAGACAACTAAAACAGGCGTGGTTCTCTTTGGCGGTTTAAAGTCGTTCAGCGATGCTTAGAGAGGCAAACTTGGGGCATTGGTCGGGCCAGTGGGTGGAGGTTCGACAAACCCAACATTTGTGCCAATTTGGGCTGCTTTTGTTGCCGCTGTCGGTTCGTACATGGTGTACCGATCGCTGACTGATTGCATCTCTCCTCAGTGGTGCTGTCGCACGCATTCGAGACTTCATTTCCATCGTCATCCAATCCATTAGCCCCTTAAGCGTTGCGTGCTTCCCATCGCGCTCTAAATCCCGCGACCAAACCTTTCTGTCATCGGCACACATTTTCCGTTCTATTATGGATAGCATGTGGCTATTGTCCATGTCACTCGGGATTCCTACTTCTTTCAATGTGTTGTAGGAGCGTTTAACTAAATGAACTAAATCGCAGAACCTCGAATCCTCTCCATCTTGCAATGCCCGAAATGTTACGATGTCTTGTGTCACCGTGTCAGAAACAAATCTTGGATCCCCATAAATTGAGTCAAGATACTCCCACGCGGCATCATAATCGCATCCGATCCCCTTAATTAGATCAAGCGGTTTGCCTTGAAGGCAGGCACGCAAAAACGTGATTGAGTCTCTTTTGCTGTACCGGGATTCAATGGCATGTTTGAAATCAGCTCTAAAAATTGCATATTCCCTTACGTCGCCGGTAAATTTCGGCATTTATGGTTTTTCCATCTTGAAGCCACACGCGCTGCTTTGACTCTCTAAAACATTATTAACGCCGGAACTTGTGGCTTGTAAACCATTAGCGACACCATTGTTTCCTAGCTCAACATCTGCATTATCTTGGACAGTGGATACACTATTGTTCTGTTCTGTGACAACCGAATTTTCATCACCTGAAGTGCTGGTTCCAGCCGATTGCATATTTGGAATTCCTGTTGAGGTGCTGGTTCCTGCCGATTGCATATTGGGAATTCCACTGTCGCTAGTTTCTTCCACATTGACAACTGTTTTAACTTCACTGCTCTCTAGAGAACCCTTTCCCTTTGAAATTAGAGTTTCTAAGTAAATCTTAGCTCGCATCTCATAGTCCATAAATGTTTCTTGACATTCTCCCATCCAACCCTCTGCGACCTCGAATTGTTGGTCATCATCTATTAACTTGGAGTAATCCACGTGTTTGATCTCCAAATCGTCATACGCTAATTGAACCTTATTTAGAGCTTCTCGTACCTCTGACGCTGGTCTCGCCCTGTCTATCAGGCTGGTTAGCATTTTACCACATCTTGTGAGCGACGACTTCGCCGTCCTCCGGCTGGTCTTTGCTTCTTTCAAAGCGGTGTCGGCCATAACTTGCTTTCAAGCTATCTTGGTCATGCGATGCGTGTTCATCTGTCCCTCGGGTCAACAGGTAACCAAGAAATCGAATGAAATGTTTCGGGGAAACGGTTAATAATCCACTGGATCACTCAAATCGTATAATTTCTGGTTTTATTCGATCTATGAAGGAAAGTATTACATCATCAGCTTATATGATTTACCATAAAACGCGGACAGCAGCGATTAATTTCAATAAACCTTTGATCACTGACTACTTACTTCTGTGGAGATATCCAGCAGATTAACTTCGAGAAACACAGGTTAGCAGTTCAATCGGATAACAGGTCAGCAACATACGAACAGGTCAGCAAGCGAACGAGTTAGCGGAACTCCTAGAATGACCCTTTTTGCGCGTAGCACGATTTTCTAAGGTTACTAATCCTTAAGTGTCAATCACGGACTTAGATCACAACTAAATCAAATTGTCAATCAATGAATCAATTAGCAGAATCTAATTATCTGCTTTGTCAACAAAACAAAAACAACAAAAATGAAAAGTACCACCCCGCTGTTTAGAAGTTTTGCTTGTTGGTGAAGCAGTTGCACTTGTTGTAAGCGTGATAATTGGGGGAATGGATGAAGCGTTAATGCTTAGTTCCCCAAGCTTTCCATCCTGGACGGCATTTTGCAAAGTGGAAATAACGAAGTCTTCTGCAACACCATACTAAACTTCAAGACCACATCGAGAATTACACTTCCAGACCTGCAACAGCAAATTTAAAACTACCATCATGCCGAAATATAAGGGTTTTAAATCAAGATCGAGACCCGGGGCAGGAAGTCAGGGTATGAGAACATGAAGTCAAAATGGGTGGGGAAAATGTGGAGATGAAATTTCAATTTTCTATTCGTATTTTATCATCAAAATTTCGACTTTTCTTGCCCAGACTACATGACTTTACATCTCCCTGGATGGTTCAAATATGGTGCCGAGGTAAAATGCTCCAGACTCAACAGCCAACAGTTCAAACAAATTACTTCGTTTACACTAAAGGCATTGCTCCATGTATTCCTTGGAATATCCGCACAAGCCATCTGAAAAAATGGATTAAAGACCTGAAACGTCTAATTACCTGCAGCCCAACACTTCTGAGCCAGTGTAGCCAGTTCTGTTGCTAAAAATTCTGTTCACCTAAAAAAAACTACCAAGTTAGAAATATGCTTTAAGAGCAATGGAAGAAAGTTCATGAAACCTTGCAAAATACAGGTACATTCAGTTGTCAACTATGACATCACCCTCTAACATAACGTGCAAATTAAATACACTGTACCCAAATAAATCAAATGGATCAAAAGACGAAACAACCTTCTTCTTTAAAACACACTAACAAATTTACCTCATGTGTAAATTTCTTCAACGAGGATGCTTTGGTGCAATTTTGAGCTGTGATGACGGTTACTGAGAGGTAGATATCGTTGCCCCCAATAACTGTAACAAAATGAACGCTCTTATGCGATCATTATCAATATTTTTGTTATCAATGTTTTGTGACATCAGCCAAGAGATTACTTTACATTTTTGTACTCCTTCCAGAAACCAAAAGAGTTAGCTAGCCTTCCACATGCCAAGCTTAAACATCAACTTCATGATCTTCTCGAAAGAGTTTTTCACACCAGAGGAAAAAGTTTCATAGCAGCCAATAATTTCCACACTTTCTGGGCTAATGATAGGAAGTCTACGAAATACACTTACTTCTCATGTAGGGAACTGTGCCTCGCTATCGACTTTCTTATCGACAACATCTACGTTCGCTTTGGAAACTCAGTTTTTCGACAAGTTATTGGAATACCAATGGGCACTAACAGCGCACCTTTGCTAGCTGATCTGTTCCTTCACACCTTTGAGTATGATTTCATGCTTAGAACATTGAAACGAGATAAAACCATAGCCGTCCAATTTAGCAACACCTTTCGATACATTGATGATTTATTCAGCGTCAACAATGAGAATTTCGGAAATTACATCAGCGCTATTTACCCGTCGGAACTGGAACTAAAGGACACTACCTTGACATCAAATGAAGTTTGTTATCTAGACACAAGAATAAGGAATGGTGATAACAACACACCTTTTCATCTCAGTGTCTACGATAAGAGGGATGACTTCTCATTTCGGATTGTCAATTTTCCTCACATGGACAGCAACATTCCCGCCAATCCGGCCTATGGTGTTTTCATATCTCAATTAGTGAGATATGCTAGACTTTGCACATCGAAACTGGATTTTATTGATAGACTTCACCGACTTTCATCACATCTCCTTCACCAAGGCTTCAAATCTACGCTGCTTCGTAAATCGTTAACTAAATTCTTGAAACGGGGATTAGTTTCTAAAGAAACTGTGGTGCTGCGTCGGTGGGGAAGTGAGACACGAAAATTTGGTTTATCAACGGAGTTGATAATGTAAATTGACCACCGTACAGGGATTCGATTAGCTGACGTTTCGAGCGTTAGCCCTTCGTCGGAGCGAATCGACGAATCGACGAATCGGATTCGCTCCGACGAAGGGCTAACGCTCGAAACGTCAGCTAATCGAATCCCTGTACGGTGGTCAATTTACATTATCAACTCCGTTGATAAACCAAATTTTCGTTAAATTCTTGAAACGCCACAGTGCTATAGTTGAGAAGTATGGTGCTACACTACAGGGGATGAGATTAGCAATCCAGAGATGAGATTATATCCTTTACATTATCCTGACGCCCAAATTTGAGATCCTTGTTTCTTCCATTCATTACATTTTAATGCAAATGTGCGCGCGCAATTTTCCTAAAGTTGTGCACGTGCTTGCTTATTTAGTTTACGTGTGCTTAGTTCGTTATTTAGTTTACGTGTGCATAGTTCGTTATTTAACGTACTCCTATTATTTTACGTTGTTTTCCTTGCTAATATGTATTGTCAATAACTGTGCTCACAGTGTGGGTGGCTTCTCCTAAAATGTTCTGCAATTGGTATAGGATTTGATGGAGCCGAAACCAATTGTGGAATTGCACACATTTTAGGTATCCTACTGATGAACAGTTATTACATGCAGATATTTTTAGAAGCAACAATTGTTTGCGGTCTGTCACCTTTGAATTTGAAATGAAAACAGCTACTGACGTTTAGCTAACAGCTCACAGGTTGATCCTTATACAAAAAGTTACTGTATTTAGTTCAGAGAATAACAGAGAGGCTACAGATACCTATACTCGGGCTGGTTATTTAGAATGTACTTAAAGTCGATAGTCAATTCCCTTGTTTAATTATCAAACTTGTCTTGACACATGTCCATCGCCATGTCTAAATACCTTAAATTCTCCTAGTTAATTATCCAATGACTCCATAGTTCAGTTGATAGAGGGGTGGATCTTTATCCAGAGTTCGAATCCCACCAGTGGGAAAGATTTGTTTATTTTGAAATTCCAACAGCGTGGGCTTTCTTCATGATATAGCAATTTGCGACATCAAAACAACAACAACAGCATAAAAACCTTATAGTACATTAAGAAAGTTCTATATCTGTTTTTTACACCTAGCAAGAATTCTTTTTAAGTTAGCTTGTCAAATTAGAAGAAGTACCCTCAGGTGCCTTTTCTCACAGCCAAAATGTTCCTAAAATACCTAAGAAAGGTATCAAGCTATTGTCTCAGTGGGAAAGCAAACTATGAATGTAGTCGGAATTTGGCTCTCTTTTGAAGTTAAAATCCATTATAATCCTCGCCAACCAGTAAACTAGTGAAGTAACTGTAAACAAAACTAAAACTGTTAGTTTTGGGTTTTATTTACTTCTAATATCTCTTGTCGTAGCTTTTCAAAGGTATGCTAGTAGCTCATAACAGAACACCTTTAATTAAGTCCAACTCACCAACACGGTCGTTGCTGAAGCCCGACCTATTTCGTTTGCTGCCGTGCATGTGTAGTTAACCCTTGGTGTCAGAACATTGGAATTATTTAGGAAGCTGTTGTCACACACACTTTCTTGCGCATTGCATGGCTCCCAGGTAATTATAGGAAGAGGATATGCTTCTACTTGACAGAGAAGGTATGCATTTACACCTCTGACAAAATAATTCTCTTGTGTAATCCTTGGAGAAACTGAGGTAAAATAAAATTCAATGCGAAGCGAAGTAAAGGTAAGCCTGCATTTTGAAGTATTCCTACTTGGTAAAAGAAACATGGTAAGTTTACTGGGTGTGCCACACCAGGCAACATCCCTCTTACTACAGGCGGAGATTCCAGCCTGTGTAGATCCGAATCCAGCGAGTTATTTACTTGTGCGCCAACCCCACCACCCACTGTCAAACGAAATCCAGCCTCGTTTCGCGGGACACTGGAGCACGTTAAGTGCTTATATGGCAACGTTAATGACAAAAAGTTAAATGTCATTTGACCCCAGATTAGACTTTTAAGCTCGAGCAGGACAGAAGTGCCTCTCCTTACAAAAGTCAGCCTTCAACAACTATAATTACATTTGTCGTAGTACTAACTATTATACCTGAGAACCTCATAATATGGTACGTCATGCATGAAGCTAAAACTAGCAAAGTTCTTTGAAGCAACTCGTTTTGGGTTTTTATAGCTATAGTTAAAAAAAAGAAATACGAAATTTGCCCATTTTTTATGACACATTTTGTTTAAGCTCTGTTTTGGTGATTGTGAGTGAGATTTAGATTTTTCCCATTACCAGTATGCATAAACTAACAGCACTCAAATAAACTTGAAGCTCTGTTTCTTTGGCTGTTGTGCACTAATTTTCTCCAAATGCACGTGTTAATGACTTAAGTTACATTTGTTATAGATCATTCGTTATCATTTTATTAATGCAGCTTATTGACCGAAGTTATTACCTGAACGAAGAATGTGAGAATGGATATATGAAAATCATATATTTGAACTGTGGAATTGTAAATTTAAAAGTGTGTTGAAAGTATTTTAATTTGAATTTTTCTTTCTAGTGTAAATGAGGAACTGTAGATTAATGAATGAATATGTGAGTGACCATCGCAGTACAGCTAGTTATTAACACCACTTAAAGTGCTACTTCGATCAGAAAATCACTCGTCTTTTTTCTTCAAATTTCGAAAGTGTGTTTGCTTAACAACCGACTTGCGAAATTTCAAGCTTTAATTTGGAGAACTCAGTTTTTTATTTTGACTGAAATATTCTATTTAGTGTTTCGCCATTACTAACTTCAAAATCTTGAAAGAACTGGATCGAGGACAAAATGACGTAGAAAGCTCACAAGAGTAAGAATGCAGTGTGTGTAAACCCGGCTGATTTAGTATGCAGTACGGGAAATTTAAGATTTCAGACTCTCAAACTCGTGTTTTGCATACTTAATAAGCTGCATTCACACACTGCAATTTTAAACCAGTGAGTAAATGACGTCATTTTGTCCTGGATCCAGCTCTCCGAGACCTAATCGGTCAGTCATGAACGCGTGTAATGGCGGACCGTTAAACTAAAAAGTTGTACTCAAATTAAAAAGTCTTCTGCTTGAAATTAGTATATGTAATAGGACTACTTGCTGTCCAATTTGGAAATAATTGGATGAAAAAAATTCCAAGGACAGCCAAAATTGGACTAGGCCGTAGGCCGAGTCCAATTTGGCTGTCAGAGGAATTTTTTGAATCCAATTATTTCCAAATTGGACAATCATGTGTTCCTCTTACTTATTAATTATATAGCTTGTCAGATTAATTTGGCATTGCCCAAAAAAGTATTATCCTTATTTAAGAAAACGAAAACTAAAATATTTTGAATTATTTTAATTTCTAAAATATAAATTACAGACCAGAATGCTGTGATCACAAAAAAGCAATAAATTTCAGAAGAGTAACAGAAGAAAGCAAAGCATTGTTTTAATGATAATAATATTTTCAAAATATTTAATAATGACATTAAGAATATAATAAAGTGAGTACCTGCTTCACTTAAAGCATGAGAGACATTTTTTCGCTTTTCGTAACCCTGCGCTCGTAATTCTCTTACTTTCGCGTCAAGTTGTTGTCTTGATTGTGCAAATTCACGATCTCGCAAAATACTTTAATTTCTGCCACAGTTCTTCAACTGACGGTCCAACGAGCACCGTATAATAGCCAAGCTTTCTGGCTCATATTTAGTCACCGTCTTTTTTGTAATTTCCGAGAAGAAACGGCAAAGAATTCCACCCGGCTCATTGCGAGGGATGTCTTCAAACATTCTTCGTTCGTTTATGTTAAGCCCCAGGGTGGCTGGGGCAATACGTAAATGTCAAAATCCCTACCCAGGGGAAGGCCCTCTCAGTCAATTTCCCTGAAAATGTTCAGCCAAGTTTTTGTACTCTTGGAGGTATTATGGCTTTGGTTTTTTCCTCTCAGATTCGCAAGGTCTTCTTCCTGCAGCGTAGGAAATCTTTTATTTGCGGTGTTATCGCTTAAAAGGTCATGAGAAATAGAAAAGTTTGCAAATCTACGTTGCCTCATTCGGCCATTGTTCAACAACAAGAGACACAGCAACAGGACGTCCTGTTTACCGCGCTGACGCAATGCTTTAAGCTGATTGGCTACTTTCCATTACCTATTGTATTCTCTTGGATTTGATTCGCTCATACAAGCTGTCCTATTTTTCTGAAATTGGACAGTGCCATTTTCAATAGGAAAGTCCTATCTTAAACTATCCAAATTAATTCTTAATTAACTATTAACTAGCGGCTATATAATTAAGCCTCGTTACTGCCGAGGTAAGGTCGAGGTAAAGTCGAGGTGCCAAGGTAAATCATTAACATTCAAACTGCCGAGTTAAAATGCCTTCCTGCATACTAATAAGTGGATAGGTTTACTAACGAACGTCACTCTATTACAATAAAAACAATAGGCTTGCCCAGACTTGCCCACTATTCTCTCTCTTCTCTTTGTTCGGCCCTTCATCGTCTCCATACAAAGTGAGCCACTCAGGAACTGAATCTGCTGTTGTTTTACAGCGTTTGATGCTATTGGCTCCTTTTTCAACGACTCTTGGTAGAGATTTCAGTGATTTCTTTACTCCTCTTGGTGTTGATAAATGATGGACGACTGTATCGATCTTCAGTTCCTCTTTCTGCTCTGGTAGAGGTGTTTCACTTCTTGAAAGTCTTAATCCCTGGCTCCTCTTTGCTGGATAGTTCATCACTCTAATATTAGGTTGTAATTTCGCTTCTTGTAACCACTTCCTTCGATTGATATAATCTAACTTATGTACATCTGTGAGATGATTAGACAATTTAGCGAGATATTTTGCTCCACAATTCGGAAATGGGCAATCACAGCACACGCATTTAGCCATGTTAACAGTTCGAGATCTTAGCAGAAATAAAACCGTTTCACCAAATTTTAACCTCTTATTCGAGGGACAAGAAGGGCACAACACAGGTCGAAAAGGACATTTTTAGGGACAAAACAAAGTCATTCAGGACAAAAGGAGACAATCGGGACATTTGAGGTCGTTTTTCTTTCCATGAGGTTCTCTTGCGCGTTGAATCACGAGCTCGAGTTCGTGGCCTCATTTAATGTTTTTTGACCTTAAAATCACTAACATATTGAAATCAAAGGGGGTGGGGCCTGGAAAACAGTGAGTTGCCAAGGGAACAGAATTTTTTATAGACTTGTTATAATATCGGGTTGAGTGTATGACGTCATCAGTAATCTCATTTGCATATTTTGCACATTTTTCAAACTTAATATCTCCGGAACTAATGCAGATATTTGCAAACGGTAAATGGCATTTTTATTCTTTCATGGACTTCTATGTGATACACCTAAAATATCAAGGGGTAAAAATTTGGTCATAGTACCACTTTGACTCATTTCTGTCTGGCTCTGTAATTTATGCAATCCCAGGGACGCATGCTTTGGAAAGCTGCAACTTTCACAAATCCCGGACTGTGGTTGAAATGAGCCAATGTGATAGCTAAACGCTTAGTTGTTTAGACTTTACCACCCCAAAATCCCAATTTTCATGGAATATGACTGTTTATTCTGTTGCAAACCAAAAATTTGGCTTCGAATGCCCTCGGACAATACCAAAAAGATGCAACTTTTGTCTTGAGGTTTTTAAGACAAAAATTCCTCTTGAAGCTTAAAGTCTACATTGGCAGCAAACTTCCAACTCCTTGTCTTGCAAACTGTTCCACATTTTTCTGCTCACTTCTTTCGCGCGATGTGGATAACGCTATTTGATTACCGTTCCTCTCACCGTCTGTAATTTTCGCGTTTGTGACCCAAAGGAATTCTGGGATAGTCGTCGATAACAGCCGCATAACAGTCCGCCAATTTCCATTTCAGATATTTCTCAGAGCCGTGTCGAGCCACTCGGTCCTGCTGACAAAATATTGCTCCGATTGCATTATTTACAGGTCAAAAGTTGCCAGAATTGCCATGCCAGGTCCCAGAATCCACTCACAAAACGACTAAAGACACAACTTCACCCCGTGAATTGCCACCACTAGCTCGAATGCTTTGAGTGGCTCACTTCGTGTGAAATTGCTTCTCACCTTTGTTTTCTTTCAAAGAATTGCCTCTACCCATCAACCCAGCTTTATCATGCCCGGCAGGGGGCTTCTGAGGTGGAAAATGGCTCGGAAAACACACTTATCAGGGGCACCCAACGACAAGTTTCGGTAGATATCTGTTCGGTGGAGGGTAATTCGCCTTGGGTTTTCTGCGTCGATTAAAGAGTGCACTCGGATTTTCGTAACTAAAACGTGGCCTAAAAGATTCGCAATTGGGAAATCATAGCCCCTAAGGTTTTCGGAAAGGTTGTAATTGCGGTTTTTGGCTGTCAAAAACGTCAACTAGCATTTTCGGAAAGAAAATTGTTCCCTAGAAAGTTCGTGGAAAGTTCATTTCAGCTTGCATTTTCTCAAAGGAAGATTTTGTTCCCTAACATTTTCGGGCAATTAAAATTTCAGCTAGGGAATCAGAACAAATGAAATCTAGCTTATGAAAACATCACTTAAAACAGACTTCAAACACCATAAGGTACTTAAAAATGACTTTCTACAGCTTTTGGTTGATTCGGCTCGTTGGGTGCCCCTGACTTATAAATCAAATAAGTAACGAATTGTAGTTGCAGCAATCATTTAGAAATAAACGACAGCTAGCGTGACAAGCGTGACATGAAAGATGTAGCCTTCGATGTTGTGGACCAGCGAAATCTCCGTGGTAACCCCTTATATGGAATAACCAGATCGACTTGACCTCAACCCCTCGAAAACTACTGAAAAACACCTACAAAATGACGGACAGAAATGAGTTAATAAAAGAAGAGTCAGAACCAACCCGTGTTCACGAATAGCGGGCAAGTCTGGGCAAGCCTACTGTTCTTATTGTAGTAGAGTGACGCTCATTAGTAAACCTTTTCACTTATTAGTACGCAGGAGGGCATTTTACCTCGGCAGTTTGAATGTTGAGGGGGAACTAACTTAACTACAGACTTAGCGTTGTTGCCAAGGGATTTTTACGGACTGTATTTGCAAAACACGGTTTTTCGGTGTTTTTGTCACTATATTGGTGAGACGTGCGAAGAGGTGAACATGTAAAATTTATAAGTTGCTATTGTGCATGCGTAACTTGCCCCAGGCCCCAACCGCGCTTTAGAGAGAAAAAACACTAAAACTTGGAGAAAATTATGTGAAGTTCCGATTTTTTTTGCCAGTCGGAGATATTCCAGCCTTCTTTACAAGCCTACGTAAGCAATTGTTGTTAACGTACATAACCGCAATAATAATGACAAAATGGTATGAATTTGCGTGCTTATGACGTCATAAATCTCACAAAAATGCGAATTTCCAAAAATCGATACGTAGAGTTTTGGACCTTGGCGATCGTTAACCATTGGGATCATTTTCGATATCCAGAAGTGTACGCCACTCGAGTTTTAGGCCTTTCTCTGTTCTGGTCACTTGACTTCCAAATATGGTTGTGACTCGAAAATCTTGTAAAACGTTTTGATTGTAAAAACATAGCCAGACAGCTTGTCTGTGCAAGTTATGGTTTCCAAGATATGAGGGTTGGGAACTTTCCATAGCAACAATGTTAGCTAATTTTGTAGTTAAGTTAGTCCCCCCTTAATGATTTACCTCGGCACCAGTCGACTTTACCTCGACTAACGGGGCTTAATTTTTAACATGATATACTATCGCCTACTTATCATGCTTTTGTGACGGCATTGCTAGTACTTATCTTAACATGTCAAGCATAAATTAAGAAGATTCCCGCGCTTTTTTGTTCTGTTTTTATTCTGGCTGCCCAGTTTATGCAAATGGTACAAAGAGTTCTGTATTTAAACAATTGAAAGGCTTAAAGGTAAAGAAAGCTACGGGCGTGGATAGAATCCCTGCGTGCTTGCTGAAAGACAGTGCTGCTGGTATCACCCAGACAATCACTATCCTTGTAAATCTCTCTCTGACCACAGGCATTGTATCAGATGAGTGAAAGCAGGCAAGAGTTGTTCCTCTGCACAAATCAGGTGGACGGGAAGTTTTGGACAATTACCGGCCTATCTCGATCCTACCAGTAAATTCAAAAATTGCTGAAAAAGCTGTCAATGTTCAACTTCAACAGTATTTACATCAACTTGGCCCATTAAATTCGTTTCAATCGGGGTTTAGACGACACCATTCGACCCAGACAGCGGTATTATATTTCTGTGATACAATTAGAAGAAGCACAGACGCGGGAAAACTAACTGGGGCCCTATTTATCGATCTAAAAGAGGCCTTTGATACCGTCCCGCATGACGAACTCATTTGCAAGCTCAGAAGATTTGGTTTGGAGGAAAACTCTCTCTCGCGTGGTTGACGAGCTACCTACCTAATAGAACTCAGGCTGTCTGTGTTGGAGGTGAGCCAGTGTCCAGTCCAATGTCTGTCGTTAGCGGTGTACCGCAGGGCAGCATCCTTGGCCCTGTATTGTTCACACTTTATATAAATGACCTACCGTCCTGTATCCAGTTCTCCAACATCATGATGCACGCGGATGACACAGTGATCTAGCTGTCGTCCACATCCATCTCGGACATTGAACTTAAGTTGAGCCTTGATCTAGCTAATTTATCGCAGTGGCTTCACTACAATAAAATTGTTCTCAACATGAAGAAGGCGGAATTCATGACTTTCGGTACTCGCCAGCGACCTGCGAGACAAAAGTGTGATGAAATTGATATAAGCCTAAATGAACAGTCCATTAAGCATTCGGGGTGTTGTTCTTGACGACACCCTTTCCTTCAATGACCATGTGGACTATGTGAGGATGAAGGCTAAAATTTATTAGTAGCGCGAAGAAAAATCTCTCTTTTGTTTGAAGTCCAATCTCAAAATGATTTCGGAATATGAAAACTAGATGTTTTAAGCTTTCTATAGATAGAAAAATTATTTGGATCCGATTAACAGAAGCGAATATATTAATTTTCACGGCTAAGGTAAATTTCGCAACGTCTAAGTATTAGATAGTTACTGAGGCCGGCAGCAATATGTGATATATTGCAGTCAGCTGAAGGCGTAGCCCGAAGCTGACTGCAATATATCACATATTGCTGTCGGCCGAAGTTACAATCTAACATATTTACTATTCAATACCCAGTGCCCGGTTGCTCTCTCTCTGCACTAAATCACTGATTGCAGGCGCCTCTTCCGCTTTGTTCCTGAACGCACAAAAGAATATAATTAGCACTTGTTGATTAGCTCAACTGGGAGTTGGTGACTGAGATGCCTTGTATCCCAATAAAAGCGGTAGCGTTTGAACATCTGATTGCGTTTCGTGTATGTGTTGTTGTTTTCAACATTTTTCAACAAGTAGGTCTCTGAACTACTGCAAAACAACTAGCAGAGTGAGAAATGCGGTCCGTTTCGCACGTATCATAGTTTTTTTTTTTTACTGTAGATGCCTTAATTTTAATAGTTGATTTATGTTTTGTGTTGTTTGTTTTTGAGCATGTGATGTTTTCCAAATAGCGGGTTTGCTGAACAATTGCTACTAATTATAATTTGAATAGATCTCTTTGTTCTTCTTTGTTTTCCGGCGAACCATTCGGAAACAATAGAAAATGAGATATACCGTGGTATTTGCACGTGCAGAGTAACTTTTTCCTTTAGTTGTGACCAGACATGACAGAAGTGTATGACAATGGCTTCACATTAGACGAGGATGAAGAGGCGATTTTTAGAACACAACAAAACCCAACTCGAAATACTGGCGAAGATTCACCTCTAGTGAAGCTGGTGGTTTGGAGTACGAGGTTAAGTTTTATTAGCCCGTTTAATTTTCCTGCTTTTAATACATGATTTAATTGAATCCTGCCATGGCTTTTTTATTAGTGAGTAATGTGTGGTGTTTAATCTTGCTTCAGATGAGCGCTTTGTGGGAAGTCTATTATGACAACCGAGTTGGAAGAATTTGGAAGAAGTTGGGCCACTGAAAACAGTCAGAGGAAATGGCGCTGGGTCCTTAAGAGTCTTACAAGATTGGCGTTTTTTTATTTTTTTATTTTTTGGCTTAAAACAAGGTCTTTTTAAAAGAGCCATGTATACTAAGCGCCATAAAACAAACAGGCTGCGATATTAAAAATATTGCAGCCTGTACACTGCAATATTTTTAATATTGCAGCCTGTTTTTAATATTGCAGCATTGTTAGCACGTTTAGTATATATTACCCCTGAGACTTTCCCTGCTGACAAAAAGGACCGCCCCCGTTTTTCTAACACTGTTGTTTTAACATCTTTAAAGACTGCAATCAGTGATTTAGTGCAGAGAGAGAACAATGGCACTGGGTATTGAATAGTAAATATTGTGAAATAACTCCTTTCGTGACAACCAAACTCACCCTCTCCACTGCTTATTTGATCATTGATGACCGAATACTTGTCATCAGGTTTGTTGCCAAAGAGTAGGCTTTTGGACGAAGACCTTCGCTCAAGTCCTTGGTAATGCCCTGCGTATTATTATTGCCTGCATTTTGACGCTTGGCCGTAGGAGTGTTTCCTGTCGGCGATGGGTGGTGCTGCTGTAAAACGTGATTCTTTACTTTCTCTGACGTCTGGCGTTTTAGGACGAGTACATGAATTTCCTTCGGTGGGTTCACTGCCCGAACTATCGATGAACGCCTGTTGAAGCTCAGTAAACAGCTTGTAACAACTCACAATCTTCCATGCACACTTTTTACAAACTGAACTTCGGCAGTCTTGGGCGACAACGATTCCTATATCACGTAATAAATCAGCAATCAAGACAACAGGCTTGCCGTTTAAAGCATTGGAAAACTCCTTGTCAAAGGCCTCAGAAAAAAGCACTGTGCAAACAAAAGAACCATTTTCTTTTCGTAAATTTTGACGACATATATAGTTTGCAAAAACTTTGTAGGGCGCGCTTTTTCCTTTGACACATGTCAGTTACCGGAAGTGATTTTGATTGGGTAATGATAACACATGCTGTGTGGGGGTGGAAGGCTTCTGTGACGCTGTTTGTGTCAGGCCCTCCTTCCCTTTCCCCTCTACTTTCCCTCTCGGAAACTGATACTCAGGCTACTTTGGGATTGCAGAAGGAACAAAATTCATCCTAGCATACATGGCTTTCAAACAAAAGTAAAAAGCAAATATGAAATAGAAAAATATATATGCGCTAGAGACAATAAAATGAGGGAATTTTACAGTAAATGGACAATACCATCCTGTTTAAGTCAATCATAATTTATGTAAAATCTTTTGAATGTATGTGTATTGTATGAGTCATAATTTTATGTATAATTTAAGGATGTGTATGTATGTATGTATGTATGTATGTATGTATGTGTGTGTGTGTGTGTGTGTGTGTGTATGTATGTATGTACGTATGCACTACATAGAAAACGTCAATATATATAATCGCAGATTATACTGAATTGTTAAGTCTATTTATTGTAGGTAAAATGTTAGTATCTAAATGTAGCCTTTCACTAACGTTGTGTATTGAAAATTAATAAAGTTTATATATAAAAAAAAAAATAGTACGCAAACGTTCGTTAAACATGCAGGGATTAAGCGTACTGTCTTTACGCGCGCCAAATGCACGGCTTAGAAAAATGCAAAACCAACAATGTTAAATTCTCTTAATTAAGAGTTTGATTTGAACTCATTTCGGTCGTTCCGGTGGTTCCGTTCGTTCCGTTCCGGCGTTTTTGGTTGTTCCGGTTGTTCCACTGGTTTCGGTGGTTTTGTTCCGGCAGTTTCGGTTGTTCCGCTGGTTTCGATCCGGCGATTCCATTCCGGTGGTTTTGTTCCGGTATTCTGTGTTTTTATAGGGCATGCCGTGAACTGCCGTTTGATAATTTGGTGTTGATTTTGATGTCTTCGTATTTATGTTGCTTAATGTATGCTCGAGCGAGCTTTTAGAATGGAATAGACTTCAGATTTTCCACGGTGAGGGTGTTACGGCAGAAAATTTCGCTTCAAGAAAAACTGAGACATTTGTCTCACTTTTCGGATTTTGTCTAGGCCTCTCCCGCTTTTTCACCTGGACCACGTGACCTGAACGGATTGACCGAGAAGAAACAAAATATTTATCACATTTAAGAATTTATATGAAAAGACTCAGATTTTCATTTTTCATTTTTTGGTTTTAAATGTGACTCCTTTTGTAACACGAAAATTTGGTTTATCAACGGAGTTGAGAATGTAAATTGCCCAACGTACAGGGATTCGATTAGCTGACGTTTCGAGCATTAGCCCTTCGTCGGAGCGAATCGAGTAATTGTGGGTTGTGTATGGTTTATATACAGAAAATGGAGCTACGCTATTGGTGGTGACATGGTAACGTGAAAAACAGGAATAAATTAATTGAATGAAAAGCGCTTGTTGATACCGTGGGGATTATTTTGTAGATTACATACTACTACTACCACCACCACCACTACTACTACTACTACTAATAACAATAATAATGGCAAATTCTGGCTTTTCTTATCTCAAATTGAGATGTAAATAAGTATTATTTTTATTGATATCAATAAAGAGCTGTATTTGTCATTAAAAAAAAGTCTTTTCAAACTTAAAAGTCCTTTTGCAGCAAACTATGTGAAGACTGTTCGTTTTCTATTTGGATGCATAACGTCCGGAAAAGTGATTCTCCTGCTTAAAGCTATTTTAAGTATATTGTTAAATGATTCAGTCAGCTTTGAGCTCTCAAAGTAAAAACCTTATTTGTGACGGAATTTCATTATTTACGTTTGACCGCTTTTTAGCCGCTTTACTGGAATAAAAAATAAAGGAGAAAATTAAACAAGTTCTATAAAAAAAGTGTTAAAAACCAACGCAAAGCTATTATAAATATTGCATTAATTCTTTGTTTTCCATTCTTCACGCAACCGTCGAGTGTAGGGAGAAACTATTAATAGTATTTTCGTTTACTTATTTTAAAAAATGCATCGAGTGTCATGACTCGATCAATAGTGAGATGACGGGTGGAGTTTACGCAACAAACTCATCCCAGTGCAAAACAGCTCATAAATAAATAAACTAAAAATATTATTACGTATAAAGCTGAAAAGGAAAGCGTCGTTAAATTTAAAAACTGCCGCCCTTGCTACCAACAAAAATAGCTTAACTCGTTCTTGTCCGCCATTTTGTACGTGTTTTCCTGTAATTTTCGAGGGTTTGAGGTCAAATCGATCTAGTTATTCCATATAAGGGGTTACCACGGAGATCTCTCTGGTCCACAACATTTCATGTCACGCTTGTCACGCTAGCTGTCGTTTATTTTTAAACGATCACTCAGCTACAACTCCGTACGTATTTAATTTATAAGTGTGTTTTTCGAGCCATTTTCTACCTCAGAAGCCCTCTGCCTGGCATCATAAAGCTGGGTTGGTGGGTAAAGGCAATCCTCCGAAAGAAGACAGAGGTGGGAAGCAATTTCACACCAAGTTAGCCGCCGAAAGGTTTCGATCGATGATTCACAAAGTGAAGTTGTGTCCCTAGTCATTCTGTGAGTAGATTCCGGAACCTGGCATGGCAGTTTTGGCGAGTTTTGAGTTGTAAATAATGCAATCGGTGCAATAGTTTGCCAGCAGGAACGGGTGGCTCGACACTCATGTTTTGGTTAGCTAGAAAACTTTGATCTGTTCGGATTCCCTAGCTGAAATGTTAATTGCCCGAAAGTTTTAGGGAACAAAATCTTTCTTTGAGAAAGTAATAGTTGAAGTTAACTTTCTGGGGAACCTTTTTTTCTTTCCGAAAATGCTAGCTGACGTTTTTTACTGCCAAAACAGCAATAACAACCTTTCCGAAAACCTCAGGGGTTATGATTTCCAAATTACGAATCTTTTAGGCCACGTTTTAATTACGAAAATCCGAGTGCACTCTTTAATCGACCCCGAAAGCCTTAGGCGAACTACCCTCCACCGAACAGATATCTACCGAAACTTGTCGTTGGGTGCCCCTGACTCATGAAAAATATCTGAAATGGAAATTGGCGGACTAACACGCGTCAGTTATCCAAGCATATCCCAGAATTCCATTGGGTCACAAATGCGAACATGTCAGACCAGTGAGAGCAACTGAAATCAAATAGCGCTAGCCAGGTCGGGCTAAGGAATTGAGCGGGCAAATTGGAACAGATTGCAAGAAGTTGAGTCGAAGTTTACTGCCAATATAGACTTTTAGCTTGAAGAGGGATTTTTTGTCTTCAAAACTTCAAAACAAAGTTGCTTATTTTTGGTGTTGTTCTAGAGCGTTTTTTGGTTTTTCAACAGAATAAACAGTCATATTCAAGGAAAATCGGTACTTTTAATACGTTTACAAAGTGACAAGGTCTAAGAAACTCAGGATTTGGCAATAATAATGGCTCATTTCAAACATAGTCCGGGATTTGGAAAAGTTACAGGTTTTCAAAGCACCGGTCTTCAGCGACCGTTAAATTGCAGAGCCGGACAAGAAAGAGTTAAAGGATTCCTTTCATACCTTTCGAGAAACGGCAATGTGGACCCATAAAATTGTTTGAAAGACAATCTACCGCGCCTCATTTACGATAGTATGACATCATCGGTATATTAGCTTCTCTAGCCGCTTGAAATAAACATCCGGTAGGGCTATAAAGATTGGTCGATATTTTGAGGAACAATGAAGAGTCATTTGTCATGATAAACCGCGTGAAAGTTGCTTTGACTATGATCAGCTCATACTTTAGACTTATTTGGTAATATGAGACATTCAGACTATTTCTATTTTGGTAGCTGATCAAATTTTAAAACAATACTGTAGTTGTTTATGGAGAGTGCGTAACTCAGACCCATTCCACTGAGGAGGCGTTTATACAAAATTGCATCATGGGATGCCTCAATGACTTCCCTGTTGCGGCATATCCCTTCGTTTATCTTTTCGAGTACTTTTGCTTTACATCTTGTCGTCAAATATGAGTTGGATTTGGCCTTAAAGGAATCACCATGTTACTTATTGCCTGCTTCACTTCAGTCCTTCAAATCCTCCTTTTCTGTCACGAGACAGGTAAGCTTTGTTTTTAAAAAGTTAGATTAGTGGGATCGTTGACTTGCATGTTTCCTAGCAAGCAAACTGAAAGCTTCGAGAAAACGAACCATCTTTTCATTTAAGCTTGCATATAGTGTTGGATCTTTCTTTCGGCCCTTTTTTGTTCACTTAAGTTTAGTTTTAGCTGATTCATTAACGTTACTGTACGTTTGGTCGATGTATAAAAAGCGGACATGAGCTTACAGTACTTTGAACCTGACACGTTCACTCAATAAGAATCCTGCTATGAGTAGACAAGAGTAGGTAAATCTGTATTTAGCGTTATCGGTTATATCGATCAATCGAAAGAAATCGACACTGACACTGATCTGTACAGTAGTTACGTTACGTTATCCTCGTAAAATGCTAAAAATTTGCACGTTTTGGTGGCAAGGCGAAAGAATGGACATTACTATATTATGTGTCTTAATACCGTTAACATGCGCTCCTGAAGTGTGTGTCCATACAAAAGGGATGAGAAAACAAATATGTTGCCGATAAAGCAATATTTTTATTTTGTTTGATTGCTAAATGAGCCCACACCCAACAAAAGGGCAAAAATAATAGTAATACATGTACAGTAATTTACTTTTTACATTCAGTCTTTCCTGTTGTGGTCTGAGTTTCCCTGATTTGAAAGGCACTTTGAATACTGATTTACTATCATTCAGAATTCTCTGTGAGTTTGTCAATATTTCATGTACATATCTTATTAAAATTGCGACTGGAGAGGGATGCCAGGTTACACTCACAATAATTAAGCGGCTGTTGCTATGATGATGAGCTGCTTCTAGTTACAGGGCTTCTGATATTTTGTGCAGTCGTGGACCTGTAAAATTCAGGTAAATCCATGAAATCCCGCAAAATTCCCCCCCAAAATGCAAGATACCACGAAATTTGCCAGAAATATTACCAAGTACATGTCGACAAAACATATTATTTTGTTACTTATCTTGGCTATTAGACCTGTTTTATTCACCATAAATGTCCAAATTTATCTTGAAACTTCGTCACTGCAACGAGCAAACAACATCCCAAAACTATCAGGCGTTCTTAGATGAATGTTGTAAAAACTGGGCTCTAGCCATAATGTGTTAACCGCTTAAGCATTCGCTTGTTTCTCGAGTGAATTGTTGTTGAAAGAGCAATTGAATATCTCTGTTTAAAAAAAAAAGTTAGACAACGCTGGTCATATTGATGCAAAATTGACCAATTTTAGCGAAATTTGCCCAAAAAATCCGATGAAATGGACTGTTTTTTTACTGATTGTTTCTTGGCAAAGTTTGCCCCCGACATTTCCCATGAAATCAGCCGATTTTTCTGCGAATTTGCCCCTGAAAATCCCTCAAAATTTGGCTTTTTTCCTGTAAAGTCCAGCGACATCGTCTGATTCTTCTGCAAATCTTGACTTTTTCCTTGCCAGAATCCTGCGAAATCGGCCGATTTTTCTGCGAATTTGGCCCTGAAAATTCCACAAAATTTAACTTTTTTCCTCGCGACCTATCAGAAGCCCTGCAGTTATGCCCTTTTTTCCTTGTCATTGAGTTCAACACTCACCTCTTGCCCTTGCTGGAAGAGAGAGAAAGACAGTAATTAAGAAAGAAATTCATTGACATTGGTGACAGGGTTTGCACATGCAACCTTCAGAGCACCATTATGCTTATGTTCTGCTTCTTATGGATTGCACTACCAAGTTATCAGATGTTTTAGTCAGAATTGTAGTACAGTGGAAGTTCTCGTAAGCTGACACCCTTGGGAAGCCAAAGGGGTGTCTGTAACTGGGGCTGGCCACTTACAGACTGTACAAGAGTAGTTCTTCTAAAAATGTAAGTGGCCATTAAGGGATAGATGGCTGCCTATTGGAGCTTGGCCAGCTAACAATATACATTGGGAATACAAACAAATACCACCACATTAAATGATTTTTTTGGTTTATTGCCGGCTCAATGCTGCAATAAAGGCGATAACTGTATCCTGTACTGCACTGACTGCAGCACTACATGTAGGAATGATTCTCAGTGATTAAAAAAGCAAATTATAATTGCAGCCAACAGCAGTTAACATGAACAGTATCATTTTACAACAAAATGCAGTGATACAGTTTGCAAAATATTTATAACTACAGTCGAACCTTGATTGTCTGGACCATTTCAATCGTTTCTATTCCATGAAGATCTCCAACACCTTGGAATCACTTGATAAATCAAACTCTTTCCGAATTCTGGAGGAAGAAATATTAGTACAGTATATTGAGGCACCAAATGTACAAAAAGTATTTTTTTTAAAATTATATCAAAATTATTTGAAGAAAAATTATTTCTTTCATTAGTTAATTTTTTGCATATTTTAATTGTTTTTTAACGCCCTCTTTTTGTCTTTTTGTGCATAATTTTACATGTACTTCATTACATGCATCTCTCAAAGTACATATATATATATATATATATATATATATATATATAAACGAAGAAACAAAAGTAGAATTGCTTCACTTATCCTAGGAGTGCTCAATGCAAGAATTTGCAGAGCAAAATACAAATAATGTAAGAAGGAAAGTATTACTAGTTACTCGAGTTTCACGCTTAAGGCGATCATCTGATGATCGCCTTGAGCGTGAAACTCGAGTAACTAGTAATACTTTCCTTCTTATATTTGTATATATATATATATATATATATATATATATATATATATATATATAATTATAATCCAAGAGTTAGGTTATTTAAACATTTACTGCAACTCTGAGTTTCATGCTTCTTGCGAAGCAATCATCAGGCAACTGCCAGAAATAACGGTTACAATCACAGAAATTTGAAATACAGAACAATGCATACATTACATTACATACTAGGCGTGTCGCGTCACACAGGTCGTTTTCGCTAATTACATAATGACATTTCTTAACAGAAATTTCCTAACATGTCTACAACACGATGTCAGCTCATTTCTTTTGTTTAGACTTGCCATTTCTGGTTTACAAATGGCCTTGCGCACGGTGTTGGTTACCACACGTCAACAACCCCTAGTATTTGACTTTCGCCCTAAATTTTGTCGCTAGAACGCTAACTATTTCAATTGTCGCCTACAGATCCTGAACACTTATCATTTAAACAATTCAGGCCTACCTTTCCAGTTGACTTAAGTTCGCATCATTTTAAGAAAACATGGAAATTGTCTTTACCACTTGCGCCTATATTTGTTTACTTCCGTCACATTTGAGGACAACGTTTGCATCATTTATCAGCGTTTCGAACGTGCAAGAAGCGTGCGTTTGGTTGGTTTGTATCATTTGACAGGCAATTTCAAACGTGCGTTTCTTTCGTTTCAAGAGTTTGGCATCGTGCGTTTCTATCATTCCAAACGTTTGGTTCGTTTCAAACGTGTCGATGGTTTCAATCGATGTTTACCCTGAACCTCGCACCGAAAATTAAAAGCCATCGAAGATTTTCATCGCGTCCCAGCTCCAAAATATAAAAAAGAACCAGTTTCAACGTGAAATAAAACATAACTTAATTCAGAAGCTTTGATAACACAGGGCACAGGAATTGAAGTGCTAACTTTCACTGCTGAAGTTAAGCTTAGAAACTTTTTAAGACGCTGGGAATTTATATTTTCATTCTTAATGAAATTTGATCGGAGAAGAAATCTGCCGCCTTGGACGTGACGAATGTTGTTGACTCTTTTTGTGTCATAGCGATTGTAATGTTTGGCAAAGCATTCAATCTGTATTTCTTTTACTTAGATTTACCTGTTATTAAACTTATAACATTTTGATCGACTGCCTCGTTCAAAGACAAAATAAGAAATTTGTGTGACCGTGTGCTTTGGGAATTTAACAATGTAATTTCTTTGGTGCCGTTCCGACGAGACAGAAAATGTACATTCAACAACAAACCACACTTGAAAGCGCCGGTTTGCGATGACATGCAGGGTATATTTTCCACAGAGGCGAAATTTATGAATGGAACGATATGTTGTATTGTGAGAAAATTCAAGGTTTTTAGTTTTGGAACTGTTTGAAAAGAGGTATAATTGAAACAGCTAAATTAATTTCAGTTCGCGGGAAAATTTCCCGTGAATTATCAGATCAAGAAAAGGAATTTGCACAAATGCAAGAAAGCTAAATTTATCATTTTGTACAATTATTTTTAGACTTTGATCGATAAAGATAGACAGGAACCTCTCATACAACTGAAGTAATTCGACTGGTTGTGAATTATATCTATATATGTACTGTACTACGGCGGAATGATTAGGATGATTGTGAAGATGAAACCGACAGCGAACGATTAAAAAGTTCCGAACGCTTGAAATGATTGAAACGCAGCTAAAAATAAGAAACGTTTGAAACGATTGAAACGATTTATTTACACGATTCACACGCTAAACTCTGCGAACCAAACGCACGTTGCAAACGCCAAGTGCACGATAATTTCAATGGCCGGGATCCCTTGCCGACGAACCCAAACATGTGACACTGAACTTGTCAAAGCCACTCCTTCATTATCAACTTATTCAAAGTTTAATGCGACGGATGAGAAAGTACAATTAATGTGCATCTCAAAAAGGTAAGAATTAGTGTGATATTGTTGTAGGTCGCAATTTTAAGTGTAAATTTGTCCACCTTGTTTCTTCCGAATTTGAACAGTTTTGCGCGAACGCGTTTAAGTTTTTTTTAATTTTTCACACGAAATAATAGGTTTTCTTGATATTTCTTGTATACAGGTTCATGCACATAAAATTTAGTTTTAGTTTATGTTTTTGAAGTTTCCAGATAGTTTCTACGTTTCTTGCTTTGGACTGTTTTCTAGCGTCACACCTAATTTGTTACGCGTGTGGTAACCAACATCGTGCGCAAGGCCAAATAATGAAATATTAGATAGCCGCATTGAGAAATTGGCTAAGAAAGAAGCATTTATCACGTTGAAAGATCATAAACCAAATTTTCACGACCATCCATCATGCCGCTTAATAAACCCATCGAAGTCTGAAATTGGTGTAATTAGCAAACACATCCTCGATGAAATCAACACCTCCATCATCAGCAGCACTAAAATAAACCAGTGGAAAAACACCTCCAGCATCCTTACATGGTTTAACTGTCTAGAAAACAAGAATTCTCTCTCATTCATATGCTTTGACGTTTGTGAGTTCTACCCCTCAATAACTGAGAAGTTACTTTCCAAAGCACTGGATTTTGCCTCCAAGTACCGTCCAATCAATAGTCATGAGCGTGAAATTATCTTGCACGCAAAACGATCCCTGCTGTTCAACGATAATTGCCCATGGGAGAAGAAATCTGCCAACAATCTATTTGATGTCACTATGGGATCCTTCGATGGAGCGGAGACATGTGAATTGGTTGGATGCTTCCTTTTGTCCCTACTCACCAAGAAGTACGGCCAAAACATCGGGTTATACCGGGACGACGGGTTGGCAGCCTTTAGTGGGAAACCACAGGAAATAGAGAAGATCAAAAAAGATATTTGCAAAGTCTTTCGTGACAACGACTTGAAGATCACAATCGAAGCCAACACCACGAAGGTCAATTTCCTAGATGTCACGCTTGACCTTAAAAGTGGGAAGTACTATCCTTACACAAAGGAAGGCAATGTCCCACTGTATGTGCATACAAAATCCAACCATCCACCATCCATCCTGAAAAACATCCCTGAGTCAATTAACAAGAGGCTTTCCGAGATATCTTCCGACAAAGAATGCTTCGATAACGCTAAGCCCATCTATCAAGAAGCACTCAACAAAAGCGGATATCACTACAACCTGTCATTCAATGCCACACCAAACCAGACACCACGTCCACGGAGAAACAGACAGCGGAACATCACATGGTTCAACCCGCCCTATAGCAAGAACGTAGAAACAAACGTCGGAAAATGCTTCCTTTCACTAATTGATAAGCATTTCCCCAAATCTAACCCACTTCACAAAATTTTTAACCGTAACACCCTAAAATTAAGTTACAGCTGCATGGGCAACATCAAAACAATCATATCTAACCATAACAAAGCCGAAATTAACAAATCCACACGCACTAATAATCAAACTGAGAGAAGCTGCAATTGTCGGAAACCTGACACGTGTCCCATGGATGGAAACTGCAATGTGGAAAACGTCATTTACCAGGCTGAGGTCACCACAGAATCCACAAAGGAAACATACATCGGACTTTGTGATACTGCGTTCAAATTGCGGTATAGAAACCATGTATGTTCATTCCGTAACGAGCGTTACAAACATGCTACCGAGCTTAGTAAATACATGTATATATGGAGTCTCAAAGATAAGAACACTAAGTATGTCATCAAATGGCGCAAGATAAAACAAGCTAGTTCTTATTCCAATGTTACTAGTAAGAGATGCAATTTGTGTTTGTGGGAGAAATATTTCATTATTTGTAAACCAGAAATGGCAAGTCTAAACAAAAGAAATGAGCTGACATCGTGTTGTAGATATGTTAGGAAATTTCTGTTAAGAAATGTCATTATGTAATTAGCGATAATGACCTGTGTGACGCGACACACCTAGTATGTAATGTAATGTATGCATTGTTCTGTATTTCAAATTTCTGTGATTGTAACTGTTATTTCTGGCAGTTGCCTGATGATTGCTTCGCAAGAAGCATGAAACTCAGAGTTGCAGTAAATGTTTAAATAACCTAACTCTTGGATTATAATTATTTGCAGCTCTAGCTCTGCTATTGAGCACTTTATAGTAGATGAGGATTTCAATCCACTTTTTGGTTATATATATATATATATATATTGAAAAACAGAAAAAAAACTACTCTTTTTATCCCTACAAGCCTGTTTCGTGATTGCTCACTCTTCTAATGAAAGAAATTATCAATATTTTGCTCTACTTTAACGTATCGAGCACTGTGCTACGGAATAATCGAAACATAGTTTTCCTATATATATATATATATATATATATATATATATATATATATATATATATATATATATATATATATTAACGTCTGCGTCGCAACTGGAGATGGGTGTTCAGGGGCCTGGGGGCTGGTACCGCCGACCCAAACCCAGGTCGGTAGAACACCCCATAAGCCTGCCGTACCCGCAACCCAGCCACGAGCCCCGCCCGCCACACCAGGCCCCAAACCAAGCACCCGTCACACTGAACTAGGAGTTCAGTGGAAGAAAAAACAAGTAAATAAATAAATAATGAGAGTAAGAAGAAAAAGAAGAAAACTAAAGGGAGGGAAGGGAGGGGAAATACTCAAAAACACACGAGCTGAAACGCCCCGTATGCAGAGCAAGTAAAAACTACCAGCACATGGAAAAGGTGCATGCATAAAATAAACAGGACAGCTGCTGACCACTGGACTGCCTGAAGACGTCAGACATAAGCCAGAAAGGCTAACAGCAAACGCAAACGCCATGCCAATAAACTGAGCAAAGACTTGCTCCTAGACGTTAACTAGGTTAAATTGTATTTAACCCCATATAACGTCTGCGTCGCAACTGGAGGTTGGGTGCTCAGGGGCCTGGGGGCTGGTACCGCCGACCCAAACCCAGGTCGGTAGAACACCCCATAAGCCTGCCGTACCCGCAACCCAGCCACGAGCCCCGCCCGCCATGCCGAAGGACCTCCGGGTAACAACCCGGAGAAATGGGGGCTCGTGGCCACTGAGCCACAGCCCCAAGGGGGCCCAAACCTGAGGCACCCAACTCCAAAGGAAGTGACATCAAAATACAACTTGCTAAACCAACTGATAAACACTCGAGAAAGAACGTCTGAACTGTTAAGCAGCCATAACGTTGTAGGCACCACTAAGCCACTGGCCTAAGGACTTGAAAGAAAATGATCTGGGACTCCCCGTGAAGCTGCAGTAGTGGCAGCACCAATCTGTCAGCTGTGGCCCGGGTAAGAACCATGATAACCAGCGGAGTGTAAAAGAGATTGGACCAAACAAGACAACCGCTGAATAGTAAAAAGACACAAAATAGCCAGAAAGCTACCCCAATTCAAGGCGATCACCAGGTAAATAACTTGTTCCCCCCGGTCCAAGTAGATGACACAGCCCACGGAAAATGCACTGTTCAGTCGCAGAGGACTTGATGTGAACACTGAAGCATGTAGGACCAACCAACGCATTAGCCTGCACGTCACTAACACCACTGAGGTGGACACCAGGGTCAAACGTAAAATAGTGATGAACTAGCCTGCGTGTAAAAGCCAGAGAACCCGAGCAAGACACAGTCCTGGGATGTGAGGACTGACATGTGCTGAATGGCCTGCAAGAGATAATCGTAATAGGAGAGGAACCCTGTACATGCCTATAGCCCTCAGTACACACTCCAGCGGCAGACAGTTGACCAAGTGATCAGGTAAACCCCTGTAATGTGAAGGCACCACACTACATTGATGTACCCCATGATGGATAAGTGGTGGACATTGTCGGCCAAAAGCGATGCAAAACGGAAGATTGACTGTTCATCAGCTGGCAAAAGAGCCCCCTCTGGACTCAAACGGCCATCCTAACAGCAGAAACAGACCTAGCGATGTTGGGCTGATATGTAAAAATGATGACAGTGTAGATGTGGGAAGGCCCTGGGCGAGCACGAAGGAATCTCGCTGTAAACAAGAACTTGCAAATACCGCTAACCTCCAATGGCTGGAGTCACGCAAACTGCATCTAGGACAAAACACTCCCTACAGTCTCGCAAACCACAGAAGGGAGACCAAACACCCTAGGCAGGACACACAGAGCCACAAAAGACAAAAACAAAACAAAACAAAAACAAAAACAAACAAACCAACAAACAAAAACAATATATATATATATATATATATATATATATATATATATATATATATATGTATATAAATAGAATAAAATAGTAAATAAATAATAATAAAATAACCCACTCACCGCAAATATATGCTAATAAACGCGATAACCCAACTACGCCACACACACACACACACACAAAAAAAAAAAAGCTGAGTAGAGTGAAATTCTGAGCACGTGCAAAGGAGCATGCCTAAACTGCAAGAGGATACCGCTGGCCATGCAATTGCCCGCAGACCTGAACCAGGCCCAAAACAGTAATGTAACAACAAACGCCCAAATGTTAATGAGCCACCCGTGCTCAAACTATACGCCAATAAATGCTAACGCCACGCTACGCCACGCCACCAAGGAGCAAACTTGCTCCAGGTCGTTAACTAAGTTAAATTACATTTAACCCCATTAAATACCACTAGCCGCATATAGCTACAGTCCTGCTAACCGCATAAGGAATACAAACACCCTTGACAGGACACGCAAATCCTCTAACAAAAAACCCCTAACAGACCAAGTGACAATGCTCGTAGTAGTAACTAAGTTAAATAGCATTAACTAAATCAATGATAACAAGCAACAAAAACTATATGCACACCGCCATAGTCCTGCAAAAACACATTGGGGATACAAACACCCCAGACAGGACACACAAAACGCAAATAAAACCGCCAACCGCTCACCACAAACAATACGCAATAAAACACTGCCAACCACACACCACTACCATCCTGCACAGGGCATAAGGGATACAAACACCCTAGACAGGACAGGCAAATCCGCTACAAAACGCTAACCACTCACTGCAAAAAACCATGCAACAAAACACCGCCAACCGCACACTTCCACAGTCCTCCAAAACACATTGGGGATACAAACACCCCAGACAGGACACGCAAAAAACGCTAACAAACTGCTCACCACAAAAAAACAAACATGCAACACAACACCGACAACTGCATATAGCTACAGTCCTGCAAAAACGCATAAGGGATACAAACACCCCAGACAGGACATGCAAAATCCTCTAACAAAAAACCGCTAACCGACCAACTGAAAATGCTACTAGTAGTAACTTAAGTAAATTGCATTAGCTAAATTAATAATAAATAAAGAAAGAAATAACCGCACCGAAAAAACATGAAAATAAATCCAGCTACCGTTGAAGCATAGAATGCTAAAGACTAGTCGGATGGACAGGAGAATAAACTATAGAATGCGAGTGGTCAAAGAAGAAAAACACTAACAGACCAAAACTGGCGTTGCTCCAAGTATTAACAAAAACAAAAACAAAAAACAAAAACAACAACAACAACAACAACAACAACAGAAAAAAAAAATATGGATCCACGAAAAACCGCTAACCGCTCCTATGACAAACGTGGTGGTGACACTGGTTACCCTCTGCCCAAAGGATCCCAAGGGTTAATCAGCTAGGGTTATAACAGGACACGCAAATCTGCAGAAAAACCGCCAAACGCTAGTCGCACAGAAGTATGGTAATAACTACCGCGAATCGCAAAAAACAGGACACGCAAACCGCCAGTAGTACAAAATGTGCACTAAAAATACCACTAACATAAAGGTTTATAAAAATAAAATGTATAGAAATATTAACCGCTTACGGCAGGACACGCAAATCCACTAAGCTAATCACACAAAAAGTACGCTAACAAATACTGCTACTGCTACAGACAGGACATGCAAACCCGCTAGAAACCGTAAACCGCTAAAGGCACAATGTACGCTAATAAATTCCGCTAAGGACACGCAAATCCGCCAAATACTTACCACTAACCGCAAGAGGTTCACGAAAAACCCCCCGCAGCGGGCCGAGATAGTCGCACAACTGTGTACTGAAAATACAACTAACCGCTTAAGACAGGACACGCAAATCCACCGGGCTAGTCGCACAAAATGTACGCTAATAAATACCCCTAACCGCTAAAGACAGGGCACCGTAAACCGCTAAAAAGCACAAATGTACGCTAATAAATGCCGCTAAGGTAAAAACCGCTAATCGCTCACCGGGAAAAATACTCTACCAAATACTTACCACTAACCGCCAGAGGTTCACGAAAAATCCCCGAGGCGGACCGAGTTGGAGCCAGTAATGAATGCAACCTCAACATACCTGCAAAAACCGTATAAGAGCCAGCCACGACCCTCTCAGCACTAAAACCAACACTCATAATAACCGGTGGAGCGCATGACACCGGAGCGGTGGGATCCCGGATCGCCGCCAACAGTGGCCGAGCACTGTACTTGTGCCACGGCCATCGCTATCTCAACCGAAAGAGAGGAAGAAGCTCCCGTGGAAAAGGCGTCCTGACTACAACCGCGACCTAGACGATGAGGGGGAATGAAGTAGAAGCTGTAGGGTCGAGCTGTTGTAGATTGAGCGTGAAGATTTACCATGTCGGACTGGAGCACACCAGAAAAAAGGCACCAACACGCGACAATGAGATGCGAAAGATAACGCTGCAAAAACCCTCAATAAAACGGCGGAAAAAAGCTACTAAGGAAGGACAATACCAATGGAAGCGAAATCCGTCGACTGCGAACAACTAAAGGTCAATAAGCCCCGAAAAAGTAGAACAGAAATACTCGAAAACACACGAGCTGTAACGCCCCGTACGCAGAGCAAGTAAAAACTACCAGCATGTGGAAAAGGTGCACGCATAAAATAAACAGGACAGCCGCTGACCACTGGACTGCCTGAAGACGTCAGACATAAGCCAGAAAGGCTAACAGCAAACGCAAACACCATGCCAATAAACTGAGCAAAGACTTGCTCCTAGACGTTAACTAGGTTAAATTGCATTTAACCCCATTATATATATATTTCTTTTTAGCCTCGATATTGAACTTAGGAATAATTCTTTTTAGGCTCGATATTGAACTTTGGAATGACCATAGAACAGTCGAAACATTGTTCAGTTTAAACCATTTTTTTTTTTATCGTTATTGTTTTAAGAAACCCATGTTGATAAGGTTCATACAATTTATCTTTTTATTTCCTTTGTTTTAAATATCCTTTTCCTCAATCATTTGTTTTGTACAATCCAAACTTTTCCTCACATGATTTGAAACCATTGTTTGTCTCTAGCACATGTTATTTAATACAATCAACTTCCCCTCTTCATAATATTATTTCAAACAAACATGGCAATAAAACGCATTGTTGGAAAACAAAAATAAAACTATATCGTTTAACTTGACTTCTGAAGATGTACGTCGAAACATACGAAACGTCAAATTATTTCAAACAACATCTGCTACACAAATTCCCTTTTTCAAACAATACAGCAGTACCTGCAACATAATTTCAATCATGAATTCTAACACAGACTTGTTGTTTCAAATGATAAGAATGGTTTGATGTAATTCATGGTTTGATGTACACTTTAATTAATTTTGTGGTTTCATGGTTTCATATAATATATGTGGTTTGATATAATTCACAAAAATAGTTCAAAAGTTCAAAAGTACTGTGTGGCACTAATACGGGTGAAAGTGTTAAAAACAAAAGGTATGACAGTGCCAAAAAGTACATATAGTTTGAAAGACAAACCATATGTTTCAGGCTTAGCCCTTCACCAGTGGTATCTAAATGGTTTGAACTAGGCACGACAACAACTGATGCTTGAGGAACGACAACATTTGATTTTTTGAAAAAACCAGCAATAATGTGCATGCACGTGTAAGTCTCAAACAAAAGAAAAGTTAATGTTCAGGCTGCGTGGTGGGGTAGTTCCTGAGATCAGTGAAAACCTTGATATCAATGTCTCAAGAGAACTGAAATGTTTATGAAAAGCATTTCGAAGACGTTGAAATCTCCTTGAAAATTTGAATGATTATGTACAAAATTTCATGTTGCTGAGCACTCAAAGTTCATTCGAACTTTCGTACATAAGTTCGTAATTTAAAGACAATGCTGCTTCAAAATCTTTTCCAAAAATTTTTTGGAACAATTGATTTGGCAAAAAAATTCACTCATTTTCACCCAAAAGTGACAAAATGTTCCAAAATTCATTGAAATTCATTTGTCACACGAAACCATTAGGGGTCATGCTAAACCATTGGATGTTATGGTAATCAGATCGATGTGTTGTAAACTAAACCAGTGTACTTTACGATTAACCATTTGCTGATATTATAAGGGCCAAGTTGCACTAGAGGACAATAAAATTTCAGATTTGTCCTGGACAAATCCGACTTGAAATCGGCCAGTGACAAAAAATTTGTACGGAAGGCTACAGTCTCTCTTGAGAACAAAATCTGTAAACAAAACATCAAACCATGCTGTGAGCGCCGAGAGCAAGCAAAGAGCAATTAAGCAAAAAAGATATACTCAAAGAACCCATTGAAAGAATCAGTATCACAGATATTCATCCTTACTTGGCAGGAGACAGGGCATACCCTATTTCCCCATGGCTTATGAAGCCTTATCCTAAAGCCACGCATGACAAAGGAACTGTCATTTGCACGAGTAGCCATCAAGTTCGCTTTTGGCCGCCTCAAAAGTCGTTGCTGAATTCTACAAAAGCGGTTGGTTAGCAGAATAACTTTCTTGGTGAAATTATCCATTGCTTGTGCAGTGCTGCATAACTTTTGTATTAAAATTTGGGAGGAATGGGAGGATGACTGTTATGATGAAGATGATGGCCACAGAAATGAACAGAACAATGACTTCATGACGGGCAAGTGAAGAGAGTTGCTAAAAGACAGTCTACAATTTTTTTTTTCAATTGATTTTAATTATTTCATTCTTAGACCTTGAACTTTTGCTGTATTTGATTTTTCACAAAGAAAATAGAAGAAAATCAACAATCAAATACCATGAAAAATATTGCGTTGTAATTTGAGCTTAACATGTATGTTGAATCATTAGAAACGATTTCCATCACTGTATAATAATTTTCAGCAATTGAAAATACTTATTGTTCAGATTTCTAAAGAAAAGTATATCATAAAGGTAATTTTTGTCTTTACAATAAGAAATCAGTTAAAAATACTTTCATTTGTTTCCGTAATTTCGTTTCAAGATCTATTTGTAACATAAACAATAACATTATAATGGTTGGTAGGTGAGTTAATCTCGTGTCTCATGATTGAGTCACAAAGATGTGGATCCCGACATTTCGACCGCTATACTGCTGGTCTTCATTAGGCGATGGTGTCAAGTGGCTATGTGTGAGTATGAGAAGTGCCATGGCTTGTGGTGCGTGGTGCGTTTTGATCCTCACTTAGGCTGTTGTTGATTGAGGATTTCGATTGTTTTCGAAATTGTTCCCTCAGTGGTCCACTCTGTTACTGATGGCTGTTGTGTTGTTTGATTGTGGGCATCCAAGCTTCAAGAATTTCAATTCCACTGTCCCTGTTGATGTTGTTAGGGTGAAGTCTTTTGTGAATAGCCTCTTTAACCCTTCGGGTGTACCAATGTGGGTCTCAGTCATTACATTTAACTTCATCCCAGAGCGGATAATGTCTGGTTATGCTGCTATGTTCTGAAACGGCGGAGGATTGTGCTCGAGAAAGCTGTATGTCTCTGTCGTGGGTAATGGTAATGAATCTGATCCAACCAATGTGTTGGTGAATGTGTTGGCTGACACATTGGATCGACAGTGGGCCGACTGTCGACCAACTGTCGGTCGACTGTCACTGTCGACCAACTGTTGGTCAACTGTTGAGGATGAATTCGCCAACATCTTTTGTGAAAGTAAATGTCACTCGTTGGTTATGTGTCGGTGCCGTGTCGATGCTGACTGCTTGCTTCAAAAAATACACCAATTAACCTAGTGAAAATTTATTACTCCAGTAATTGTGCTTGCTTTAAAACTTACCTATTACCTTGTACAATACACTGTACTGTATTGCGAGGAAGGTTGATGCTTGAAATGCTGAATGAAATTAAACCGCTACATTCAGTGGCATATATACAATGTACTGAATGTTCACTTAAAGTGCTACTGAACCGAATAAGAATCTAGCATAAAGTAGCAATAAATTATTAGTTTGATATCTCATTCAGACCATCTTTAAAGCCATGAAAACATTTTTATCAAACGCGAACATGGCCAAGTTGCCGACCAGTTAGTGTCGACATGTATGACTTGTATACAAAAATATACAGTAAAAAACCCGCATGTAAGAACCTACATTTTTTGTAGTCTGGCAAAATAGGTTTTCTAATTAGGGATAGCTGTTGCCGATTTAGGCTAAGGAGTTTCTTAAGAGCAGATGTCTGTAAATATCGATCAGAGGTAGGAATTATAAAATTTTCGGAAAATCCGAAAAATATTCTGAGGACTACCCTAAGTATTCTATTAATGAAAATA
>JAEMWC010000352.1:742500-787500 GCA_016490735.1 Pachyseris speciosa
CCCTGACTCGTGGCACTTAAATTCGAACTGTAACTTTTGCCGACAGCGCCATTCGTTACCAAAATCCTGGTGGTGCTTCGGGCAAATCGACATTTCAAAGCTCAAGTCATGAAGTTATAATATACCTGGAATAAAAATGAAAAGAAACATAATGGGAACTGCAATTTAGGTATATCAGGAGCGCATGGGTATATTCATTGCCCAACCGAGGAAATATTGCAAGAATCGCTTAGGGACAAGGGTAACACTTATCTTCTTTCTGGTGCAGTCGATGTCCGCGTTCGCATTCCAAGACGCAAGAGACAATAGCAAAATACATTGCAAAGGGAGGGTTTTATTTTCATCATAGAGGGAAGCAGATACTTGTTGCTTTGATAGGTGATCGTTCATAGCACGAATTATGCCAGCAAAGGAAGTAAAGATAAAATTTATGGGCAAATCGATTATATCACACGTTATATTTTCAGTCCCAAGTTTAGTCACAATCCTCAAGACATGCTCAAGGATCCAGCCTTGTTTTATTTCCAGCTCCTTTGGGAATGAGTGCAAAGTGTGCTGGTTCCCTCAACATGTTATCAAATGTATTTTTACTCGCAGGCTACCTTGTCTTACTGGGGACTACCGTAGAAGTACAAAGTCCCTTATTCTTAAACAGCAAAATAATCTTCATGAACAGCTCTCAGAATACAGAATATCAGCCCCTTGAGCCTAAAAGTTGACTTTTTTTCAGAACTAAGTTCTGGTTGTCTGTTGTGTAGAACTTGGGTATGGAACTGAAGAAAGCATATAAAACTGGGTCGGGTAAAAGATTTTTCTTCAATCCTACAGCCTATATCTTCATCTCAGTATGCTGTGGGGACTGGCCATTAATTATTTCAGAGGAAGAGAGCAAAAAACAAAAATAAAATGAAACTGAATTTCTCGGGGAATGTGCATGGATATTCCTTATCTTGGCCAATCAGCAAGCACTTTATAATTCCTGATTGCTCTTTCACTTGATAAAATACCAAAAAGATCAGACTGAGAGCAAGGAAATCGCATGTAGAGTGTTATACATTAGCTCTAGCTTGCAAAAAAGCGTTACATGCTTTTGACACTCGTTGATTAATAAATCAAGTTATGAGGCAATAGGTAAACCTATTTATTTTTACCTGCCTTGCAACTCCGGTGCACGCGTGCACAACACCATAGTACAGCTTATTAAACATGAGAGTAAAGAGAAGGTGTGTATCAACCTTACCAACCCTCGCTAATATCAGCTCTGCTTCCGTCTTCAAACCACAGTTAGACTTGTAGGGTGTCTGTGAAGTGGAGCTCAATTGACTGGTTGCAGTCTCTGATACGCATGTACTCAGTGTGCCCGGGTATTTGGTACTTGAACCACACTTTCCCCCAACCAACGCTCCATATTCGTATGCTGTATCGTCCACATTAGCGAGCAGATGTGATCTAGCTGGCAATGAAGCTTTCTTATTTTTAACACTAGAGAAAACTAAATACCACGAAACTACGCTACCAAAATGTATGCCTCAAGCACAAGATTAGACTGGGAAGTTATTTGTGCACATGCTTTATATAATGAGGTGTTAAAAAAGTATTGCACAACGTATTAGGTTATCTCCTCATCTAATAGACAATCAGGACAAATAAAAGTGCTTAACTAAAACAAACAAACAAAAAGAACAAATTATTTACATTGCACCGGTGGATTGTTTGACGCGTTCGAGGACCAGGAATCTGTAATCATGGTACAACGGCAACGTATGAAAATTTGAACTTCAGCTCATTCCATTGACGGAACTATAGCATGTAGATCAGTGATCGAATTTTTTTCACAACCCGGAAATACAACTGAAGTAGCCGGATCTCCTTGCGTTTCATGTTACGGACAGCACAATCTCGACTCACGCAACAGCTGTTTCACTAGACGCGTGACACGTAGAGTGTGTGGGGATTTGCTGTAGTTTTGGGACCTTTTTGCAGAAATGAAGACGAACAAGGACAAAAGGTAGAAACAAACGTATCGTGCACCTGATTATATACTAAGCAGAATAGATTTTTGGTGTAGTTTGTGAACTACAGTCAACTCTCTCATAGCGACCACTTCTCGTAAGCGACCACCTCCCGTAAGCGACCACTTCGTAAACAACCGTTTTGTCTCTCAGTTAAATACTGTGCCCAGAGCTCTCTCGTAAGCGACCACCACTCAAATTTCTAAAGCGACCGCGACCACTTTTTAGGCCAGAAATTTGACATATTCTTTTGTTTTCTGTTTCTGGTAAGCGACCACCCAACATAATCATGTATCATTGTTAGTAAATCACTACTCAGAAGTGACAAAAGTTCAATTTTTAATGATGCTACCCTGGACTGCTGATAATAACAGTTTACATTAATTGTTACAGTGATCTGTTCCAAAATGATATACTGTCAGTACAAAGTTTCATCAGAAGAATGCATGGATTGCCCAGGCGCTATTCAATGTGAAATATGCCAGTGCTTTCAATCTTTTCTTTAAGATCAGATCGCTGAGTTTGCAGATTATCGGAGTTGCGAGGAGTTGTCCACTGCAGTCACAAAAGTGTCTGATATTTTTGTTGACATGAGGCTTAAGTCACAGAAGCAATTGAGCATTCTAGATTTCGTGGATAAGCGGTCGAATGCGACCGAGTAATGTAAATACATTATTAAGATTTCAAGTATATGCACCCCCCCCCCCCCCCCCCCCCATGTTTGACATTGTTTTCCTAGGTTTTGTTCGGTTTAAATTTCAGGTGATTTTCATTAACATGAGACACATTGACAAGTACTGTACACTCCACTCTACTTTTCCCAAAAAATCAAATAAATTAGTCTCTATTTGCCTAATTTTAGCTGATTAGGTAATATGTTTATGTCATTAATTGATCAATCGAGTGTTAGACTTATTTTGTTGATCTTTTCCGTAAGCAACCACCTCCCGGAAGCGACCACTTTGTCGTGCACCAAGAGTGGTCGCTTACGAGACAGTTGACTGTATTGGCTTTGAGTGATAAGAACATGGCCCAGTACATGTTCACATATATTTAGCAAGGCAAGTTTAGTACCTAAAAGCTGGGATATGCCGGAGTACTTTTGGCTGAAAATTGTTGTAAATTTTGTATTAAATGTCTATGAAGCATGTTTGTATAACTGTAAGACTTGAGATTGCCTAAATTACACTTATTTTGGCTCAAATATTTGTTTGAGTATTGATTTGTGTCCCGCCGAACCTCCAAACTGTCAAGTCAGAAGGGTCAAATTTCACTCAAGTGCTTCGTGAATTTCGCCTTCCCAAAAATTCATTTCGCATGTTGCCCAAAGTTTCAAAAACATATTTTGAAAGCTTCGAGATTGCTTTTTAATGTAGAATGGTTTTTGTTGTTTGAAATTAGGTACCGGGTGTGATTTTTTTTCGACAAAATTTTCCTCCCGCGAAATCCTCAAAATTTTGTAAATATTTAAAAATCTGTAAAATATTCTAGTTGAATCAATTCAACGACACGACCAGTCAAAATGCGTGTTCAAACCTCTTGAATGTGATAAGAAGCTTTGTGGCTTGAATAATATTTCAATTAGATTCAAACCGAGCTCTTTCCGTAGACCAGTCTAGGGCCTCGAAAAAGCGATCTGGCAGAGTTTATAAAGCGCCCGAACTTGACACCATCCATATGACCAAAATATTCATCCGATGAAAGTAAAATTTACATTTTCATTAATAGAATACCTAGGGTAGTTCACAGAATTTTTTTCGGATTTTCCGAAAATTTTATAATTCCTACCTCTGGTCGATATTTACAGACATCCGCTCTTAATTAGGTTCTTAATTTCTAAGAAGGAGGTAATTAAATGCTGATTACCAGGAAAATAAGTAAGCTTGGTTTTGGTCCTTAAATGTGTAACTGTATTATGATAAGCCTGACAATACTGATTACAGAATGTATACGTAGTGTCACAAACCTCCTTTATGCAAGGTCTTTGAAGACAATTACAGTATTACAGCCCTTACTGAAGCAAATAATATGGTCCATATATGGCCCAGGTATGGAAATGGTATGGGATGCTTTATGGAACATGTATGGTTTTCATGTTGATTTGGTATGGGCTACTGTCACCTATATAAATCCCATGCAGACCACTGTGTGTGATTCTATTCTCTTTTGCTATGGGAATGCTATGTATTTTGTAAAGTTCCACATATCTCCCATACGATATGATATGGTGATGCTATGGTTTGGACCCATAGCAATTCCATGCAATCTCTCAGCCCTTTCTATGGGAAATGCTGCGTATTTCGTAAAGTTCCATGTGTCACTCCCTTGGCATGATATGGGAATGATGACTGTGTGTGTTGTTCGAGTCCCATATAATTCCCATATGATCTGTCCATCAGCAGATTTGATATGGGAATGGTATGGACTGTGTTTTCAGAAGGCCCATACCATATCCATATCATCTAATCTGTGTACACGTGACTAAACTGGATATGACAATTATATTGAGACTCCTTATTCCACGGGCACACTACTCTTCAACTTAAGTGCATACACTGTACATTGGTCAACTCCACATATCACATTTTAGCATTCTTCACATACATCTTTGATGCTACAACAAAACTTTAACTGTGAATGATACATGTATATGAAATAAATTATACATGAACAACTGCGAGGATCATTCTTCATTTGAAAACTTTAACTCATACAATACGAATGTATCTGTAATATCCAACAGAACAACAACAACAACAACAACAACAACAACAACAACAAAAACTGGTAAAAAAACTGCTGTCCACATTCCAAAAAAATAGGTATGTTTTGGGAAAAATAAATTTATCATTTACAACTTGCAAAAGAAGCAAAATCACATGGGTTCTCAGGCCATGGGCAAGTGGAAGAATTCTTTGTTGTTGAGGATAAACCAGGATTGGCCTGTAGAGCTGTCATTGCACCAATGCCCAAAGAAATTCCCTTGCGAAATAACTTTTAAAATTCCTAGGAATTCCTAAGAATTTTTTTTGGAATTTTTCTGAGAGGTTCCAAGTTCCTAGTACAAATTCCCAGAAATTCCAAGTCAGAGGTTGTATCCCAAAAATCGATGTATATCCCAGAATTACACCGTGAATTTTGCAGTTCTCCTGAGCATCTAAGACCTTTATGGTCATTAAATTAATAAATACATGTGAAGATAAGTCTATAAGTGATGAAAGCAATAGATGAGACTGATTTGAAGCTGTGTTTACAATAAGCAAATGACACTTCACAGATGACAAATCACTTGGAATAATTAAACTACATGGGCCAATGGGATTTGTTTTTTCCAAAGTTTTACGTACACAGTATCAGGTAATGTTAAGCATAGTTGTCAGAATCACAAATTTATAATATGTTCATTATTGTCAAAAATATTTTTAAAAATGTAAAAATTATGTTACAAACTTGTGCATTCAAGGGAAAGCCGATCTTGAGATTATTTATACATTTTAATTCTAAAATTTACATGAACTGGAACAAGATGAAAGGGAAAATGGAAAGCAGTGGACTAAGCTTATTGATTTAATTAATTTTTGTTTGTGCTGTTGAGGGAGCTTCCTTTGCTGTCCGCGGATGAGGTTGTCAACAATGTCCTGCTCAAACTTGTATTTTTGATTCATGTCTGAAACAAAAATAAGATTAATTTTCATCAGTGACCATTAGCAAATTACATGTAGCGTCATTCTAGACAGGTTTAAATTCACCAGAGTACTCAAGATACCCGTAATTTAAACCCTGCGAATAACTGACAATAAGCGTTAAAACTTGATCTGTAGTTTTACAACCCGGTTGAACTACTGACGATTCAAAGACCTCAAGATATGAATGAAGGCCGCAATGGATTACACTTTGCCGCCAGCCAGATCAAGGAGCGGTCTGTTACATTATGATTTTGTTCTTTCAAGTTTGACCATGCCATTGACAAGTTACATGCTTTTGTAATTGAAAAACTGTTCCTACTTCTAATAACAGAGTATTTACTCACCAAGAACTTTCAAAATTCCCACTTTATAAATGGCTTGCCTGCCTCTAATCGGGGTGTCTGTAAAATCCAGAACTGCCTGGAACCTGCCGGAACCTACCCAGAACCACCCGGAACCCACCCGGAACCTGCAGAAACCTACCCGGAAACCTGCAGAAACCTACCCGGAACCTACCGGAACCCACCCGGAACCATCCGGAACCCACCCAGGATGACAAATAATAATAATAATAATAATAATAATAATAATAATAATAATAATAATAATAATAATAATAATAAAAATAATAATAATAAATAAAAATGTCAAAAATATCCGGAAACGTGTGGATGGGGCCTTATTCAGTTCTTTATCATCTTCTTCTATAATGAAAATCTCCTCTTTGCTTTCATTCATGGTGGTCCTTGTGTGGAAGACAACTGACTCGTACAACGCAAGTGGTTTGGAGTCGTAAGAATAATTTAGGCTTTGATCTTTGTCGTGCAAGCACTCCGCTAGTCAAGTGTCATCCCATTCTCGTCTTTTTTTAGTTGCTGAAAACATCTTATCAGTCCTTTTTTTATATCCTTCTTTAATTGAGTGTTATTATTTTTTTAATGAATTTATTTTTATTAATTTTCATTTTGATTAAATTTTTACATTTTTATTTATTTATTTTTTGTGGTCCTGGGTGGGTTCCGGATTGTTCTGGGTGGGTTTTGGCAGGTTCCAGGTGGTTCTGGCAGGTTCTGGGTGGTTCCGGGTTGGTTCCTGGTTTTACAGACACCCCTCTAATCGCGTGCCAGCTGTTATTACACTGTACATCCATGGTGATGCCTTCGTTTCGTTCAACAGCGGTGCCACGAACTTCATCCTTTTGTTTACTACTATAACGCTGTTGTTATTCTTCCAGTAAACCACTCAAAAACCCTTCTTCGCGAAAGAAAAATAACAATTATTCACACGATAGCCCAACCAAAAAGACAATTCAAAGATGGGTGCCAAGAGAGCATGATGAATAGAGGTTCTTTGTTCAGTAAAAAGCACAAGGATAGTCACGTGAAAATTCGCACCCTGTCATTGGCTGTTGCCATGTAACATCTGCTGGACTGATTGCGGTCTTTAGTGAAACCTGCTCAGCTCACTTTTCTTGCTTTCATCAGTAATTTCAAGTTTAATCATTCAGTTCTCGGGGACATGAATCCAATTGCTGGTGAAGATTTTGACGAAAACACACTTTATGAGATTCATCTTCAGTTCAGTGTAAAAGATGCTTTAGATGTTTGTTTTCGAATGTTGTAGAGGAAAGAAGGTCGAATGAGTTCGTTAAGGTGAGAAAAATTCATCACTTTAACTCTCGCTTTTACTTCGTATGTTTATTTCATTTCAAACGAAAATTTAATGCCCAAGTTTCATGAGTTTTTCGGATAAGTTGACCAAATCTGTTACCATAACAAAGTGTTGGGTGCAAGTCCTGTGAACCACATCGTCTGTCTCAGGCAGCCAGATAAGAACAGGTTTCCATGATGTTGTCTCTCTGGAGGGCCTCTTAGATGTCTGTTTACATGAAGTTTTCAGACACTGTTGTTGGATATGCAGCTCATTTTGCCAACCACATTGAAAAAGACTAAACTTCTGTGGAGTAACTTCCATGAACAAACAGTTAACTTTGCCTCACTGGTAACATTTTTTTGTGAGAATAGTAGCTACAGCAAAACATTGATGTTCAAACTTAATTGTGTTGAATGCAGTTTCATGACTCGGCCATTAAAGACCTTTCCAAGTGAAGATGTTTTTGTAATCTTTTGTTGTCTTGGTGCTTTTGCGAAAGAAAATATATGGGAGTTGCATGTTTCAACCCTTCTGTACAACTGTAAAACGTGTACTGCTTAGGCAGAGAGAGTTTTTTGTCCCATAGAATTTCCATTTAAATAGGAAGTTATATGGAAAAGATATGGGGTGTAGGAAACCTGTCAGCTGATATGGATTTTCTATGGTCATAGCAGGGCACTCAAGAAGTGTTGATTTACTGCTATGGAAAATCTATGGAGTATTGAACTATTAATATCCCACATCAATTCCATAGGAAACATGGTTCGGATTGTTTCCAGACGCTCAGATTGTTTCCAGACTTAAATTTCATTGTTTATTAAACAAATTTCCTGTTTCTTCTGTTTAATAAACAGGTCTGACTGTCAAATTTGTTTATTAAACAAAAAGAAATGGCTTTTCTGTTTATTACATGAAATAGATGTCCCTTTTTGTTTAATAAACAAGAGACTTTTGCTTATTAAACGAAAGTTATAGGCTTCTGTTTAATAAATGAAAGTTACACAAAATTTAACGCCAACTAATTTTTTCTCATGAGTCGCCATTACGTAGAAAAATAGAAAGCGTCAACACAGAGCTACCGATGACTAACTCTACAAAAAAATTATTTTGTTGAACTCGTTTCTGCTCAGTCCATCCACTGGGCAAGAAAAAGGGACAGCTTTACATTTTCGAAAAGATAATTTTGCAAAAGTTCGCTCTCACCCGCGTTGTACTGTCGAGGCCAATGCTCTTCGCTCTGTGTTTATTCATGGTGAATTGTGAGGATGAACCTGCTCATGGCTTGAAAATACAAGACAAAGGGAAAAAGAAAAAAGAGGTATAGGGATTCAGTAAATATTGGAGATTTTAAAACATCTAGCTTATTCCTGGAAACTATGACAGCGCTCGAGTTAGGACGATTAAAACTGTTGAAAAATGTGCGGTCTGTGCAACCAAATGATGATTTTCAGGGCATGTACTAAAACCCGAAACAACAAAACGAAACCACCGAAACCACCGAAACGAAACCACCGAAACCACCGAAACGAAACCACCGAAACAAGCGAAACGACTGAAACAAATAAAAATAAATAAATAAAAAAGTTAAAAAACAAAACAGCCTTGATCTCTGGCACGTTACTATGGCAGCCTGATCTCGTACCTAGATCCTGCTCTTTAGCCACATGTGTCCTTGTAATTCACAATCTCCTTCCCTACTATACAGTTTAAACGTCAGGGGCACCCAACGAGCCAAATCAAACAAAAGCTGTAGAAAGGCTTTTTTAAGTACCTTATGGTGTTTGAAGTCTGTTTAAAGTGGTGTTTTCGTTAGCTAGAAGAAGTTCATCTGTTCGGATTCCCTAGCTGAAGTTTTAATTGCCCGAAAATGTTAGGGAACAAAATCTTCATTTGAGAAAATGCAAGCTGAAATGAACTTTTCACGGCCTTTCTAGGGAACAATTTTCTTTCCGAAAATGCTAGCTGACGTTTTTGACTAACAAAAACAGCAATTACGACCTTTCCGAAAACCTGAGGGGCTATAATTTCCCCATTGCGAATCTTCTAGGCCACGTTTTAGTTACGAAAATCCGAGTGCACTCTTAAATCGACGCCGAAAGCTCAAGGTGAACTACCCTCTACCGAACAGATATCTACCGAAACTTGTCGTTGGGTGCCCCTGAAATGTAGTCTCAGGGAGACAAGTAGCGATACTGACTGAGACGTTATCAGTGAATACTTCTTTCCCTAACTTTTCAATTATTTTCCTTTCTTTTCTTTTCCCATATGCTTTGGCCGGTGCTCCGCCCTAAAAATACATAAAAAAATATGAAACCATTTTCTTTCTTAAAGTCCTAAATGTAAGATAATTCTGTCTTTTGCTGGCTCGTGGCTTCGTTTCGTTCGTTTCGCTTGTTTCGGTGGTTTCGTTTCGGTGGTTTCGGTGGTTTCGTTTCGGTGGTTTCAGTGGTTTCGGCGGTTTCGTTTCGGTCGTTTCGTTTCGTTGTTTCGGGTTTTAGTACATGCCGATTTTCAGTCACTCGCCGAAGCATACTTTGAGCAAATATAAAGCTGTGAATTACACAAAAACAATGCCACTCTCTGTTTAATAAACAGGAAATTTTCGCTTATTAAACGAAAGTGACAGGTTTTTCTGTTCTGTCAGTAAACGAAAGTTACACAGAACTTAATGCCGGCAAATTATTTTCCACGAATCGCAATCATTACTGCTGATAAAAAAAATATCAACAGCTGCTAAAACAAGGCTGCAGATGAATAATTCGACAATTTTTTGTAGAACTCATGCGTGCACAGCCTTTCTACTGGGCAAGAAAAAGACACGCCTTCACATTTAAAAGAAGAGCTGAGATAATTTTGCAAAACTTCGTTCTCATCCGAGTCTGGCGTATTTGCGAGACTGGCGGTGAAATCATGGAGCTCTTCGCTCGGCGTTCATTCATGTTGAGTTGCTAGAATGAACCCGCTCATCGCTCAAAACACAACGCAAAGGTAAAAATAAAAAAAAATAAAATAAAAAAGGTGTAGGCATTCAGTAAATATTGGAGATTTTGAAACATGTAGCTATTCATGGAAACTATGACAGTGCTTGTTAGTCATGACGATAAAAAACTGTAGAAAAATGTGCGGTCCGTGCAACCAATTGTGATCATTTTCAGTTGCTCGCCGAGTCATTCCAAAGCATATGTTGAGCGAAAGCTGTGAATTACACAAGAAAGATGTTACTTTCTGTTTAATAAACAGGAAACTTTCGCTTACTAAACGAAAGTGACAGGTTTTTCTGTTTACTAAACGAAAGTTACTACTTTCTACTTTTTTGTTTGGCTTTGAAGAAGTGCTGTTAGTTAATGTCTACATTGTAACAAGTAGGTAAACAATGTTTTCTTCCACGCTGGCAAAAATGCTCAGAACATTGCTTTGAAAATATCTCAAATCCGCCGAATGATGAAATATGATCACCCCAGTTGCCTAGCACGTGATATGTTTCAGAACTCGTTACAAATATTTTTGCAATGAGAGATGGCAGAAAACAAATGGCGTGAATAATATAATATTAGACCTTTATGGTTTTGTTTGCATTCGCAAACTTTAAGCTAAATTTAATCTACATGTATTAGTTTGTTTTAGGTTGCTTTAGTCTGGGCCTAGTTCACCATGGTTGTTTTATTTACCATTTGGCTACTTTCCATGTGTAATGTTAGGTTACCTCTTAGCTTTTGAAACTGTTCAATGTTGTCAGGCAATCAGTTTGCTTGTAGTTTACATACCTAGTGGTTATCAATTCAAAGCTTTCTTTACTGTTAAGCCGTTCAACGAGGCCTTCCAAAAAGTGTTCTGGTGTCGCTTTGTCGCTCATTCTCAACTCTGTCGCTTGTTTCGGAGTTACGGAGAAATTTCGGTTTCGCAAAGAAATCAAAGAAGAATGGAAAGTGAACTGTCACTGTGGCAAACTTACACCTGTTTTCTGCCAATTTACAGAGGCATGTCACTTGCCGCTTCTACCCCTTGGAAGGCCTCTTCAACGAGAATCGTGACCGGCCCTCTGATATGCGTTCTAATATTCACACTGTTTACATGATTGAGCAGCTCACGCATTCATGACCACCGTTTCGAAACTTTCAAAGAGATAAATCCTGCACAGAAACATTCAAGCGCGCTCAGTTGTCACCTTTTTGTGTCACCTATATGAACCTGAAAACAAAGGAAACAAAAGGCTATTCAAAGGTGATGCGTCTTTCTCATTACTGAGGCGTTACCTCGTCTAAATCCTGCCGCAGTGGGGCAAAGATTCTCTGCATTTTGGCCTGTGTAAAGACAATGCTAGATGCTCGAATACAGCGTCAATGATGCGTGGAGGCGCTGCGGCGAGACGCAGAAAATGGTCAATAGTTCAAGGCAGCATTGTAAGCGGCCCTCTATTAAGTGGTCACCCTCCATTAAACGGACATGTGTCAAATTCCCAAAAAGTGGTCCCTTATTTACTGTAAATTTAACCTCTATTAAGCAGTCACCTCTATTAAGCGGATGTGGTCATCATTCAGAATTCCCAATTGGCTAATTAATTTTTATTGTATTTCACCTCTATTAAGTGGTCACGTGTCAATTATCATGCAATATTTTAACACCACGATAAGCAAACCATGTCCAGTTTATTTTAACAGCTCATCAAACAACATAAGTAAGGGGTGTAAGCACATAATCAGCGTACATGTAAGAGTGATTCATGTTGAATGGCAACTGAACTGAACTGACGATTGCCTTATAAAAAACATTTATTTAGAATCTTAGAACTATAGGTCTGAACTTCCTTGAATGTGCAATTACTTTGTGTTACTGTTGTTGTTAACCGATACAGTACACTGTATACATCCCAAAGTTCCGGGAAACCTCTTTTAAGTGGTCAATCTCTATTAACCAACCCATTGACTACCAGCCATTTTTACGTTTTCGGAGTGGTTTTCCACCTATAAATGAATAGCATTTCGTGACTCTTTATTTGAAACTACCGTAGAAAAGTGGTGCTGTCCTAAGGCACTGGAGGCTCAAGGTTTCTGAAAACGTCATTCTGACATAGCTATTTTTCATATGTGGAGCTACATCAACGGCCCAAGTTCAGTTTGCTTGCGAGTTTTGCTAACTTTACAGCCATTTTTCGTGGCTGCCTGAGGATGAGCATCATTAAGCATGACCGTAGCTAAGAGTCCACTTTCTCAAAGAATCAAGTAGGGTGATGTACTTTCATAACTAAGTGAAGCACAATCGTCCGGGTGAGTGTAGTCCTGAGAAGGACTGTTTGTGGTGACATTGTCTGACGTTTCGACAGCCTGAGTGGAAGTCATCATCAGAGTCTTGAGTGATTGGAGTAACATCAGGAGATGGTATAAGTACTCTGGTCGTTGATGTGATTGGTCAACGAAGTCATGATGTTATTGGTTGTCTGTCAGTTAAGCCGTGATGCTATTGGCTGTGAAGACTGTAAACCGTGATTGGTTCATTTCAATCCGTCTTTTGTACTTTATTGTCGAATTTGATTTGTTACTTGAGAAACTGGGAATTGGGCTGGTGGGACACTTAGTACCCTTAAGACTCGACTATTGATGAATTTCTCAACTTACCGCCGCATATTTTGCAATTTGTGAGCACTGAAGATGGCCACAAGCAGGAAATTTTGGCGGTAGGTCGGAGTTTATATGTGAAAGAATTGGGGGAAGGAATGGGTGCTGTCAAAAATTCTTGTTATGTCCCAGCATTCAATGTGGTCAAGATGCACTGCAACAAAAGGCTGTATCTACGCTCGGGAGAAGAATATGAACAAAAAAAGTCATTACTAAGCTAGAACAAGGACTCGCTTTCGTTATGATGGTTGAAGTTTGGTTTTTCAATGACGATTTCTTTAAAAACCATAAAGCCAAAAAGGAGCATTTTCGTTGTTTCTCTTTGATGTTAAAAACAGTCAGTTTCGTTCTTGTCCAAACTCAAAAGGCCATATTTGGTCAAAATCGCTACGTTTCTTGCATTTATTGGAAATCCAAATTTAAAGGACATTCCATTTCGTGCTCACAACTAACAGTTAAGGCAATATTCATGCAATTGAGAACGTTGCAATGTTTTGAGGCATGGGAGTTTTTTACGGCCGGGTTTGGCTGGCACGGGTGGCAATGGGTTAAGCGGTCAGTTGGCTCTTTCTCGAGGGTGACCGCTTAATAGAGGTTTGACTGTAGTGAATAATTTCTATTGTGAAGAATAATTTTTACATTAATTGTTTACATGTAAAATGCATCAAACACGGCAAGCAGAAGCCTGGTTTTCACTTGTGAGTAAAGCATTAACCCATGTTGCACATGGGTGTGTGAACTCTCACACAAACATAAATTATAAACAAACAGGTTCCCTTCCCTTCGAATGGTTTGGATCAGCCGTTAGGAAAAGTTCTTCATCCATTAGTAAAAATCAGTGCTAAATCCGCTCAAACGGCTAGCGTTATCTGATCATGACATGATCGAGTCAAAAACGCAAGGAGCACCGATTATTTTCTTTTGACCAGTGAGGTTATTTCTTGTCTGAAGACGCCCACGTGTGAATGAAATGCAACGACAAGTTTCAGGATTTTTTTCTCAGTTTTTTTTCCACACGGCAAAACAGCAGTGGACGTATCTAGTTTTCATGGGGTCTTCACATGCAAGCTACAGATGACTGACAGCTGTAGTCCACCTTTACTTTCAAGACGGGAGAATTGTTTTTTGTTTTTTTGTTTTTTCAAGATGGTTAAAACAAGAAGTCCTGATAAGAAATGAATGTTCAGGGCTCAAAATAATTTTTGAGCAGTGGCTGGTCATGTTGTCTGGCCAACCAAATTTTAGCTTGGTTGCATCTTGATTTTGACCAGTCAAAATATTCACACCTACGGTATAAGCTTAATATATGTATTCAGAGTCGTCATTAAGGCCAAGTGTATTACAGATGTTATCGCTAAACCTATCAATACTTCTTTTTCAACGTGAAACTTGAAATGCAGGGTGGGCTGTCTAAAAAACAATCAAAACTCAATAGAATGTAATTAGAAATTACTCACAGAACGTATGGACATTGGGTTGTTAGTATTACTGGAAAAAAAGTATTACAATAACATGCACCAAACACTTACATTGAGAGCAACAACTGCAAATGTGGAAACTTTGCCTGTCCTTGGCATGTAGTGAAGTAAAAAAGGAAACTGCTTTTTATATACTGCTTTTAAGTGCGCAGAGTGTCCATGCAAAGTTCTCGACCTCATTGTCAATGTGCATTTTTACCACAATTGCTAGTAATCTCGCAATCTTATTGGCTAATTTGCCGTTGTCGATAAGAGTCTAGACAATGCTGCTCATATCAATGTGTCACACAATGCATTTTTTCAGCTCGCGCTCTGAAATTAACATTTTCTTTGACGCTGATACTGTGGTAAAAAACAAATCGAATGTGGTTTAGCATTGTCTACACTCTTATCGACAACAATGTGCGTCATCACAGTGGTCAAAATTTGCTGTAGACTCACTCGGTTGCACCTTGTGAGTCCACAACGTTTTGACCACTGTGATGACGAATATCGTTGTAGATAAGAGTATAGACAACACTAAACCTGCATTCGATTTGTTAAATATCAACGAATATCATTGTCGATAAGAGTATAGACAACACTAAACCACAAATCGAATGTTGTTTAGCATTGTCTGTACTCTTATCGACAACGATATTCAAGGCACAGCAAATTATAAAAGAAAAACTGTTTCTCTTGCCTATTCTATTTTGCTCAAACTTAATTTTCCTTTTCTGGCTACCACTAGCCGGTTTTCCGGCATTCCTACCTTCCTGCATTCCGACTTTCCAGATTCCTGATTTCCCATTCCCGGGCCTTCGGAAGACTGGTGACGATCATAACGAAGAAAGCAGCGAAATGAATATAATAAAAAACCCCACTGAATATAATGAAGTAAGCACCGAATATAATGATGTTAGCACCCGATATAATGAAGAAAGCACCGAATACATTAATGAAAAAAGCACCGAATAATTATAACAAAGTAAGCACCAAATATAATGGAGAAACCACTGAATATAACGAAGTAAGCACCGAATATAATGGAGTTTTAACCGAATAATTATAATGAAGAAAGCACTGAATATAAAGGAATAAGCACCAAATATAAAGACAACAGCACCGTGTATAATGTGATAACCACCCAATATAATAACGTAAATACTGAATATAATGACATAACCACCCAATATAACAGAAAAAAGTATCATGAGATAGTTATGGTGTGCCATACAAATAGGTAAATATAAACAATGTTTTCTTCCACACTGGCAAAAATACTCGAAACGTTGCTCTGAAATATCTTAGAACCGTCAAATCCGCCGAATGATGAAATATGATCACCCAGGTTGCCTAGCATGTGACATGTTTTGGAACTCACATGCAAATATTTTTGCATTGAGTGATAAAAATAGCAGTCAAGAGATGTCTCGAATAATTATAATATTAGACCTCATATGGTTTTGTTTGCATTCGCAAACTTTAAGCTAAATTTAATAGTTTGGTTTAGGTCACTTTAGTCTGTGCCTAGTTCACGATCTTATGGTTGTTTTGTTTACTGTTTTGCTACTTTCTGTGTGTAATGTTGGGTTACCTCTTCCCTTTTAAAATGTCAGGCAATCCAGTTCGCTTGAAGTTTACATACCTAGTAGCTATCAATTCAAAGCTTTCTTTATCGTTAAGCTGTTGAACGAGGCCTTCCAAGGAGTGATCTGGTGTCACTTTGTCGCTTGTTTTCAACTCTGTCGCTTGTTTTGTCACAGACAAATTTCACGAAATCAAAGAGGAATGGAAAGTGAATTGTCGCTGTGGCAAACTTACGCGCGTTTTCTGCCAATTTGCAGAGGCATGTCACTTGTCGCTTCTACCCCTTGTAAGGCCTCTTCAATGAGATTCATGACCGGCGCTCTGATGTGCATTCTAAATTCCACTGTTTACATAATTGAGTAGCTCACACGTTCATTGCCACCGTTCCGAAAATTTCAAAAAGATAAGTCCTGCACAGAAACATTCAAGCATGCTCAGTTGTCACCTTTTTGTGACAGCTATATGAACCCGAAAACAAAGGAAACGAAAGGCTATTCAAATGTGATGCATCTTTCTCATTACCAAGGTATTACCTCGTCGGAATCCTGCCGCAGTAGGGCGAAGATTCTCTAGAGTTCCACCTAGGTAAAGACGAGGCTAGACGCGGAAATACCGTGTCAATGACCGCGTGGAGGCCCTGCGGCAAGAACGCGGAAAATGGGTCAATACTTTCAGGCAGTACTGTACCTTGGGAAACACCACCTTTTCTTCCCATACATTTTCCATACCTTACAGTCAAGTCAGGTCAAGCGTAACCCCTTGATTACATTTATTTATTATAATGAGTTGATTATTTGAACATTGAACCTGTTAGTCGTTTCGAATAATGCAATCATTTTTGAAATATTCGAATCAAAGTTCAGTTGCTGATTGGGCTATGTCCGTAGAGGGTCAGTACAAAACGTGGACCCCCCATCTGGACCCCCATCTGGACCCCTTCTGGACCCCCTTCTGGACCCCCTTCTGGACCCCTCGATTTTTCTGTTGAAAAATTATAAAATGATATTTAACAGTCTTCGCTTTGGATTTCAACTTCGGCCGGTTCGTTGATAGTTACAGACAGTATTACTGAACAGTAATCACGAACATTACCACAGCCAGTTGCCATTTTCATCCCGAGAAAGACTTGCTTTGAATTTCGCTGAATTTGCATTGCTGACTTTTGTTGTTGTTACCAAATACTTTAGAATTTTCTCGCAAAGGTTAGATAAACGTTAAATATGCAAATTACTGTTCAGCTTTCAACTGGCTTTCGGAGAATGTGAAAATTATTATCGCTGGCAGATTTATGTCACGTGCTAGGCAACCAGAGTGATCATATTTCATTCCATCATCATTCAGCGGATTTTCAGAGCAAGCTTTCAACTATATTTTGCCAGCGTGGAAGAAAACATTGCTCACCTTTTTGCTGCAGTAATAACATTAACTAGCAGTGCTTATTCTAATCCAAACAGAAAAAAAAGATAGTTTTTGAGCTCAGTTCACATTCTTCAAAACCCAGTTGAAAGCCGAACAGTAATTTGCGTATTTAACGTTTAAATTCGTTTAAATTCGCGAAAATTCAAAGCAAGTCTTTCTCGGGATGAAAATGGCAACTGGCTGTGGTAATGTTTGCGATTACTGTAATACTGTCTGTAACTATCAACGAACCGGCCGAAGTTGAAATCCAAATCGAAGACTGTTAAATATCATTTTATTATTTTTCAACAGAAAAATCGAGGGGTCCAGAAGGGGGTCCAGAAGGGGCTCCAGAAGGGGTCCAGATGGGGGTCCAGATGGGGGTCCAGAAGGGGGGTCCACATTTTGTACCGACCCGTCCGTAGATATGTTTGAAAAATGTGTTTGACCAACGAGACCTTTAAAATCCAACAACATTTAGCTCTTTCCGAGGAATCCTGAAATAATAAATTTGTATCTGGCGAAGCTATATATTTAATAAACACAGCTAATCACGTACAGCATTGTAAACAACCAAAAATATTGACGAGAATACTTGCTAAAACTTTGCCTGAAATCCTTTTATGACAAATAGGTCCTCTATAAGCTCTATGGGACGTAGAAAGCAAAAAAGTCCTTGATAATAAAATTTACAATACAGTTTTTCACCTATCACTTGCACGCACTGTTGGACGCCATGTTGACATAGCTCTCATGCTTGGATTTCCCATATAAGGAGCATCTTTTGTTTGCATAGTTCAATCAGCAATCAAAATTTGATTCAAATATTTAAAAAATGATTGCATTATTTGAAACAACTAACGGGTTCAATGTTCAAATAATCAACTCATTAATGTAATCTAGGGGGGTACGCTTGACCTGACTTGACTGTAAAATTTGGCACCATATATGATTATCATTATTTTATTTATTTTTTTATTTCTAAATACACGACCCCACCAGCTCTGCTGAATACTCCATTGTGTTTAAATAAAGTGTTCAGTTCAGTTCCATATGAATTCCATATCATTGCTCAGCCTTCCCATACCATTCCCAGATATGGGCCATATGTGGCCCAAGTTTTTCTATCATTCCCATACTTATGCTTTGGTAAGGGATAGCACAGTTCTTTGTAAATGAAACACCTAAACAGATGACTTTTTGGGAAGTCAACAAGAGGCTACAATTTGCCAAACCTTGGGCCCACAAAAATACAGTAGTGTATCCCCAATTTAGCTCTAAACAAAAGCAAAGAGATAAGTCTATCCTTCTTACATCGGATGCATTGCGCTTATGTATCGTGATGTTTGAGTCTATTTGTTTACACTGAATGTGCATAGACCCCTATCAACATACACATACATTCCATTAAAATTGCAAAATTGCTTTTAATTACAGCTCAGCTATTGATATCGATAATAATACTTGTAAAGAAAATAATGATGAAAGCAGAAAAAAGAGAAAAGGAAAAGCAATACAGAAGTTAATTGCCGCTACCATGAGTTGGACCTGGGTTATCTGCATCAGAGGCGGTGACAATGACCACCAGACCATGCACACTCAGCATAGCTAATGAGGGGAAAATAGTGTATTTTAATTCCAAAATGACAAAGCACATTGTTTTCGCCAATCAATGGATATTTCTGCTTAGTATATGAGAAAGGAAACTTTTATTGAATGGTCTAAGATTCAAGATATTGTCAGAGACCTCCGAAATGACTCATTGAAGCACCATTTGCAGAAAAAAAATTAAAGAGAATCGAAGGTGAGCTTTGAAAACATCTTTCCAAGATGACCGATTGACCTAATCCATACTGTGGTTCACTGAAGGTCACTCAAAGTATGAATGTGGGTGTCATGTGTAGATGACTGAGCTTCTGTTTAACCCTTCGGTGCAGCATGGTGCGTGTTAGATACATGCGCTGGCAAATTTTTGACACAGACGAGAAATAAAAACTAGCAGTTTCCATTGGAAAGTGAAGTGCTGTGTGAGTGAACTAAAGCACATGTGGAGGAAATTGGTGGTAGAAGGCAATATTGTGAACTGCATGTACCTTAGATGGTAAACAGATGAGCAACTTGATTGACTTTTTATCATTGTGTACATTTGCTTGTGGTTGCTGTGTGCCAGGTGATAAAAGTGAAAATAATATTTTACAACTAATCCTCGTCACAGTAGCTGAGCTGTAGCGTTCATGTAGATTATTGAGAAATTTGTTCGGTGATCTACTTCCATTCTGTTGCTTTGTATGTTTTTTGTGTAAAGTCGGTAAATGTTTTTACAAACAATTACAAAATGTACATGTATTTTACAGCTGAATTCTCTTTCAGTTGAAGGCAACATTGAGAATAAATGTAACTATGATAATTTTCCCTCTCCATATTAGTTTCAAGATGCTATATCTGCTACATTGCTTCATTGGCTCATGGATTCTTACCTTGTGAGCCACAATCTTACAGTTGATTTTTAGGAGAACTATCGACTTTGAATGAATTAATAGGATTTAATTTGTAGATTTGATGAATTTTCCTGATATTTGGCCAAAATATTTCGGAGGTATTGACAAACTAAGATTTTGAAGGAACTTTTTGATACTTAAAATATTTTTCACGTGGCAAGCATTTCCACAACAAGTCTCACCCACTGTATTTTTATCAACAAGATAACCAATTATTGATAATTATATTGGAAAAGCCTTACACTGTTTTGTTGATTAATGCCTCTAGGCAGCAAGAGTGAAGTGAAAGTAAAAATGGCGGATGAAATGTCAAGTGTCCATAAAGAGAGAGGTCATTTTTCCATGTTTTGTGTTTGAAGAATGTCCATGTGTTGTTTTTTTGCAGAATCTGTGGCACCCACCATCACAGCAGCACCAGATCCAACTGTGACAGTTGTGGAGGGGAAAAGTGTCACTTTGGAATGGACGTACAACCTCAATGGTGCTACATTTGTTTTGATGCAATTTGCTCCTCGAGGTGAATCATTCCTGGTACAAAAAATTGCCCCAAGTGCTCCAAATATACGTTCTGCTTACACTGGTCAGATAACTGTGAATATAACAGAGAGTTATACATCGATCACATTCCTTTCCGTGAACAAGACTAGAGACAGCAAAACGTATGACTTCACTGTCCAAAATCGTGCTGGCCAAACTGTAACGCCTGTGGAAATATTTGTGCAAGGTAGGTTGGAATTATTCCAGACCTTTTGCTTAAGTTGGGTTAAACTGTAAGTGATTCAAGTCATCTTTATTTAGGGAGGGTGGCCTTTAAATCAGTGAAAGTGAAAATGGCTTAATACTATTAACGATTATTATTATCATAAACATTTGTTAGAAATACAGTGTAATCATGCATGTGCATAACTACGTTCTGATTTCCAACTTGCTAGGGTGCATAGAATTTAACCAAATTGTTTCACCCCTACTGTTAAACACTGATTACAGAATTATTTCACTATCCCAAAACCATTTTGTTGTACTTGTTTTCCCTTAATTTAGAGTGTTAACCATTTCACTCCCAAGACTGACTTTATCGATTTTACTCTAACGCCAGTCGATTTTACTTGTCAAAGGGAGACCCCTTGGGAGTGAAAGGGTTAAGAATGCACTCATCCTTTTGCCTATTGTTATTACAGTACCGGTTAAAGTGCTACTATGATGAAATTCCCATCTTTCCTATCTAAGCCAGTTTAAAATATAAACAAGTAGTCTGTATGAGAAGAAGTTTTCAAATACATGTATCTCTCTTTGTTGTCGGCGGGTTTCTTTTGCAGGTCACAGGTCACGGGTCACGGATCACAGGTCACAGGTCATTTTTCCTAGAATGATACCACAAGAGTGACTTTCAATTAATGTAGCAACTAACCACTTAAACCTTTTATTACGGACCTCAAGTAACCCTGGACGGCAAACCCTAGTACGCCAAACCATGGCGAGGGGGAATGGGGCTAGAACGTCGTCCTGTGTGCGGAACTTCACTATGGCTTCTTCTAGCGATGCAAGAAACTTGTTAACGGCGCTGCTGTATGATGATTTGATTTCAGAAGAAAAGTATTTTATATAACATCGTGCTTTTCAGTGCACTCCATGACATTTGACATATAACAGATTGAAATTAAATGAAGTTAGCGAGATAAAACATCTCACAAATAAATAGAGTTTGTCATGCACAAGCTTACCTAAATAATCCTGTCAGCTTTGTTTTGAAAATCGGGTAAATTTCCAGGAAAAGCAGAGGTCACAAGAAGAAAAGATACATTTACCCATTTTTAGCAATGACGGGAACTGCGCTTCCAGCATTCGCCATAGTTGCATTTTTGCATTTTTGCACTGGATCTAATATCACTGGTTTAGAATATAATCCAGATTAGCCTTTGAGAGACACGGATTTCAAAGGTAAAATTGAAAAACAAACTCGCGTTCTCGAGACACCGCCAAAATTGTGGGAATGACTGCTGCGACGTTAGGTGAACGGCAAGAGCATTATGCGAATTGCGGTCAACAAGGCCATCTTGACTTCGGGTTGATTGCCGTCCAGGGTTGCTTTAACTCCATAAAGTGGTCAGTTGTCACGATCAGTAGCACAGTAAGCATGTACAATTGTGTAACATTCACCAAAAAAATGGAATTTATTAAAATCTCTTTCAAAGTCATCAAAACAAGTCAAATTGGGAGATTAGAAAGTAATATAAGCTAAATAAACATGCTTCACTAATTTTGGCTGCTTTGTCAGCATTTTTTGTTTTTACCCATAAGGCTTTGTGGCCCTTGAGATTTGGAAAATGGGCATAAATTACTTTAAATTTACACTTATGCCTTACTTTTTATGAAGAGAATCACAGTTAACATGCTAAACATTTTTTATACCATAATTTTAGTTGCTTTGTCAGCATTTTTTGTATGACCCATAATACTTTGCGACCTTGGTTACTCGTAAAATAAGTAAAAATATTACAATAATGCCTTACTTTTTACAAACAGATAACAGTTAATGCGCTAAACATTTTTGACACCATAATCTTTCTGTCTTATAAACATTCTTTGTTTTTATTTGAAAATTGAAATGTTCTTGTCAATACCATGCCAATTTAAAAAAAACCTTATCAAAACAAAACTCATTGCAAAAAGTGTCAATCATTCAGTTGTCATTTGTGTTACAAAGAGGCAATTATGTCTTCATGGACATCCCAGCGAACTTGAAACACTTGTTTACGGCCTCTGCCTCTCTGCATGAGCTCAGAACAAACATAGCGTACAGTACCAGGATAAACCAAAGCAACCTTCTGTAGATCAAGCTTGTATGTCATGTCAATCAAATTGTCCCTTAGAAAAAAATGTCCTCTAAGGACACTACTGCCGGCAGGAAAGGCAGAGCCATAATCATCTTCCACATTCCCAGTAAGGATGACTGGCCCATCAGTCGTTACTTTGAGGAGATAGTAATCATAGGAGTCATCTTCATCTGCAGCAATAGCAATAATGCTATCTTTGCCTACGAGATCGGCAACATGAAGATGTACTGGTTCTGCATCAGGATCTACTGGATTCTCACTTTGGGCACGGGTAGTGGCACCAGATGCTTCTCTCTGTATGATTATTTCCTCCAATTCATCGACCAGCTCCTTGTTTTGGCACTCTGTGAAGTTGTCATAAAGGCACTCGCCACAGTAACAGGAACGTTGACGCACAAGGATCTTACACTGCTGAGGAGTAGTAACCACACTGTGCAACTTTCGGATACCTTTGATAGTTCCAAACTTGCGCCCTTCTCTGTTTCGGGAAATTGAATCTGGACCATCACATGGAACATAGAAGAAAATTCTTCTCTTCAAGCTTACTGATTTGGAACGGGAGGGAAATGATGAAGGTGCAGGATAAGAGAAATGGGTAGACAGGTGGTCACAAAGCTCCTTAGCATTTGTTATGCTTGCTGTCCCTCGTATTACAGCAAGGGAGGCTTGTTGTTTCACATGAGATCCAGCAGCGTCTTGTTCACCTTTTGCGTGGGAGGTTTCAAAGAAATTTCTCTGGATGGTAAAACCAAAGTCCGCCAGTGAACATGACAAATCCCCCATGCAGTGCCTTGACTTGTACTGAGCTGCACAGCCATCTGTAAACTCATGCAGTTTGGTAACATTCAGCTTCAGGTCTTCCTTGAGGTACTTTGCCACAAGCAACTGGGCATGGTGCACAGAGTCGTAGTCCTGCACTGGATCGTCACTGATCACAAACAGGTGCTCTTTGATGACGACTGGTTCCTCAAGTGTACTTTCTTTGTCATCACATGTCATAGAGGCATGGCGAAATAATACAGTTATGTGAAGACTTGCCTTGTTCACATCAAAGTACTGGGACTGTATCTCATTCTGCCCACGACACAAGTAGCTTTCTGAGTAGTCATGTATGCAGACCACATGCCCAAGGGGAAGGTTTTCCAGTAGTTCATCAAGTTGCTTCCTCTGCCAAACAGCCATAAACTGATGGTAGGGATATTCATCCAGTAACTTGATGAAATACTTGAAGAGCTCTTTGGGTGCTGATTCTTTCTGCACCAGTGCAATCTTCTTCTGCTGCTCCCCAGATGCTGTCACCTTCCCGGTCAAAACGTAATCGAAACGCTTCCACCTAGTGCTGCCTTCTTCAGACTCTTCTTCAGGAAGAAGCTCAAACAGCTTTGTGCCACATTCTTCACAGGACCGATCAATGCAGCACAGTCTGTGGAAATCACTGCCTTCAGGTTTTGGACAGAGCGTGATTTCTACAGCTTCATTTAGTAAGGATGGCAAGGGTACGTCGTCACTGGGACGAGAGGGATTTTCTTTGAGTGCATTTTTTCTGAACTTGAGGGATTCATTAAACACAATACGTGCTTCCTCGTGTTTACGGCATAAACATGACCTTCTGTCTCTTTCCTTTGCTCCTTTCACAAAATATGGCTTAAGCATTTCAAATTTTCTCTGTGAAATTTGAACGCTAGGGTTAGCAGCACGGAAGTTGAAGTACGCTTCACTTTGAGTTTGCTCCAAAACATGTTTTGGGTGTTCGATATATTGTTTTGGACCGGTTCTCTTTCTGACAACATCCTTCTTGTCCCCTGTTGGTCTGCTGGCTTCAAAAGTCCAGTAGAGACAGACAGAGTTTTTGACTTCCTCAGAGAGTGAATCCACCCTTGGTTTCCTCTTTGTAAGGAGCCAGCTTGGTTCATCTCCCTTCAGAACATCAAACCTGCGCTTTATGCCTCGACTGACTGAACGTCTATCCAAGGAAACAAACTTTGAGACAGAAGAAGCAAGCCTCTTATCTTTCACTGCTTCGCCAAACGCTATTGATTTAACCGCTCCAAATGCCGCTCGGCCTTCACTTTTGTTGTCCCATTTTAAGCGCTGGATTCCATTGCTTAGGTCACTCGTTACGGCTCTCAAAACTTCCATTTCCTTTTCCTCCTCAGGTGACTTCATTAAACCTCTTTTTTGAAGAGCTTTTCTTGTCTGTGGACTTTTCACAAGTTTCTCTACGACCTCCATCTTTTTCCTTGGTGTTGAAGGAAGCACCTTTTTCGTTTTATCTACTGCTCTTTTTTTCGCCATTCGACTTTTAAATGCCGTTTCCGGCGTTAAAACAGGATCTGAATCATCTATTTCATTCGCTCTCTCAGCGGCTCTTTTCTTAACCCTGTATCTTCTGGACCGTTCTCTGTTTTGAGCTTTTCTTTTTTCTTCTTTCATTGCTTCTTTTTGCCGAAATTTTTGCACCCTTGGTGTGCTTTTTACATTTTTGCTGTTTGCAACGCTCCCTGTCTCTTGGCGTGAAGCACGTGCTTTGGAGGCCCCGGCTTGTTGCTTTCTTTCCACTGCTTTCTTAACAAGTTTCGTTTTGTTTCTTTCGTAGTATGCTTTTTTGATAGCTTTTTTCTTTTCCTTTCGCTCTTCTCTCCACTTTCTCATTAATTCTGCTTGGTTTTCACGCTCCATTGAATCGAAAAATTTGTCAGAAAGCGCGCGGCGAACGTGACCTACTAAACATTTGCATTAAAAGCCACGTGTTTTACTGCACGTGTAAGGGTTATTTTTGGCTTATTACATAACAAAAAGATTCCAGAACTTTCTGGAGCGGTTGCTAAGGATCTGTGATGTTTTTTGACTCGAAGGAATCGTTCGAAAACATGGCAAGATGTGCTAGTTTTTGCGACGCGCTTTGCGGCAGTCTCGTTCATGTAATCTGAAACTCACAAGGAAGCGTTTCACAAGGCTTGGGATTTCGAAAAACCTTTGTAGCAGCCTAACTACTGCATTATATACTGTGAAAATGTTCAGAGAAAGTCGTTATGTGATGAACATTATCTTCGATGGTGATGGGAAGGTTTTGTTTTCATTGGGGAACTTCTGCGATCCTTTGACTTCGGCTGACTTGCTAAATGGCGCGGCATATTTTAGCGCGTTTCACAAGGCTTGGGATTCAGAGTTTTGCTTGCTGCTTCGCACCGCATGGACCTAGTTTGTTCATATTTGTGGGAAACAGTCCTTGTAAAGTGAGAATCCTGTCTGGGTTAGTAACTTTGTTGACCATGTGTTTTTACGGCCACAACAGTGTGTCAAACTTGCAACCTCAGTCGCTTACAGTAGTACCGTGACGCCATAGCGTGGCAAACAAATCTTTCATTTTCACCTAGCCAATTTTAGTTTTCCAGTATTTTACTGCTAGCATTGAAAGTATGGTTGATTGTTGTATTTTTGAATATTTTTTGGAGTCAGCAGTGCCCAATGCGGTTTCAAAATTTTTAGTCAAACAAAAATTTTTGTTTGTGAATGTTACGCGTGACGTCCATATTTTGGGCTAATATTTTTACACATTTAATTGTCAAAAAATAAAAATTCTAAGAAAATCCACAAAACTGTGGGTATTTTTTGAGAAACATGTTGTCTTTATTCGTAGTAAATCTTATCTTTGTACCGGTTACGGTTGAGGAGATATTTGCGAAAATGTTGGGACCACTCTGTTTGTGCATGTGAACTGTGCTACTGATCCACATTAATTGAAGGGCTGGGGGCATAAACTGCCTATGTGTAGTTTTAGGTGTTTTTTTTGCATACGTTATTCCTCGAAAACGAAAAAGAAATTGGTGAAAAAAAATACAGGACAATGTTTTTGAATCAAAATGCAGTTCACATGCAAAAATTTGGACAAATCCAAGCGAACTAAAAAAACGGCCGAAAATTACACATATTAGGTAGTTTATGCCCCCAGCCCTTCATATGTCTGCCTTATTAACATGCATGAAGCAATGCCCAAGGGTATTCTTTATTTGAAAACTTAGCGCCAAATGCTTGTAACTGAAGGGTAAAACTGAAACTGGACATGAAATGATTGACAGGTAGAAAGGATTGTTCCATAGTGTGACATAGACTAAAAGTTTTGGCAGTTAAAACATTGGTACTTACGCAGCATGTCTGCCGAATCCGCGCTAGCTTGTTTGGTTTAATCGAATTATGTCAATTTGCCTGTTCGCTCGGTGATAGAAGGACATCATGAAGTCTTTGGATCCACAAGTCTAACACGGCTGAAAGAAGCCAGTCGTGTTTTCTCTGCTTGCCAAACCATGAAGAGAGAGATTAATATTTATTTGACTCTCTGGTTTGGGAGTAGAGATTAAGAGCCGGGCAGAAAAAAACTCTGAAAACACTCTGGTCTCAAAAGCAGCTTGGTTCTGCTAGTCTTGGTCGATTTCTGAAAGGTTACCGTGCTAGAATTTGCGAAAAGGAAAGGTGTTTTTGGAGTTTCAGGGCAAAAAAGTCAGTGATGTTTGCAGAGTGTCTTTCGCTCGCGGAGGGCATAACATTCCCACAATTCATTGCGGCCGAAGTAGGCGCTGTCTCTCAGGCCATCGAAGCCGTGAAACAGTTCGTCAAAATTCGGAAACATTACGGAGAATTCATCCGAGAGAGGGAAGTCAGCATGACCAGAAGTCCGTCCATTTTCGATGACTATCTTGAAAACAATCCAGGGAAAAGTTGCATGGGCGCGCGTGGAAAATGGGTCAGTACAAAACGTGGACCCCCCATCTGGACCCCATCTGGACCCCTTCTGGACCCCCTTCTGGACCCCCTTCTGGACCCCTCGATTTTTCTGTTGAAAAATTATAAAATGATATTTAACAGTCTTCGCTTTGGATTTCAACTTCGGCCGGTTCGTTGATAGTTACAGACAGTATTACAGTAATCGCGAACATTACCACAGCCAGTTGCCATTTTCATACCGAGAAAGACTTGCTTTGAATTTCGCTGAATTTGCGTTGCTGACTTTTGTTGTTGTTACCAAATACTTTAGAATTTTCTCGTAAAGGTTAGATAAACGTTAAATATGCAAATTACTGTTCAGCTTTCAACTGGCTTTCGGAGAATGTGAAAATTATTATCGCTGGCAGATTTATGTCACGTGCTAGGCAACCAGAGTGATCATATTTCATTCCATCATCATTCAGCGGATTTTCAGAGCAAGCTTTCAACTATATTTTGCCAGCGTGGAAGAAAACATTGCTCACCTTTTTGCTGCAGTAATAACATTAACTAGCAGTGCTTATTCTAATCCAAACAGAAAAAAAAGATAGTTTTTGAGCTCAGTTCACATTCTTCAAAACCCAGTTGAAAGCCGAACAGTAATTTGCGTATTTAACGTTTAAATTCGTTTAAATTCGCGAAATTCAAAGCAAGTCTTTCTCGGGATGAAAATGGCAACTGGCTGTGGTAATGTTCGCGACTGTTAAATATCATTTTATTATTTTTCAACAGAAAAATCGAGGGGTCCAGAAGGGGGTCCAGAAGGGGCTCCAGAAGGGGTCCAGATGGGGGTCCAGATGGGGGTCCAGAAGGGGGGTCCACGTACCGACCCCGTGGAAAATATTACTTGTGGTCGTTCGTCGAGTTGTTATGTAAACACAGGGAGACATGCTGCTGAATTTCAACATATAAATAAGTTTTGCGTTGATCAACTCGGTTATTTTGATGTTATGGAGGCTTGTAAACATCAGCAAAATGTATTTTCAAGCGAGATAAACACCACCAAAAACGTATTTCCACTCGAGACATTTTAACAAGTTGTTGTGTTACACATCAGACGATACAGATTAAATTTCACATCTTATGCAAATATTTATGTCTTGAAGCCAACAAAACTAGTTAAGTATTTTGTTCCAGTTTTTTCACTGTCGTCATTTACGTTGATTTGTGATACGAATTTCATTCCACCGGTTCCATTTGACGACGAAAATGAACCCTTCAAAATCGTTTCAATAATGACCAAAGCACGCGAAGCGCCAGTCAAATATCTGTTTCGAAGCGGAAACCGATGGGAAACAGCTTACTCTTTTAACTCTTAATTTTGCCCTTGAACATCGTTAACTCAAATTTTCAGTGTTGCTCACGAACAGAAGTTGTTGGTAGTGGCCAAAAGTTATCTTCAAATAAAAACAGCCTTCTTTAATATTTTATTCTATTTCTCAGCCGACAGCAAGCTTTTTAAGCACTGAGTTAGAATCAAATCCGATCCTGCTGTATGCCGTTTTCAACCAAAACACCCTCTTCAACACTTTACTTACATCGGCCAAAGCCTTCCCGAAAGAATTAAGAATCAACCAAGAAACCTGTGCGCTCTTTTCATTTCGGAGGAACCAGGAAACCAAGAAACCTGTGCGAGACTCAAAATACGCCGCTTACTTTAACGTTAACGTTCGCAATGCCCTAGGCTGAACCCTATCCCTAGCTCTAACCCTAACCCTAACCCTAGCTCTAACCCTAACCCTAGCTCTAACCCTAACCCTAGCTCTAACCCTAACCCTAACTCTAACCCTAGCCCTAATTTTAACACTAACTCTAAACTTAACAATAACCCTAAATCTTTTGAGTGCTGTTTTCAAGTCGGACAAAATCTACGCGCACTGGCTTAAGGTTAACCAAGGTTGCTGTGTGCTCCTTTTAAGTCAACCCAGAATGTTCCGCACTGTTTTCCAGCTAAGGAAGCTTCTTGAGCACTATCAGTAAGCAAAACACTGGTAATAAGTGCTGCATTTAAAAAAGTCGACCATTTCCAAGTCGGATGGGCATCTTGTGGGCTGTTTATGAGTCAAAAAGGCACATTGCGCATAAAGAATACCCTTGGGAATTGCTTCATGCATGTTAATAAGGCAGACATGAAGGGCTGGGGGCATAAACTGCCTATGTGTAGTTTTAGGTGGTGTTTTTGCATACGTTCTTGAAAACGAAAAAGAAATCAGTGAAAAAAAATACGGGACAATGTTTTTGAATCAAAATGCAGTTCACATGCAAAAATTTGGACAAATCCAAGCGAACTAAAGAAACGGCCGAAAATTACACATAGGCAGTTTATTCCCCAAGCCCTTCAATTGAAGGGCTGAGAGCATAAACTGCCTATGTGTAATTTTTGGCCGTTTTTTTAGTTCGCTTGGATTTGTCCACATTTTTGCATGTGAACTGCATTTTGATTCAAAAACATTGTCCCGCATTTTTTTTCACCGATTTCTTTTTCGTTTTCGAGAAATAACGTATGCAAAAAAAACACCTAAAACTACACATAGGCAGTTTATGCCCTCAGCCCTTCATATGTCTGCCTTATTAACATGCATGAAGCAATGCCCAAGGGTATTCTTTATGCGCAATGTGCCTTTTGTGCCTTTTTGACTCATAAACAGCCCACAAGATGCCCATCCGACTTGGAAATGGTCGACTTTTTTAAATGCAACACTTATTACCAGTGTTTTGCTTACTGATAGTGCTCAAGAAGCTTCCTTAGCCGGAAAACAGTGCGCAACATTCTGGGTTGACTTAAAAACAGCACACAGCAACCTTGGTTAACCTTAAGCCAGCGCGCGTAGATTTTGTCCGACTTGAAAACAGCACTCAAAAGATTTAGGGTTATTGTTAAGTTTAGAGTTAGGGTTAAAATTAGGGCTAGGGTTAGAGTTAGGGTTAGGGTTAGAGCTAGGGTTAGGGTTAGAGCTAGGGTTAGGGTTAGAGCTAGGGTTAGAGCTAGGGATAGGGTTCGGCCTAGGGCATTGCGAACGTTAACGTTAAAGTAAGCGGCGTATTTTGAGTCTCGCACAGGTTTCTTGGTTTCTTGGTTCCTCCGAAATGAAAAGAGCGTACAGGTTTCTTGGTTGATTTTTAATTCTTTCGGGAAGGCTTTGGCCGATGTAAGTAAAGTGTTGAAGAGGGTGTTTTGGTTGAAAACGGCATACAGCAGGATCGGATTTGACTCTAACTCAGTACTTAAAAAGCTTGCTGTCGGCTGAGAAATAGAATAAAATATTAAAGAAGGCTGTTTTTATTTGAAGATAGCTTTTGGCCACTACCAACAACTTCTGTTCATGAGCAACACCGAAAATTTGAGTTAACGATGTTCAAGGGCAAAACTAAGAGTTAAAAGAGTAAGCTGTTTCCCGTCGGTTTCCGCTTCGAAACAGAGATTTGACTGGCGCTTCGCGTGCTTTGGTCATTACTGAAACGATTTTGAAGGGTTCATTTTCGTCGTCAAATGGAACCAGTGGAATAAATTCGTATCACAAATCAACATAAATGACGACAGTGAAAAAACTGGAACAAAATACTTAACTATTTTTGTTGGCTTCAAGACGTAAATATTTGCATAAGATGTGAAATTTAATCCGTATCGTCTGATGCGTAACACAACGACTTGTTAAAATGTCTCGCGTGCCAATACGTTTTTGCTGGTGTTTATCTCGCTTGAAAATACGTTTAGCTGATGTTTACAAGCCTCCATAACATCAAAATAACCGAGTTGATCGACGCAAAACTGATTTATATGTTGAAATTCGGCAGCATGTCTCCCTGTGTTTACATAACAACTCGACGACCGACCACGAGTAATATTTTCCTCGCGCGCCCATGCAACTTTTCCCCGGATTGTTTTCAAGATAGTCATCGAAAACGGACGGACTTCTCGTCATGCTGACTTCCCTCTCTCGGATGAATTCTCCGTAATGTTTCCGAATTTTGACGAACTGTTTCACGGCTTCGATGGCCCACGAGACAGCGCCCACTTCGGCCGCAATGAATTGTGGGAATGTTATGCCCTCCGCGTGCGAAAGACACTCTGCAAACATCAGCCACTTTTTTTGCCCCTAACTCCAAAAACACCTCTCCTTTTCGCAAATTCTAGCACGGTAACCTTTCAGAAATCGACCAAGACTAGCAAAACCGAGCCGCTTTTGAGACGAGGGATGTTTTCAGAGTTTTTTTTCTGCCCGGCTCTTAATCTCTACTCCCAAACCGGAGAGTCAAATTCATCTCTCTCTTCATGGTTTGGCAAGCAGAGAAAACACGACTGGCTTCTTTCAGCCGTGTTAGACTTGTGGATCTCAAGACTTCATGATGTCCTTCGATCACCGAGCGAACAGGCAAATTGACATAATTCGATTAAACCAAACAAGCTAGCGCGCATCGAGTCGGGAGCTTCGGCAGACACGTTGCGTAAGTACCAATGTTTTAACCGCCGAAACTTTTAGTCTACGTCACACTATGGAACAATCCTTTCTACCTGTCAGTCATTTCATGTCCAGTTTCAGTTTTACCCTTCAGTTACGAGCATTTGGCGCTAAGTTTTCAAATAAAGAAATAAAGAATACCCTTGGGCATTGCTTCATGCATGTTAATAAGGCAGACATATGAAGGGCTGAGAGCATAAACTGCCTATGTGTAATTTTCGGCCGTTTTTTTAGTTCGCTTGGATTTGTCCACATTTTTGCATGTGAACTGCATTTTGATTCAAAAACATTGTCCCGCATTTTTTTTCACCGATTTCTTTTTCGTTTTCGAGAAATAACGTATGCAAAAAAAACACCTAAAACTACACATAGGCAGTTTATGCCCTCAGCCCTTCAATTGAAAGTCACTCTTGTGGTATAATTCTCGGAAAAATTGACCTGTGACTTGTAACCTCTAACCTGTGACCTGTGACCTGCAAAAGATATCCGCCGTTTTGTTCCAGCGATATTCAAGTTTTTAAAATTATTTTGCAAATTAGCCAAGTGATGATGTCAAATACTCACTGAATTTTGATCAGATGTGGTCCTCCACAGGATTTCAGGTAAAATGGTGATGACACGGGCATGTGTGCGAGGACATGCTAAACAAAAGAAATTCCTTTTGACATGCCAGCGGCGTGTTACCATCCACGCCTCATTAAAACTACCTTTTGTCTCATGTTGCATGGAAAGCACAAACTAGGAAAATGTTCAGTCACACAAAGAAGCGTGTCAAGATTATTGTCTCGCTTTCAAGCAATAATAATAATAATAATAATAATAATAATAATCACTTTATTTGAGTCTCAAATCTATCTAGCTGAGCACAGATGCTCTACTAATTGGGGAGACTAAATCAAATCAACTCCAAATAAATCAAATCAAATCAAATGTTGGTTTTTGGGGAGAGGGGAAAACCGGAGTACCCGGAGAAAAACCTCTCGGCAAGAGAAGGAGTCGTAAACGTGCAACAAGGCGACACCAGACCACCACATTAGGGCCATTTATACGAGAGAAAATAAGCTGCGAACACTCCGTATAAATGGTACAAAATCTACATTCATGGCTTTCTCAAGCCGTGGCTCATCCTGGCCTAGCAGTTTTTACTTGTATAAATGGTTTCTTTCGCATCTTATGTAATCCACGGCCAGAGTGAGGGGGCGACCTGCACCATTTGCAACACCTCACAAGATTGGTTCAAAACAACAATAAACAAAGAATTAAAACAATGGAACCTAGCCATAAAACAATAGAGGTGCAACTGATAAAGATCCAGTGAAATTAGAGGTTTCAAAGAGGTGCAGCCCTACCCAGAGTGAGCCGCGGCTTATTTTCTCTCATAGAAATGGCCCTATTGTCTTCAATTCCTGTGCAGATGACAGCATCTTTTGTTGATGTTTGGTAGTTGTCTCATTCCCATACTCTGCTAGCTTCAAAAATTGCATAAGTGGATCCTTTCAGTTCAGTGGAAAATTGAAATTAGTCTCTCGCTCACTGACATTTTTCAAACTTCTGTCTGATAAACGACCTTTATATGCAAATTTCTGTTGAAATTAGATCCACTGGGAATTAAGCAGTAGTCTCGTCATGCAATGCTCCTCGCCACTAACTAGTGGCGAGGTGCATTGCGTGATGAGACAAAGAACGGCTGCGTAGGAGACTAGGAATTAAGAGCATACGTGATAAGCGTTGTGTGACGACCCAAAAAAGATGAATGTTCAAATGTGTGGAACACCTGATACCTGTGGTATCCCACACTATTGCTATCGACTCTATAAAAAAAAGCTAGCAAACATAGTACCCGAATCTGTTCGACTGAGAATGATGAAATTTGACTGGAAACTCCAATACGGACCATTCAAAAGTGGTCAGACAATTGACGACGCTTGACTGATTTTTTACAGCTGATAACACGAGATCTAGAGAGAGATAAACTACATTCTTACGATCACTCCATCTGATGGAAGGATTTTACAAAATATAAACATATTTATTTTCATTGAAAGTCAAATACAATTCTTGTCGAGTTCTTTAACAGACGCCTTGATCTATGGAATGGAAGGCTCACAGAAAGCGATGGAAAATATTTCATCGGTGGCAGCGGGGTATGTCATGTGCTAGGCAATGAGAGCGATGAGATCGTATTTCATTTGGCGCATGTGATGATTCGGCAGATATTTCAGAGCAAAGTTTCGAGATTTCTTTGCCAGTTTAGAAGAAAACTTTGTTTTACCTTTTTGCTACAATGTTAACATTAACTAGCAGCACTTACTCCTGAGGCAAACAGAGAGAACAAAAACAAAATATCGAGCTCTCTTAAGCGTCTTTCGAGTTTCGTTCATCAGAAATTGTGGAGCATTGGAAATAAAAGGTTTGGAGTTTCTGATTTATGTATGTCAGGCTGCATGTTCGCAAAAGATCAAGCTCACATCAATCGACGGTTTGAAATATGATCCACATCTTCGTAAATATTGTTTTTATCTAGCCGGCGTGTGTTCTTCAGATATGGCTACGCTCTAACGGGAAAGGATCAGATGCTAACACGGTTGAATATTGACTCCAATAACCAGGCCATCTTGTATTACGCGATGGTGCAATTTCACACAATTGACCTCAAATCGCATCCGATCGCACAATTCATAAAAAATTGCTTAATTCATAAAAAAATCACACAATTCTTAAAAAATAAACCATAAATAAATGCCTTTTCTGAAAAAATTCCGCGTCTGCACATAGTTTCAAGACGATTTAGCTTCGAAAAACCCAAGTTAAATGTTCTCAAACCATCGATTTCACGGACACTTGTAGTTCAAGGCGTTATTTTCGTTTTTCGCAGGTCTGGGGCCTGGTGCTAGTTTTTTTTTCATTCTTAAAGAATTGCCCATTGGTGCAATGCAAACAATTAATTTCTTTGAGTTAGCCTATCAGAACTGCTGATATAAATCCATGACGTACAATCCTTCTTCGTTCTAAGCTTAAGTAGGTGGTAATCGGAATTTACATCAGGGAAGCATTGTTTGACAACAAAATGTAAGCTTTGCATACATTGCCAACGTCCTCATGGACAAGTTTATAGTGAAAACGCATGCTGTTCTTTCATGTTCAACTACTGGGAAAACCAAATCTCACCTTCTTTCAAATTTGAGTACCAAAGACAGAGCAGAAAAATACACCACCGATATGTTCCAGGTGGATGATGGACTGATGTTTTGTTTGTCATGTAACGTAGTAATCAATCATCTAAGAAAATCGTAATTAAATTGTTATCCCAATTCACTCATAATTGCTTATTTTGGTTCCTTGATGTAAAAATCGTCATTAGAGCAGCTTAAAAGTGGTTTTCTTTCTCAGAATAATAGTAAAACAAGCTTGAAATAGTTTAGGAAAAAATCGCATAATTTACCGCATAATAGTCCTTTCTTATTGCACAATCTACTCTGAAAATGTCGCACAATTTCTGATTTTTTATCGCACCCTATCAGATGGCCTGACTCACGGATATGACTAAGGCTGTAATGGGCAAGGAACAGGTGCTAACAGTTTGACTAACGCCACTAACGAATACAACTAATGCTCTAACCGGCAAGGGCCACAAGCTAATGGATTGACCAACGCTACAAACGGTTTTCCTTAATATTTCTATTAGATGACTAACAGATAGCTAACGTTTTAGACTATTTAATGGAAAGTTGTTAGTGTGCGTTTACCCGTGGAGGGTCACAAGTTATGAGACACAAAGGAATCGAGCAAAATTACATGCTAGCGTGCAAAATGTCTCGCTTTTTGAGCAAAATCACATGCTGGAAAAATATTCATTAGTGCACGCTCTCAAGTTCGTCAGACCTTGTTCATCAGATTGACAGTTCCCGAGAGCAAATTGTTACGACCAAGGCATAAATTTCAAACACAGCTCTCGGAACATGGAATGACTTTCTAAATTTTATTTTGCAAAAGATAAAGCTTGACTAAGCTGTGTGCAACTGAAATTCAACAAGACGCTCAGCTTTGAGAGCAAAAAGTGCTGCGTTTCCTGTATAAATTAATTTTAAAATGCTTGTACCGTAGTTTTCAGTTATGAGGTGCACTTGGCTTATAAGACGTAACCGCGACTCAGCAACTTAAGGTATTCCTGGACCCTAATTTGGTCATTTTTGGACAATAGTTGAGGGTGTTATTTTTAAAGATACATTACAGATACTGCACTCATTTTAACATCACATATTCACTGAAACTTATAGATTCTGAAAAAATATTTTTCATTTTAGAAAAATTTAAGGAATGTTAAGAATTACAAAACTTCTGGGGTGTTGTCATCTGCAAGCAAATTCACAATAATGATTAAATCTAAATTGGAATTTATTATTTAGCTCTGAGATTTGGAACACGATTAAAATGGACAAAAACTCAACTTTTCACTTTAATGTTGTAAAGAGAAAAATTCAGAAATTTTACCTTCCTAAAATTCAAGTTCTCCTCACTCATGTGCTGTTCCACTCTCGAGTGCGGACTGCGGTGAAAAGTTTCGTTTTCCTGTGTAGTTCAACCCTGCCAAGTTTCAAACCTCAATGATACATCTTCCAGAAGTAAACTAAATAAACGTGTCCTCTGGTCGTACATATTTTATTAGCCTTTTTTGCTTATAAATCGGCCATAAATTTCAGAAAATCGCTCAGTTTTGACCGATGCTGTTGTATTCCAGTGGCAGCCATGTTTTTCGTGTCCACACTAGTTAAAACCAGCGGTAAAACGCAAAATATTCCTCCAAATATGGGTAAATTCTCCATGTTTGTGTATCCATTTTTCCCGCGAAACCAATCACAGTGTGATATGAACGCTTCACCTAGCAACGACACCTCGCTCGCCTTTTGTCAGCATGTGTTGACAGCCATTTGATATCGAATGTGCGTGAATTTGTAGAGATTTATCGTACTAGAGATTTATTTTTTGAAGCGAAGATACAGAAAGCTTTATTTATTACACCTATAAATTTATTTATGCTGGACAATGAGCAAATTAAAAGGGCTGCTCACACGAAGCCTTCATGAAGCCTGAGGCTCTAGACGTGGTTTGCAAATACGCTTGAACATTTTGAAACTACATGTAGAAGAAACTGGTTGAATGATTCTCTCGCATGAGTTCGCCCATCGTTCATCGATCCCAATGGCTGTAAATTTTGAAGATTGAAAGATGTGGAGCGCAAGCCGATGGCCGTAAATTTCGAAGACTGAAAGACATGAAGCACAAGCTACAGCCACACGGAATGCCAAATAGTGAACAATAGGTTTTCGCCGCCTGCATTTCTTTGCTGTTCCTTCTGGCTTCAATAGAGCTGTTTGTTGTATCACTCGACGTAACCTGTTCGGAATTCCAGCAAAATTAATTCTTCTCATTTGTTGGTGAGCTGGTTGCAAAAAGGATGTCTTTTGCAAAGACAACAGTTTTATTTCTCCATCCCGAACGATCTCATCTATCACGTTAAAGATAGCATGATTTGACAGATCTGTCAACAATATACTCTTTGGGGAATTAAACACAAACACGCACAAGGATTTTTGTTGTACACAGTCTGTATTTTTCCCGCGAAAGAGCCTGTAGAAACCGAACTTCTCTCGCTTCTTACTCGAAAACGCTTTGGTCCCGATCTCTGAAATTTGGTGTACAGGTTGCATTTTAAGTAATCTCTCATGTTAACGAAGCGTTGTAATCTGAAAGATTCATGTCATCCTCCAGGAATACCTTAACTGTGTCAATTTTTCTAACAGAAAATTTCCTTAAAAGACTTGGTTATAAGAGGCACCATAAACTGAGAAGGAACATCAGAAGGAAATACACCTGGACAACAAAGTTGTAATGAACAGAAGCGAAAAAGCCGTGCATAAAAAAAGAGCCAAAAAATTAGAAGGAACACATTTTATCAAGTGTATTTGCTTGTGACCTACTAAAATTAATAACCAAATGCGTGTAAACAAAGCAAAATAGTTGCATCCTGACTTGATTAAAGTGAAACTGTTGCTTACGTGTAAAATTAAAGCTGATTCACCTTGATTACAAACCGGCTTCAAATGTCAGTGCACAAAAGTGGATGGATGGACGAAGAAGGTTTGTATGATTTGCAAAGAAATTTTGCGATGTTAGCACGATAAGTGTCACATTACGAAGAACGTGCTGATATGCAAAATACGGCTTTGTTTTGAAAATACTCTCTACTTAAGAGTGGATTCGAAAAACCTCCTCTAAGAAAGTCAGTGCTTAATCATAGCGGAAAATGCGAATTTAAAAAATTGTAAATCAGGAAAATATTTACTTATAAGGCCCATTTCAAACATAATGCTACTGCTGTGTTTTTCACATCTGAATATTCCTCTGGTGTGATACATTATGCGGCAACAAGAATGATAATTAAGTTTATTTTCTGTGAAATGTGCTTCCGAAGATCCCCAAGGTCAAAAGATTCCAGATCTTCGACTGCCAATGAAAAATAAGGCTGCTTTATGTTGTCTTCGTTCTGAGCTGCTGCGCTTCAAACAAACTTTGTTGATGAATTGTGCATTGTGTTACCATGTTTCACATGCAATTTTAAGTGTCTGCTGGCAGCGGTTTCCTCTCACATGCAGTGTAAAGCATGAAATTGCTTGTGTATGCTCTTCAAAATTGCAGGCTTTTCCATTCGTTATCCCCAACTGGTTACTCTGTCACTGTTCAGAGCTAACTGTGGGCATAATGGATTAAATTGGTGAACTCGCTTAGTTTTTTAAGCCAGCGCAAACTGGTGAGCTTATGTTCAAACCTTGCACTGTTTTGCCTCAGTCTCGCCTAGCCCTTTTCTCTAGATAATCATGTAACATAACACGCTTGCCATGTTTAATTGCACTCTCCATGTGACAAACTGCACGCTAGCTTGAACAAAAGGTTATGGGTGTTAAGTCATGAAAACAAAAGCTGCATGCCACTTTTTGTCTTTCTCAATATATATTTGCATATCTGTGACAAATGACACACCTTGGGTGCTGTGTCCTTGCATGCATGCCCTTGTTATCACAATTATTTTCACCCAAAATCCTGTGGAGGACCATACATTATTTTATTGCCAAATCTTGCTAATATATATATATATATTAATAGCCAAGCCTAAAAGCGGAACTCATGATTGTAATATTTGTTGGTCTGGTATTTAACAACTATGCATTGCTTTCCTTGTATTTTATGTTTAGAGCAGTCAACAGGAACTGGCCACGGTGCAAAAACCTGAAAACATTAAACATTACAAGAAAACAATATACTATGCATCTGTTTGTACGAATACAAATTTAAACAAACAAGAAACGATCAAACATTTCATCCAACATCGTGTTGGACGAGCATGTTTGACCGTCATCTCTCAACATTGCTTTTAAATGGCTTTCCATGTTTGATCTAGATCACTGAAATATTTTCATCCAACATTTCCCATTACGAACGAATATATGATTATTTAGCCACCCCAACCAGCGAAGCTTATTTATGCAACCAAATGAACCAAAAAACATCGAAATTTCTGCGATAATACGCAAAAAAATGGTTCTGTGTACTCACTCCGTCTAGTGTTTGGTCAAATATTGTCTATGCGTTTAGCCAGCCAACGTTATGTTTGACAAACACGATGTTGGATGAAAATGTTTGATCATTTAGCCAGGGCTTTAATCCTTTTTTATGAGGACTCATTGCGATGATGTGTAAATAAGATATTCTTAACGCTCTTGAGGCACAGACATTGAAAACAGTCAGCCAAGTGGAGTAAAAATACTTGTTCACGATCACTTGCAAGCTAAACAGCAAAACAAACAATTCAACTACTTCTTAGCATCCAAAATGAGTAGAGGTGATGGTTATTTATGTCCATTCCTGATCCAAGAAAAGTAACAAGAACGATTAAACCAAATGTTAAGCTTCAATTTATTTAATTTATTTGTGATGCAGAGGTTCTTCAAAATACGTATCCACTTTAGTAATAACATAAATCTCCAAAAATAGCAAGCGGTTTGTCCAAAGAAAGAACTTCTTCCGCTAAGTTTGAGCTACTCGTTCCTCCCATTAATGCCGGAGAACTGTTAAGCGACCTTTCTTGGTGAGCGGCAAGATGCCGCAGTAAAGTGAAAACCCTTGAAGCGTTAAATGATTTTGTTTTTCAACGACACAATCCGAGTGCCATGCAAGTGGATTCAAGTTTTTAGCTCTTTCTGAGAAAAATATTTTGCTCTTCTGTTGTAGCACTTGGAAATTCACCTTCTGGAGTATCTTTAAACTAGTTCCTGATTTTTATGCCTTTTACGTGAAGAAATTCGAAAGAACATAAAGTTGTTTTGCTCGAAATGAAGAAATTGAATGTGAAATTTAGAGCCGCAGGAAGCGCGAGAAAATTAAGCCTCGTTTTAGTTTGTATGTCCCACACCTGGCTTGAGCCTGCAATCCAATCAAAAGCCAGTGCCTAACTTCAAAAAGCAGTTAACTTCAAAAAAACAGCCAACCTCGATGACCTTCAAACTTGAGCCTGCGATAGGTCACATGATACTGGTCAGCAGATGCTTTGTTTTGACAGGTGTCAATTGACCATAGTATGGATGTCTGAGGATGTCTAATGTCAAAGATGTGTGGTGTAAACTAGCTAGGTCAACTGGAGTATGGCTGCCATGTTGGATGATGATAATGATGATGATAGGACATTTCATAGTGCATACATGAACCGGTGTACGTATGTACTGATGTATGTACGTAGGCACATACGTACGGTGACCAAAACCATATTTTCCAAATGTCATTCACTATGCCTCCAACTTCATATATTGCACTCTGTTAAGTTACACTACATGTAGGTATTTTTCTGTCTATTATACAAGGTTTATATTCAAAATTAGTTCTTGTAATGTATGCCCACGAAGTAAACAACACTATTCTATGTTATATCCACTTTAAAAAGACTGAAACAAAACTTTGCCAGCAAAATGTTTACTAGATTTATTTTTCTTCCAATTGCATCAGTATTAATAAATACTATTACATAATCTTTTAAAGCTGGCAACTTCAAAGACACTGGAAACAATTAATCTTGAGACTTCTTTTTTGCCAGACGAGTATTATTTCTCCAAGACAGAAACAAACAGAGTGTATGATACATGTGTACACATACAATCATGTAAAAGCTTGGTTTCTACTGGTACAAAAGAAGTTGGTGTACAAAGCAAAAATAGCAAAAACTTGGTGTAAAATTTGTTTTAGAATTGCTGTATTTTGCAAAATATTCATTTTTGCACTTACAATAAATATATACACCATGACAAAGGAAATTTTAAGTAGTTTATTAAAGAGTACAAGTTTGGTTTAAAAATGTCTCAGAAGAGCCACAGAGAGGAAAAATACTAACTGCTCCTGACGTACAATCTGGAATGCGGCGTATTAAACAAATGAGCTCTTTTTTTCATAATTGAAGGGCTCGCAGCAAGAACGTCCTCCCGGTTTTTGGTCTATTTTCGATGTGCTCAATAGAAACTGAGATTTGGCATGTGGACTTCATTCCAGTTAAAAAACATTGCTCTGTATTTGTTTTGGCTGATTTCCTCTTCGTTTTCGAGAAATAACGTATGCAAACAACGCAAGTCAGCTCATTCCCTTGCGTATTAATATTCATGCGCGAATTGAATTACCTGTAGAGCATGTGAAATGATTGACGGGTGGAAAGTATTTTTTGATAGTGTGACGTAGACTATACATTTGGCGGTTAAAACATCGATTTAAGTTTCATTGATAGGAAACTTACGTGGCCGTGAGGTGTTGAGAGTCTTGGCCGATTTGCCAAAGGTTGCTGTGCTAGAAATTCGTAAAGGAGAGTTGCTTTTTGACTGCGGCGAAAAATATCAGATGTTTGAAGACATGTTGCCCGCGCTCGTAAGGATGTTTTTATGCCCACAATTCAATGCGTCCACAGAGGGCGCTGTCTCCTTGAAAAGTTCTCGCGAGGACTGGAAATAAATATTCGCTGGGCTGCGGTGGGAAAATTTTCACTTCGGAGCGGAAACATTATGGAGAATTCATCTAAGAGTGGGAAATCGGCAAGATGAGCAGTCAGTCTGTTTTCGATGAGCTGAGTATCTTGGAAAACCAGTGCAAGGAAAACTTTCTTTGCCGCACGCAGCAAGTATTCAAAGCACAAATGACGTGACAAGGTGACGGCGTCCTTTGTCTGGTTATGTGAACACACGTAAAGATAAACATGCCGGCGTATTTTAACGTATAAATCACTTTTGCATCGATTACCTCAGTTAGTTTGCTTATATGGAGTCTTGTAAACATCATCAAAAAGTATTTTCATGCGAGATTAACAGCAAAAAGCATTTTCCCCCCAGATAAACAGTTAAAATTATTTTCACGCAAGTCGTGTGACAGCCCATTGTGTGCGATCGAATTTCATAGTATGCAAATTTTCGGCAGTTTGAAGCTAAAGAATACCTTCAGAACTAGTTAAGTATGTTGTCCAAAGTCTTGACCTGTCGTCATTTACTTTGATTTTAATACCATTTTCGTTCCATATTTTCCATTTGACGATGAAAGTGAATCCATTGCCAACGTTTCTCAACCGCCAAAACCACGCAAAACTTACTATTCTGAAAGTCCCGTTTAGAAATGAAAACCAATGGAAAATGCACTGTTTGCAAGATACTCAGCTCATCGAAAACAGACTGACTGCTCGTCTTGCCGATTTCCCACTCTTAGATGAATTCTCCGTAATGTTTCCTCTCCGAAGTGAAAATTTTCTCCGTAATGTTTCCGCTCTGAAGTGAAAATTTTCCCACCGCAGCCAAGCGAATATTCATTTCCAATCCTCGCAAGAACTTTTCAAGGAGACAGTGCCCTCTGTGGTCGCATTGAATTCTGGGCATAAAAACATCCTTTTGAGCGTGGGCAACACGTCTTCAAACATCCGATATTTTTCGCTGCAGTCAAAAAACAACTCTCCTTTCTGAATTTCTAGCACAGCAACCTTTGGCAAATCAGCCAAGACTCTCAACTGCGGGCCGCTTTTAAGACGAGAGTTGCTTTCAGACTGTCCCGCCTGGCTCAGTACTCTGTATTGCAAAATGCCCATTTGTTCAAGAATTTGGCTAGCACAGAGAAACACCACTGGCTTCTTTGAGAAGTGTCTGACTTTCGGATCGACAGACTTAAATGATGTCCGTTCGACCACCAGGCTGGCGAGTTTCGATTAAATTTAGCTAGCAATCGACACCTCACATCCACATAAGTTTCCTATCAATGAAACTTAAATTGATGTTTTAACCGCCAAATGTTTAGTCTGCGTCACACTATCAAAAACTACTTTCCACCCGTCAATCATTTCACATGCTCTACAGGTAATTCAATTCGCCCATGAATATTAATATGCAAGGAAATGAGCTGACTTTATTGTTTGCATACGTCATTTCTCGAAAACGAAGAGGAAATCAGCCAAAACAAATACAGAGCAATGTTTTTTAGCTGGAATGAAGTCTACATGCCAAATCTCAGTTTCTATTGAGCACATCGAAAATTGACCAAAAACCGAGAGGACGTTCTTGCCCCAAGCCCTTCAATTTCAATCTTGCCAATCACACCTTCTGTTTGCTGTTTTGCCAATTTTGCCTTTGCATTTAACGCTCTTTCAGCCTTTTGTGCTTTTTTCCTGTTTTGCCTTTTTTGCTTTTTGCCCATTTTGCCTTTCACGCCTTTTATCAATCGCGTCTAGCCACAAAGCAGTGAATCAATTATTCAGGTCAAATTTGCATATGAGTGCATATCAAATTTTGCTTGAGTGCATTCCGGTTTCTTCGAAATAAATCACAATCGATCAGACAAGTGTAGCTTGCTTTTTATCCCTTTAAAAGGCATGGAAATCCTTACCATGACTGTGTGGATCTAGTTCCTGTTGCTTCACCTTGATTCATAAGTAAGGAACTCCGAATGGTCGCAAAATTTTAGTCGTTCACAACAGACATTTAGCCGTTTCGCATTGCTGCACACGTCTGGCAGTCGCCATCCCTTCTCAAGTTGTTTAAGTGTCACGGTCAAAAGTAGCCAAAAAATTGCGGTGAGGGTAAAAGGCAGAATGAGTTTGCAGAATGGCATGTGGCATGACTTGCGGAATTGCATAATTATGCAGAATGTAATGTATGCAAAATGGGGCGATAAAATTAATTCAACTGAAGGAGTTAATTATTCAACAGCCAAAGGCAAAAAAAAGCTGTGTAGCTGCCGATCTCTGTCACAACCTCTCACCACCGGGCTTGCTTTCGTATAAACATTACACTCATGAACTCTTGAGGTGATTACATTTGCCTTGAGTTTTGCTTTCATAGGATTAGCCTGTTCACGAATGATATTTGCAGCATCTTTGTGAAGCTATGCACGAAAGAATCATTCGGCTGCGAGACAAGCGAGCTTTTGCCATCTTGTCAATTTCACAGTGTAGGTCAAACTCTTTTCAATTGGCAGTTTTCAAATGGATTAAATAAAATTTTATTTTTCCGGGGTCGATTGTAAGCGATTTAGGAATCGAGTCTCACAGAGGCCTATTATGGTTTTCAGAGTTTTACAAGCGTCTCAAATCGGTCGAGCTGCTTTTGTTGTTATGATATGAATAACTGAACTCTCAAAGACCAAGCAACAAACGAGGAAAATATTATAATCAGTTGCGAACTGACTATTCCTGTAAATGCAAACTCAAGACAAATCACTTCAAGCGGGTTCATTTGTAAAATAATTTATATCAAGCCTATCAAAGCACAATTCCTGTGTAGGGCAGTGCTCTACACTGAAAAATTTCTCAGTCAAATCCAATTTGTTTTCAACATTTTGTTGTCACCGAGATCAGCAACTACACTAGCTTACGATCATTCACTGTGTTAGGCTGGCAGACGCGATTAACACTCGCGAGCTCCAATATGCAAGATTATTAACCGTAAAATTATCATCTTGAGAAGGGGCTAGTTATTGA